>JAQQZS010000001.1:25554155-25577700 GCA_030068045.1 Platyallabes tihoni
CAGACATGATAAACATATATAACAAAATTGGTACAGCATATAATATGGTGCCTAAGACTTTTGCACAGTACTGTATAAATGCTCTTCCATGAATATAACACAAAGTGTATCTATCGATGTAATCTATTAATACAGAACTGATTTTTAAGATAAATGTACTCCAAGCAGCAAAACCACAGGTTAAAAGAAGGTTATCACTGAGACAATGCGCCTCTTCTGGAATGGACAGTCAGCCAAGAATCCCAGAGGACCTCTGGGTTCACACCTGCATCACAGGACTTGTCTCGGGAGGTCAACCGTTACACAGGCTCTCATATTCCCCACATACGCGTATGTCACTGAACACTGCGCGTGAGGCCAGAAGCCAGACCATTTGGCTGTGCTAGATATGATTGATCACCATCCGCAACAGCACTTTCTCTAGTAACTTTCAAATGATTAAGCCTTTAGAGTGTCCCTGTGGGTTTTTATGGCTCGCCGCTGGAGCAGAATGTGTTCGGCATTATAGTTGTTCATTTAGTCATTGGCACTGTGTGACCAACTGAGACGACAGACCGGAATTAGCAGAGCGAAAGATTAGCGTCTCCATAAAGTGGTTCCGAAGAGACAGTGCGAGCGATGCGAGAAGACAGGTCCTTTGTGAATACATTTGCTAGCCATGTGTGTGTGTGTGTGTGTGTGTGTGTGTGTGTGTGTGTGTGTGTAGTGTTAACCCAGGCACGGGCAGGGGCCCCTGTGATGACAGCTTCGAGCTGCTCTGTTTAGACGGACCTGCAGCTCTCGCCTCTACACCGCCGTCTGAATTCAATTAACTCCACTGGCTGCTGTTCTGTTGCCATTAGTGCTAATTAGTTAAAACATCAGAGTATAAACAGCAAATTGGCTCTGGTAATTAATTCCCACTCTCCAGCATATGAGATCGAGGAGAGAGAGAAAAGGAGAGAGGGGGCTGTGGCATAGAGAGAGAGAGAGAGAGAGAGTGATGGGGCTGTGCCTTAGCAAAAAGGAACCTTACAGAGGTTATCTGTGGCTTTGTGCTATCAATTATGGTTAGGCGTTATTTGGGAAACAGTGTTTATGTATGTCAGAGAAAGAGATCCCACTAATGGACAGACAGAAGCCAGTAGCACTTAGGATCGGTTACAGGCTGGAACAAACTGCACTCGGAAACTTAATTGACATTAGCTGCAGATTTGGTTTCTTCGCTCTTTTTGTCATAAATATCCACGTTTCTGGTGCGATTAAAGTATCCAAGCTCGAGAGTCCAGTAAAGCAAGATTAGATGGGTGGGAGGGATGACATTACTCTCTAACCATGTCAGTGCATCCTATCCAGAATGTCAGTTAGCCCTCATGGTTTATCTGCTGTAGAGCATTCAGAAATTCCCTCATGTAACACCTTTATTCGGGTCATTACACTAAGTTTCCCGTTACAGATTTAACTGTCATCCCTGAGATTTAATGCCGTAAAGGGTTGCCGTAAACACACCTGCATGTTTGGATATTCTTAACCATAATGTTAGAGGTCCAACAATGCTCAGAGGTGAGACCTTGTTGATTTCCTTCAGTGCACAGGTTCCTAGGAATGGTCCAGGAGCACCACCTGCCAGTACTGTATGTACTTAGTTACGTCTTCACCTTAGTTTTCAAATAGCTTCTGTATGAACTAGAGTTAGCCACCTGCCTTTCAAAGTTCTGAATCTGTACATATTGTCTAGAAGAATTTGATCCTGTTGCACTCTCAGCGGTTTCCAAGCCAGTCTAGATAAGAATGTAAAAATGTAGAAAGCGCTCTCTTCCAAGTTGTCCATAATTCAAGAAGCCTGGGCTCCAAGAAGAACCGACTGCGTCAAGCAATATCATATCAGTTATTCATTTTATGTTACATTTTAATTTTTCTTCTCCACCTTAAAAGATAGGCTTTACCAACATGCCAGGGTCTCAGCAACGCTCCCTTGCCCTGGGTTGTGACCCTGCTCCTGTCTGGCCACTAGTCTGAACAGGTTTTTCGTCGAAATGTTTCTCTGAGCCGCCCAAATCCATCCATATTTAAGTAGGCCTGATGCCCTCTCCTGCTCCAGCAGGCCTGGCAGGGAGTGCTATTTGTAATGGCTCTTTCCCCCAGGGACGAGTTGAGAGCCAGGACCAAGACACACACCACAGCTGGGACTACTGTGTCTAAGTGTGTGTGTATGTATGTGTGTGTTTGTGTGCGAGAGAGAGAGAGAGAGAGAGAGAGAGAGAGGCAGGCTAAGCTGGCAGATCTGACTGCTTCCCTTCTCTAACCCAGTAGTGTCAGACTCATTTCCTGGGTCAGCGGCTGGGTAATGCTCTATTAATTTGCTCCATTCTCCCCGTGAGGCAAAACTCAATCTCCAGCCACGGCAAACTGCTGTACCAAGCGCGAGGTGATTGATTGAATAAACAGCTGTCACTACTGTGAGAACCCATACCCTCCAAACACAAGGACTCATCCTAACACCACCCCCTCAGTCCACATGCACATGGAACACAACCTCCTGAGACAGCACTTGGACACTTCTGATAGCGCCTCGCTGCACACGGGCCACTCTGCCCTCGAAAAAGTCCTCCCTGTTATTTTAATTTTTTTAGATAATGCCGTCTCCTCCCCTCCGTTAACCTGCTATATGCGCCACTGAATCTTGTTCGCGCTGGAATAGCACCACTCTCCCGTAAAGGGGAGCCTCGTCCCAATTACAGGGATCACACACACATCATCTTTAGCAAAACACTCCGCCCCTCACATTGGCGGCCCTGTCCTCGCTCGCCTCTTCGCTCGCCTCTTCGCTCGCCGCTGCATGATTGCATCTGCCTATTTAAACGTGTAAGAGAGCGTATGTGATCAGCTTTGAGCCGGGGTCTGTGCGGCTGTTATTAAACAGCACAATGCATCACTGTCAGTGGCGTGTGGCCTCGCTGAACCTGATGCTAACGCAGGCGCTCACTGGGCGCAACATGAGGTCGACCTCGTTCCATTTCATCAGACATTCTCTGGAAGGAGGAATGATGCCTCATCCCTTTCCTTTTGTACTCTTTTCTCCTTTCTTTCCATTCCACTTGATCCCTATTTCCACATGTCTCCGTTCATTCTTTCCTTTCTTTCCCACATCCTCACCTTTTCTGTTTCCATATTTACTCCTGCCTCATTTTTGCTTTTTGATCTTTAGCTTCTAATCTATAATGTTGCTCATTTCCTATTGTCTTTTCTTTCCTCCCAAATTTCCTTTTATCTTCTCTTCGACACATTTCTACTTTTCTCTATTTCCCCATGACTAACTTTTCTCTTCATTTTCCACCACTCTTCCTTTTCTGTTCCCCACTTTTCTCATTATCTAATTAATAATTCCTGCAAATGTTTTTCTCTTCCTTTCATCTCTTTACATTTACTCTAACCATAACCCCTAATCTGCTTTTATATATATATATTTCCTTTTTCCTTAAAGTCTATTCTGTTTTTCGTTGTATTTGTTCTTGCTGCTTTTTCTCTCTTCTCATTTTCTCTTCTTTCCCTTTAATACCAGTAACTCTTTAGCCTGAGAGTCCAAAAATTTTTTTTCTTTCTCTCTCTTTCTCTCATACACACACACACACACACACACACACACCGAAGACACACATAAACACACAGACACATGCTCTAATTCCCTTCCTTTTGTGCAGAGCATTCTTATTTGGCGTTATGGAGATGACTCGTGGCGTCTCACCTTGAGGTTGATTTAAGAAGGTGCCAAGCCAAAGAATGAAGGTTGACAGGCCCACTGGATTTATTTGATTGTGCATATGAAGCAGTGTCATTTTAGCAGCAGAAGATGAGAGCAGAGAGGAGGAGGAGGAGGGTGTACAGCCTGAGGTAAGAAGAAGAAAAAGAAAGAGGGGGGGTTCTCTGAAGGAGAGAGAGAAAAAAAAAGAAGAAAAAGAAGAAGGCCATTCACGAATCAAATCAAATTGCTCTTATCGGGCGTTATTTGAAGACGTTATCGGGCAGGGTAATGCGGTTACGTGCGGTAAGGGGCTGAGAGATTTCACTGTTTACTGATGTTGGCATGTTTAGGGGCGGAGGAGAGGGGGAAAAGAGGGAGGGAGGGATGAGTAGAGACAGGCAGGGAGGTGTAAACGCTGTATGCATGTCAGGAAAACCTATTTAGGATGAATAGAAAGCAGAAAAGAGATGCAACAGGGTACACAAGAAGCGAGCGGCTTCGTCAAGGACACGGGCGAGTTCTCATTGTTCAGGTGTTCAGATGTGATCAATATTAACGTCTCATCTGCATTCGTCTATGGAGCCAGTCCTAATAATTCGCCTAATAGCCATAGAAGTCAGCAAATTTTCAAGTTCTGTTCAAGTCAAACCGGGACTTTTGCTTCAAAGATTCTCAAAACTGATTCACATTAACAGAAGCACAGAAGTACTGTGACAGGACTCTTAAACACAGTAAAACATTAGAATGGTATGAACGCGTACACTGAGATGAGTGTATTAGTGTAGCAGGGGATTATATAGAGAAATATAGAAATATTCTTGAACACACTTCATAGTATCCATAGATATGACTGCAGCTAAATGCACGAAGGAAATAAGAAAAGTGAAATATGCTTGATGTGAAGTTAAACGTGTGAGTGAATGCTTCTGAAGCCTTCAGTTTTTTTGGAAAAGGACCGGGCAGTTCAGATGCGAGGCAGTTCGGAAAAGTTCCTCCCAATGTCCAAGTGCTGTGAAAGCAGTTTTTGGACGTTTGTCCAATTTGTCCAATAACATTCAGCTTGTTACAGTTAGGCTTCATAAACATAATAAAATTTTCTTAACATACACACATTTATAAGTCATAAGGCTTTTTTTTCTTATCAAAGTTCAGCATAGGCATAAAGTGTGTTTAGTATTTGTTGAGACAGTTATTAATAGCACGTAGCGTAGAGGACAAGAAAATATAAAATCTACAATCTCAGTATGAGTGTTTTCACTCTGTAAAAGTTACATACGACCATTGGAATGATACTAGCAGGGACAGTGTGTGTGTGTGTGTGTGTGTGTGTGTGTGTGTGTGCGCACGCTTGCCTCACATGTGTACCTACCCAGCACAGCCATGCTGTTAACACAGAAAGATTTCAAAAGGCTCCTGCAACTCCCTCTGTGCCCATTAGCAGAGGCTTTGTTCTCTCGCCAGTGCGTTAAGAGTACCACTCGATTCTGCTTAGTGAACACACACCTGGCAAACACACACACAGTGCAAGCTCTTGCAAACAACCAAACCAGACGATGGCAGTAAAGCTATCGAACAAATGAATTCACCGCATGTTATAAGACTGTGATTTTTTAAAGGCCATTAGCATCATCCAAAGACCAAGCAGTGCCATAAGATTTTTTAATATATATATATTCAAAAATTATACCTTCTATTCTCCAAGACTGCATTATATACTTATGAACAAGTCTTGCTTTTACTTCTACTTGAATTTTTTTATCAGAGCAGACAGTCTAGACCTACAGTGCGCAGTTTTTATGGACAGATATATTAGTGTATTTTTTTAAACAAACGGTTCGAGTTATGCTGCTAAATGAGCATAGAGACAGACCGCTTAAAGGCCCAGAGCTACTCGTGGCTGGCTGCCAGCCGCCTAGGAAGAGTGTGTTTGATTCAGTTTCTGTCAAGCAAGATGTTTTTTTTTTTTTACACAGCGGCTCATAAAACAACTTGTAAGGAGTGTAAGAGTGAGCTGGAGAGAAGTGCTACATCGTAGAACAGCTGGCAGCTGCTGGACGCCGTGCTTCCATCCAAGACGACTGAAGCTTCCATAGCCAGAGAGAATATTAGCCAGCCAAGAATATTAGCATACACTACATTGCTCGTCCAGTATGTAATTGTGCTTCGAGCGAGGTTACAGAGAGGTTAGTGGTGATGAAAGTGCTTTTAATAATTAGGGAACATCTAAGGCTGGAAGCTGTGAGGCCCGCTCTGACCCTCATTAGCTGCGCTATCCAACTTGAGGTCCGGGTGAAGAGACCCGATAAAGGGTCCTGATAAAGTCTCACCACTGCCGAGATTAAAAAGAGAGGCGCTGCGAGGCATCACGAGGCCGGGAGCAAGAGAGCAAGAGATGAGATGATCCATCTTGGCGCATTAGAGAAAATCAGGCTTGCACTCAGTCACAGCTGTCAAAAGCACATCTCTCTCTCCCTCATTTTCTGTCAGTGTGTCTCTCCCACCTGCTCTGTCTCTCTCCCTCAGCATGGCATTTAGGTAAGGAATCTCAGGACTAAAAAGTTCTGTCAGTCCTATTTCCTTGTTATTGGCCCTCTCTGCACGCCGGTCCCGGCGGTCCCGCAGATTAAACGGAGGCCCTGCCGCCATGCCGCGCAGGAGGGCATCCCACATTAATCATCTTTAAAGCGCTGACAAGCGCCGTGCGCCAGAATCCCCTCCTCTATTCCTCCGTCCGCTGGATTTATCTCTCTGTCTGTTACCGGCCATCAGTCACCTGGGAGAGAGAGGGAGAGGGAGAGGGAAAGGTAGGATGTCTGGTGAGGAGGAAGAATGATTAAAAGAAAGGGACAGGAGAAAAAACAGAGAATGGAGAAACAAGGTTTTACCTCAGAGGAACAGCTTTAGCAGCTAGATGTTAAGCACTAATAATAAATGTGTTGGGGCTCACTGTCCTGCTGGTCCCACATGACATCAAAAATAGTCTTTACTGTAGAAAAAAAATATTGGCTAATTGTTTGCTAAAACTAGCTAGCTAGCTTGAGTTTCAATTAGGTAGCTTTTCTTACAAGAAAAGAAATCATGCTAATTTCAGTGTGTTAGCTAGCAGTGTGTTAGCTAGCTATTGTAGACACTTATCATCTATACAGCTTTATCCTGTATTCAGGGTCACAGGGACCTGGAGCCTATCCCAGGAGGCTTAGGGCACGAGGCAGGGTACACACCAGGGTACATCAGCCTAACCTACATGTCTTTGGACTGTGGGAGGAAACCGGGTGAGGAGGAAACCCACCAAGCACGGGGAAAACATGCAAACTCCATGCACACAGAGACAGGAATCGAGGAATCATAATAAATGTGGCTACACCAAGGATGTGTAAAAGGATTAGCTAAACATTAATAGCTAAATAGCAAGCTAGCTTGGTAGGTAAGAATATAGAGCTAAATTTAGTTTTTTTTTTTTGTATGAAATAGTTACAAAAAATGGTTATAACTGTAGTAGCTAAACATTTACTTAGCTAACACAGATAGCTAGTTTAGCACTTTCATTGTTGTTGGAATTACCTGGAGGTCAATACACAGACAAAAAAAGAGATTTATGCGCTAGATTGAAGGTAAATGCTACCTGTGTGGAAGTGGTGTGTGTGTGTGTGTTAGCCTAATGCTTTTCCTATATACAGAGGTATTATGTGCGTGCTACCAGTGTTCACAGGCTCCCCTGAGAGGATTGACTAATAGAGACAGTGAATGATTAATCATTTCTCCCCTGTGAGAAGCACACACACACACACACACACACACACACACACCTAACCCTTCCAAAAGAGTATGCAGAACCACGTACTTTGCCACACACGCACCATTAGTCAGCGGCTGACATTTCATCAGTCTGTGTATTGATAGATAGGTGAGTCAGCATATTTCACTTTCACTGAGGTGATATCAGATATCAGATTTGCCAGCTGTGTGTCCAGACATACACTCATTATAAACACTAGGATCACTGGAATCACTGCAAATCATCTGGTTTTGGACTAGGGTGTTAAATCGAACCAGCAAAAAAAAAAAAAAAAAGTTTTCTGTCTCATTGTAAATTATCATTCTAACGTAGCTTTATATTAAAACCACAATACTAGTTAAAATGACACATAAATGGTAAATCAAGCTATCAGTGTGAATAGACTAAATGACATATAAACACAGATGAGGTTTTAAAAAAATAATGATCGTAATTACGAGAGGTGTTGAAGTCAAACTGGGACTTTTGATTGTGCAGAATAGCAGAACACAATTATGGGAGAAAACCTACTTTAAAAAAAAAAAAAAAACTTTGCCAAGTTGTGTGCAGATTGGATGGTCCGCCTTGGCGACCCAACAACGGGACCAACAACATTTGAGAAATTTTATCACAAGTCCCAGTAGGTGGAAAATACATTTGGAGTGGCTGGAACTACAGCATGGACTACAGCATTAGCCAGTTTTCAATTTCAATCCATTTAAGTTTTATTTATATATTGCTTTTAACAATGTACAGCACCTTTGGACTACAATGTTTGGTTTTAACATTGCAAAGGAACATCAAATATTGGTGCAAGTGTAAGGGTATGTGTGATTAGGTGAAAGGGAAGTGGTTAAGGGTGTGACAGATGCTCGACCAAGCTATCATGACTCCATTACTGAGCTTATTGATTGTGTACGGATGAATTAAAGAAACAGATTCAAGAGGCATACACTGATTGTCCTCATACCCCACTTACACACACCGAAATGTGAACTCCATGAACATCACATTATGCGCATTATTACAATCGGTTCATCAAGCTGCCTGTCATGCAGCAGAACAAGAGAGCAGAAGCATTCGGCCAAAATCTATACATACTTTCAATACTGCAAAATTTTAGATGCAAAATCAAATATAAAGATATATGTTGTGCTCAGAGAGAGAGGGCACAGCACGCTCCCCAGCGTGACCTGCTCCCCAGAATGCAAAGTGCTTCATCAGCTGCTGAGTTAGATTTGGACCAGGCCTTGTTTATTCTTGCAGACGGTGATTGCTTTGGCATGACTCGCATTATCTTGTCAGTGCAATAAAGCTGACCGCTGTGGAGCCTGGACATGAAACAAGAGGAGAGCAGAAGAAAGGGTGACATCAAGAGCCAAACGGGAGGAGTGAGAAGAGAAGGAAAGGAAGAAAGAGGGAAGGTGACAAGGATGAAAGGAATATACAATGTAAAGGCTAGGCAACCGAATAGCATAGAGAAAAGAAAGAGCGATAGAAAGAGTACATAAGAGGAGTGAAGAAGTAGAAGCGGAGACAACAGTTTGGTAAATGAATACAGAGAGAAAATTAGAAATAGATGTGCAGGGGTACACTGCAGGATGGAGTGAGAGAGAGAGAGAGAGAGAGAGACGGAGAGTGAGGAGAAAGGGAGAAACAGAGGTGCATGGGATTGTAATCGATTACCTATTTTTCAAAGTCACTTAAAGTGTGCAGAGCACAGGGCCGTTAAGTAGTAGTGCCGGGGAATAGGGTTTGAGTATGCGGCAGCACAACTGGGTAGCGCAGAGGGAGGGAAAGGCAGAGATAAAGAGAGAGAGAGAGACAGAGACAGAGAGACAGAAGGAAGAGGGGGAGATTATTGGGGCAAGTTGGCATGATAACATTGACCCTGCTTGCTTCTCACTGATGGATCTGCGCTCTTGCAGGAAATAGTTCTGACAGGCCAATATGTGTGCGGGGATATGTGCGCCCAGAGGCAACCTGCCACGCATCTGTGTGGCTGCATGTACGGAAGTGTGTGTGGAAGTGTGCGTGTGGGCTTGTGGGAGTGGGAGTGTTACTGATCCATCACCAACTCAAACAGTAAACACATCATGTGAAGACAAACACAACAGTGCCCTTTGAAGTCAAGGACACGTTCAGACTGAGCCCTGGGCTTTATATAGAGAGCGGTTGGATTACAAATACTCACCATGGGTGTGTTTGTGTCTGTGTGTGTGTGTGTGCTTGAGAGAGAGACTCTCCTGGGTTATCTCATCATTTGAATAAAAAGTGACCTCTTTAACTGATAACCCTGATAGACGATAAGCTTTCTGCACATCTAGGTTATACACTTTCCTTGGCATTCACTCACGCTTTCCACGGTCACGTGCCATTTTAAATGACATTCATTTCGCTTTGATGTACTCTGTGAAAGCACACACTGTATATTTCAGCTGTTATCTTTATATCCATTATAAACAAAGACGTATCATGATCTGAGCTCGATCTCGGCGAACACAATTAACTCCAGCCTTTTCCGTTTTCCCCCTTGATTTATGGTGTGCATGTGAGCTGCAGGTGGCCACAAAAACAAGTCCTTTACTTCCTGTTTGCGGTTCACGCAGGGTGTGTATGGGATGAGGTAAGCACCTATCTGACTAGTACACTGTAGTCTGTTCATAATGTCCAGTCCATCCAGGACATCCTGTTTTGGGGGCAGACCCATTGTCCTGGCTGCTAAAAATAGCTGCTCTGATTGGCCGACTCCAGATGCGAGAGGAGCGAGAGACAGCCGAGTGAGACCGGACGTCTCGGAGTCATGCTAAAGGCTTTCAGGTTTATTTTTACACTTTGAGATCATGAACTGAATTTTATATACAAGGTGTGAGTTCATACAGTAAACACATTCACCGTGCCAAGCCCACACAGGTGGCTGCTCAAGGCTTGTTATAGATTTCAGCTTTTTAAACCGAATCATTCATAATCCAGTTCGTTTTGGTGTAGCTTCTGGTCAAACCTCCTTTTTTTTAAAATCCTTCATGCGTTCATTCCTATTCCTGATTATACAGGTATATTTCTAGCTGTAGCACAAATTTTCTTACTGTAATTGTTTGTGTCAGTTTTTATTTTACTGACTGTAAGTTCTCACAATGAGTATGCTGCAGGTGCACATTGAAGTTTTTTTTGTGTGTGTGATTTTTGGCACTGTCACAGCTTATTATTAGAAAAGTGGAACGTAACCCTTCATTAAAAAATCAAAATATTCCCACATCGCACTCTCTTCCTGCCAGCTGCTATTTTCCACAATAAACTGTATGTTAAATGTGCATAAGAAAATGAAAACAGAAATTAGTTCACATCTGCTTTATATTTTGTATTATTTTTTAAAATTATTATTATTATTGTGTGAACTACAATAACTCTGGTCTGTACGTGTACAGTACCAGTTTGATTTATTTCTTTAACAGTACTGGACTTTTTCAAAACTATGAAATAACATATATGCCATTAGGTAATTAAATAACAACAACAATGACAGACAGTTGTTATTTTAAGACATGAAGGTCAGCTCTGCGATGGATTGGCACCCTGTCCAGGGTGTACCCTGCCTTGTGCCCTAAGTCTCCTGGGATAGGCTCCAGGTCCCCGCGACCCTAAATGCAGGATGAAGCGGTATAGAAGAAGAAGGTCAGCTGTTCTGGAACAGTTCTTCCAAGAACAGTATTGTCAAGTGCATTTGAGAAACCCATCAAGCACCATGATGAAACTCATGGCTTTCATGAAGACCTTCCCAGGAAAGCAAGACCAAAACCAACCTCTGTTCATTTAGAGTTAGCAGCCTCAAAAATGGAAAGTGGAGACACATCTCAATATCAACTCTTCAAAGGAGATTATTCCATATTTTGGATGCATTGAGAGAAATAAAAATCTAGAAACACCATGGAATTAGAAGGTGTGTCCAAACTTTTGAATGGTAGTGTTTATTCACTATCATACCTACACTTTCAAACAAACACATACTGTATGCTATATGAACAAAACTTTTAATTGTAATATTTAGAACAGATTTGCTTTTATCCATGATGTGAGATCATACACATGCACATATAGTAAGTAATAACCTATGAACTGTAAACAGCATACAGTAATGTGCCAAAGTCGTCGTCGTCCCCCGCCCATTTTCTTCATATTTTGCTTCCAAACAGCCAGACTTCCTTGTATTTTAATGTAGTCTTGCGAAAAAAGTCTTCCTGGCTTCCTGAAGGAGTTTTTGTTTCTCATTTTCAGTCCAGTCCCTGCAGCTGACCAGTTTCAGAGGAATGTTTTAGTTTGTTAAGCCACACAGTAACCTATGAATCATTCGAGCATTAAAAAAAAAATCAAACTTAAGGCATGAACCAATGAGAAACAGGTGCAGATGATGACAGATAATCAGATGATTAGTATACTGGTGATGCTGAATGCTGAGTGCTTGGAACAGACGAGAGGGGAAACAAGGTTGCTGCTGAGGTTGTTGCATAAACAACCAATTTTTAAATCGTGTCTTTAGGCATTTTCCATCCTGTCACGGTATAACATTTGATCCCATTTATTTAATTTAATTCTACATTATTTAATTTATTGTGAAGAAATGAGTGGTATCTCAAGACTTTGAGTACTGTGTATATATATATATATACTGTATATATATACTGTATATATACAGTATGTGATGTGTATAATGTACAATGTGAAAAGTGCATTCTTTTAGCTGGTATTGTGTTGGAGTGGAAGTTATCAAAAAATTGAGCTTATGAAGTGAAGTGGAGATGCTGTAGAGTCGGTGAGGTGCAGTAAGTTAGCAGCTCCTCTCGGGCTGCTGGGCTGACTGAGCTCGCCTCTGCTCTAATGAGGGAACTGGAGACAGGAGGCCGAGGGTGACGGATTCTCCTGCTACTGAAATCCGAGCCACTTAATCCACGAGCTGCACACACACACACACAGGATCCTGAGCAAGCCACAGCACTCACCCCTGCCCTTCAACACACACACACATACACACACACACACACACACACTTACACTTTTCCTCATCCTCAGTCTCCCTGTTGTGCAAATCAGATTCAAATACTGTGCTGCTTGACTGGTTTGACAATGGAAAGAACATTTCGAGTATGTTTGAGAAGTTTTCATGTAGGTCACTTCACTGTTGTTAGATTTGGCTGTTGACTCTCTCTATCTCTCTCTCTCTCTCTCTCTCTCTTTCTGTCTGTTTCTGTCTCTCTTTCAGGCAAGAAGAAGGTGTCTCTGTATGACAGCCAGGCTCCCATCTGCCCCATCTGCCAGGTTCTGCTGCGTCCTGGAGAGCTGCAGGAGCACATGGAGCAGGAGATGGAGAGACTCACCAATTTGCACATCAGGTAAACACCCAACTCCTATACAGTACATTCTCATAAGATGTAAGCTTTCATATCTGACACTGACATCCCACCTGCCATTGACCTAATGGCCTAGTATTTTCTCAGCTAGTCTTGAAGCCCATCTGTCATAAATCAGCACGGTGCTGTCATGGCTTTGGAGCTGGCCAGGTTAAGCATGTGGAGTGGATCAGAGAGATCCATACGGTGTGCCATCACTCACCTCTTTGACGCGACTTGCCAGTCGGCAAAACATAATGCCTCAGTTTGCAATAAACTCCCAGCGCTTCCTATGCAGCTGCAGGTGCAGATGATGACAGTGCTTCCTGTGCTAGATCATTCATTCTTTTTTTTTCAAACAGGAAACCTCAGTCAGGAGTCACAATATAAACATCATAGCTGATATGTTACACTCATGGTTAAGCCTGTATTGTTAGGGATAAGACTTTGAAGCTCAAATGTTGCGACACATTCTCTCTCTAACATGAGTGCTGCTTTTGCATCACATTCCAGCTAGGAGTTATTTTTACAATTTTACTGTACAATAATTTACTGTTTTTTTTTTTTAAGTCTCAGAAGTCCTGAAAAGTGTGTGTTAATGCTCCAGTTCAAATGGACCTCAGATAATGCATTTGATCATTCCTCGAACTCATTCTGTTTCACCCCTTTTCTAAACATGTCACTTCAGTGTCTATGAAAAAGAGCTACTGCTGAGCCACGCCCTACCAGAAAACAAGAGAGCAGAGCAACAAGCAAGGGGAGGGGAGTCACTATGAGGGAAAAGACTAATTGGCTTGTTTAATAGAAAAATGGTAAAAGAACAGGGTGGAATGCTGGTGTAGTGGTTAGCACTGTCGCATTGCACCTCCAGGGTCTGGGTTCGATTCCCGGCCCAGCTCGATTCCCATCTCTGTGTGCATGGAGTTTGCATGTTCTCCCCGTGCTTGGTGGGTTTCCTCCCACAATCCAAAGACATGTAGGTTAGCTTAATTGGTGTTCTCAAATTGCTCATAGTCTGTGAGTGTGTGTATGCCCTGCGATGGATTGGCGCTCTGTCCAGGGTGTACCCTGCCTCGTGCCCTAAGTCTCCTGAGATAGGCTCCAGGCCCCCGCGACCCTGAATACAGGATAAAGCGGTGATGGTGAGTGAGTCTTTTTGGCCACACCTTTAATAATAAATAATGCGCAGCATTTTGCCATTCACTATACCAACTTGGACAGCAGGAATTATTTAGGAAAATGCATCATCACTCCTCATTCAGCATAGGTGGATTATTTAGCCTGGCTTGCTTCACTCACATTTAGGCATTTGGCAGACACTCTTATCCAGAGTGACTTACATTTTCATCTCATTATACATCTGAGCAGTTGAGGGTTAAGGGCCTTGCTCAAGGGCCCAACAATGGCAACTTGGTGGTTGTGGGGTTTGAACCTGGGATCTTCCGAACTGCAGTCCAATGCCTTAACCACTGAGCTACTCCTGGCCACTCATCTTAAATGCTGTCATTACAAGTTATGAAGCTGCCACCAGGTGATTTATTGGTAACTGTTTTAAGAGTACATAAAGTCTTATCATATTCATACATTTACAGATCCAACAATACTCTGTTTTTGACTTATCGCCAATTTCCAGGCATTCGCAGTGCTTCCATACTGCATGACAGCTCCCTATCTGGCAGCTCTACGACTATATATCATCCCTCTGAGACGTGTGAAGAAATATACTTTATCTTTTTCAAACTGCTATGGGATAGTGACGTGTAGCCATGGCCCTTGTTTAGATTGCCAGCGACCTCTAGTTATGGTATGACCAGGATTCTGGGAACTTCAGGTTCTCCCAAAGACAAGGCAAACATTTTCACACACTTTTTTTTATTTTTATTTTTTCTTACACTCATTCACCCTAAAATGTGACTAATGCACTATTGCAATCAAAGCCCATATGAATTAGATGGAAGGATTAAAAAAATAAATCAAAGAACCCTCAAAGAATAAGAAATTCTCTGGTTGTTTGAAGTTTCATTTGGGATTTTTTTTCTCCAAATTATACAAATATCATTACCATTATTTTTGTTAAAGGACACCATCTACAGTCATTTGACGCCATGTTAAATTTTAAAGCAACAAAGATCTTTTGGCATGTTGATCCAGCCAGAGCAGCAGTCACCTCCTCCTCCTTGCCTGTGCTGCACACACACACACACACACATATTCACACGCGCAGACAGACCCACACGTCCACACACACACTCACACAGATCATTGAAAGTGACATGGCAAATTTGTGGCAATTTGTAGTAAATCTCCCTTTAATGATAACGTTTCATTCAACAGCAAATGAGAATGGAGTGCATGTAAAATGGAGAAGGCTATTTAAGATGTAGCATTAGGCAGATGTCTGGATGGATGTGGGTGAGCGTGTCTTGGATTGGGACTGCCATCTCTTTCTCTCTCTCTCTCTCTCTCTCTCCCCCCTCCCTCCCTTTCACTACATTAACTTCCCTCTTTCCTTAGCATGTCCTCCGCTTCCCCGTGTATGGAAATGGAATCCATCATGCCTTTACTCACCCGCCTGCACACCGCAATCTACCCTACCTCACCCCACCCTGCAGATGTTCCCAAACCACCCCTCCACCTAATCAATTTGCCACCAACTGAGCGAACGAGAGCAGGGTGGCAAACGGTACCAAAAGCAATCTTTATCTCTAGTGTACAACGCCCCCAGTCGTCTACTGGTATTTATTCAATTTCCAACATCTCCCTTGTGCACTCAAGCCTCACCTCCCCACCATCTCTCTCTCTCTCTCTCTCTTTCTCTCTCTCTTTCTCTCTCACTTTCTTTCTGACAGTCAAAGCAAAAGCTTGGTTCATCCAGAAAGTGCTTTCTTGAGATCCAGTAGTCTGGAATTAATTCTGCTCTATACCTGTGGCACTGATAAAAGAAACTCGTTCTTATAGATTTGTCATTTTCTCCCTCCTGAACCTTTTATAACTGCAGACCGGAATCCGCAAGCTGAGGTTCCTTTTTCATTTTTCTTTATTTTTATCTTTGTTCTGGTGTCTCGTTAGCGAAAGCCAGCTCAACCTCTATATGTCTCCTGTGTTCCTTCTTGTCCCTGGCTTTGTCGCTCATATCAAAATGGGCTGACAGGACAGACTGAAAGCTCGCGCTGATGTCTTCGCACGACATTCCCTTCGACGCAGCAGCCGTGACGCGGGAAAAAGTGTCTCCAGCCCTCCTTCTGCATCTCCCGATCTGTCTGTCTCAGTGTCTCCTTTCATCTTCTCTCTGTGCTCTTCTCTCTCTCTCTCTTTCTCACACACACACACTCACACATAGCTGTCAGTTTGACAACAGGGCCTCAACATCGCTTCTCCTTGTTTTCTCTCTCTGGCAGTGATGGCTGCCTCTTCAAAAGTCATTCTCGCTCATTGTCAGCATGCAGGGTGAAGCAGTAAAGAACAAGGAGGAGACATCGCCCGCACATGACACGTAACATCCAGAGAGTCAACCCCCACTGCCCCTGTTGTTTTGAAGGGGTATAAGACAGGGCCCAGATGCTCTTGTTGCCTCTTAGGCATACAAATTCTTCATCATATCAATCTAATACAGCAAAGTGAAAAGAGCATGGATGATGTACTACTTAGCAAAAACACTCCCTCTCCTCCATGTGATCTGAAGAAAAACTGTTTTATGAGGTTTTATGTGAAACGTTATGAGTTTCTATAAGAACCTACAGAGCAGTCAGCACTTTTTGGAGAGAGGAGAGTGGAGACAGGTCATGTGTGGAACCACTTAAGACTCAATTTCTAAATTAGCACTTGTTATTTAACTGTCCATTTTTTAAAAATGCATGACGTTTTCACTTTCCAAGCCTAAAGCCTGGCTTATGCTGTATAATTTTGTCCTGAAGTAGTATATGAGAGTCAGGTATTATTTTTTTTATTACATATTAAGTGGGAAACATTTCTCAGTAAATAAGATGAATTTCTGACGTTGGACATCATGTTGTGTGAGCACAGAATGTCACAATCTGATATACACAAGTCAAGTCAAACCAGGACTTTGAATTATACAGAAAAACAAAACACAGTTATGAGAGTAAAAACTTCCTTAATTTCTCTATATAATCCCCTGCTGCACTAATGCACTCATTTCAGCGTTTCACTAGTGCTTGGATACCTTTAAGGTAGAAAGTTTTCTCAGTACTGCTTCATGCATTCTTCGGATCCATGATTGGACCGCATACTTAAAATGCCGGCCTCCCAGGAACTCCTTAAGTAGGGCATTTCAGGACTGTACTAGGGGTGTGGCGATAACTCCCAGACGAATTCCTTTAACGTGCAAGTGGTGTTGGTGAATAAATGCATACAGTTCACTTCAGGCATCTCTTCCACAAGTTGGTGACAAGTTATTTGTTGATTTTCAAGGATCAGACGTTCCACGCCCGCTGAAGGCTCGGGCGGCATCATCATTCACGGATTTATTTAAAACATTTGCACAATTCAAATGTTTTAAAAGTAAGAGTCTAATCACTGTTTTACACCTTATTTATGAAATAGTTCAACACAAGTCCCGGTTTGACTTGAACACACCTAGATAGCATTGTTATTTGGTCTGTATGCCTAGAAAACAGCACAAATGTTAGGTCTTGATGTTGAGATCGCGAAACAACCCATACAATAGGAGTGTCACTAATTAAACAGTGGCCACCACAGCATCCTACGTTACTTTGACCTCTCCTTTAAAAAGTTTTCGCACATAACCCGTACAAACTGCCGACTTCCTGCTGTGACTAGTCCCATCACTAGCATTTAACATCATCGTGAAGTAGCTGTGAGGGACAAATTGATTTTTTTTTTCCCCCCTTGCTTTTGAACTTGCTGGCGTAGTACACTTGTTGCTGGTGTGTGTGTAGGGAGTGAGTAAGGGCCAGTGAGATCCATTGTGCCATAGTGGCGGATTTATGACGCCGGGGGAGTGTGTTTATTATCTCACAACCAGTGCACTGCCTCCGATGGGGCAATTCATCCTCTTTCAAGGCCCTGTCCTGATTTGTGTTGTCTCTTTCACTTCCTCTCTCTGTCTCTCTATCGCTCTCCTTGGGCCTTGTAAGATCAATCATGTTAACTGCACACGAGGCAAGCATGAAGCTTATTACCTGCACGAGGGCGGAGCTTACTTCTGACTCCACCCTCACCTGTTGTTTGTTTGTGCCTATCTCTAATCCTCCTTTCGGAAGCACATAATTCGGTCGAGAAAGCCTGTTTATATATTTTGGATTAAAGAAATCACTTTTTTAAAAATGACTCTCACACATATTTGCGTTCTTCCGTCCCATTTTGCTTCGTACTTTTCTTGTCTGGTTGGCAAATCACGTTTTTGGATTAGGAGCCGGAGCAGATTAAATTTCAGGGCTTCGGCAGCGAACAAGGGACACAAAGTGAACATGACAAGGGTGACGTTTTTTCCCCTCTGTCAGTGTAGCTGACCTCATCATTTCTCAGCATTAGCAATTACAGCCGTTACGGAACACACAAGAAAAGTGAAAAGCCACAATAAACCAAAAAAAAAAATAAAAAATAGATGGACACTGGAGATAGAATATCATTTGAATGACCGAAGGAAAAATATCCCAAATCAAAGAAACAAACAAAAGATTTCTTATGTGTCTGTGTGTGTGTATGAGCCAGCGAGAGAGATGAGGAGGAGACACTGGAATAGGAGATATTAATGTTTCAGGCAGAAGATCTGATTTGATGTGTCTCTCCCTATTGTCAGTGGATGCTTTAGCCGGCTCGTTTAATATTTCCTGCTTTCTAATCAGTCATCTTCAATCGGCTGTGTCCACGAGGCGGAGATTCGATGTAACCCCCCCCCCCGGCAACCCCTCCCCCGAGGCTGCACTTGAATTGGGAGTGGGGGTGATGGGGGGGTCTGTGTCTTCTCCCTCTTCACCTCCCCTTCTCCCCTCCGCTCCTTTCTGCCTCCTTAATACAATGTTTACAAGCCAGCGCATTGTCCTCGACATATTTCAAAGTCCTAAGTGCCCAAGGCGCTTCACTGACAAATCAAATAATGGCAAAATCATTTATTTCCTCCTGCCTCAGCCAAACTCTGTGTGCATGTGTGTGTGTGTGTGTGTGTGTGTGTGAGAGAGAAAGAGAGACGGAGAGAACGTAGAAGAAGAGAGGGTATGAACGACTGGATGAGCACATCCATGAGAATGATTACTTCAATAAAAAAATTATAACCCAAATCTGCTTAGCCGAGGTACTTTTGGACAGTAATTGTTTCAAATACAGCATGGCCCTGGGCTGCCAGGATTGAGTGACACAGAGGGCACGGCTGCAGCAGCAAAGCACCGCTTTTTTCTTCTCCACATGATTAAAACTGTGATTTGTGTTGCTCCGTAGACTTTTGTCTCAGCTGTCCTTTTAAATGCCTGTTCGGGTTCTAAGCGGAGGCCCCTTAGAGACCGAGCAGAAGTGAGCGCCGAAGAAGGAAGGACGAGAGCCATACACTTGGACACAAACATTAGGAAATGTCCAAAAGATCCTGTTTAATTGAAATGTCATGGGCTTCTGTGATCATGCTGGTCCCTGATATATAAAACATGCACGCGTCTATATTTACAGCCCTGATCAGTTCTGATTATTTGTATTGTATTGTCCTTCTTTTTGCAGTAAGAACCCATCACCGAAGGATCTCAGCACAGCACCCGGCACGCCCAAGGTAAGATGGTCCTTTTTGGTTCGAACGCTGTTAATAGCAATAAAAGCTCTTGTCCATTCTATTAAGCCATACCAAGAGCCCCACTTAGGAGAGAGGAATTATGGAATTATGCTCCTTTATTTCCTGCAGTAATGTACTTATGGAAAAGTGAGAGCTTAAGATGGTTTCCTGCCGGGCCTCATTAACAATCATATGGTAACTATGCCAGCCAGAGTTTATTGTTCTACTCCGTCTTAATAGGAAGATAGGGGATCGTGTCGGCCTTATCTTCGCCAATTTCTTTAAAGCTACTCTTCATATATCAATACGAATATTATCGAGGCGGTAGAGAGAGGGAGCGAGAAGAAAAAGGAAGGAGAGAACATGAGATAGAAGGAGCAGGAGAGATATGAGAGACATTTCATATCACTGGAGACTTGCCAAACATGCAAGACCCAGTTGGCACAAAAGTCTGCTCTTATCGCTGTCTTCTGTTGAAGAGATTTGCTGGTTCACATGTCAGGCGTAAATGATTAGATAGAGCGTTTAATAGCAACTTAAACTAACATCAAGCCGTACATGTAAAACTGACACTTTGAGCTCACTGAGCTCCATTTTACACTATATCTCTCTTCAAATGCCAGCTCCGAGAACGGCTTTATCCGAAAGAAGACACCTTTAAACAGTGCCATGATTTTGATCGATGGGGCTTATAAAAGCAATTCACATCATTATTCAAGTCTGGATGAGACCTGCGCTCGCGGCGAAGGGAAATGAGGTTCCGACCCGTGCTCATGCAAAATCCGGAAGCTTGGAAAAAGTGGGCAAGGAAGTGGGCGAGGGGTAGAGTGCAGACGTGACTGAGCATTCCGCAGCCAGCGTTTAGTATTCCTGAGCGGTGTGTGGAAAATGAAGAGGCCAATTGGGACTAGGGTTCCGCGCTAGCTGACGGATCGGGCCTGGCATGCAAGTTCTAAAGGGGATTAACCCCGATCTGGCCCGATCTGCTTTTCACACTCATCTGGAGCACCCATTGCCATAGCGACTCCATGCCAGCCCAGGCTGGCGCTAATCCAGTGGGTCAGAGGACAAGTCCATCGCCAACTTCCTCCTTTCCCATCAGCCTGAAAAGAACAATTCTAATTGGACTACAAGCAAAAACAGCAACTGATGTCATATTCAAATGTCATTATTTGCAACAATTCCTGCGCTGCTAGCGGTGAATGATTAGAAATTTCTATATTGCGAAGCAGCTGTTCCATTTTTCATACTCAATATAGTGCACAGCCACATAAATGGTTTACACACACACGCACACACACATATACGCACATTAATTCTCTCTCTTTCTCTGTCTCCCTCTCTTCCAATATTCCCTAAGCTCCAAAGGCTTTGAGTTGGCAAATAAATTGTTTCCTGACCTTGCAATTCAAAAGCATAAGAAGCCATGCATAATGTCTAATTTACTGTCCCCGTGGAGCGAGCCTGCCATTTTTCACATATTAATATTAGATTACAGTTGTCACCCACTAAAGCCGCTACCCCTCCTCGCGCTTTGATTAATTGGAGAGGATTGTAAATACAAATATTTTATAGCGGGCTCATAAAAGCCTAGCCAGAGATCAAGACTCCCTGTAAAGAAAGACGAGTTCACGCTTTTGACTTCCTGCAGCCATAGGACAAATCAAAACTTCCCCCCTCTACCCTGGTTTTTTTTTTTTTTTTTGGTATGAAAATAGACCAAGTGTATTCAGTGACACTACCTAGTGCGGTGTCTTTATAGCCTTCAGACTAACCTAAACCTAGTGTCTGTAAACTGGTTCTATAGCACGAGGCCGCCCGTCAGAAATGATGAACGGGGCTGCAGCTGACATATTTATCCTGTGGATGACTACAGACTGTTCACCTCTCACTGTCTTTTTCTTTTCTCAGTCTCTCCTGTTGTCAGTGCATATCAAGCGTGAGGGAGAGTCTCCAGTAATCTCGCCGCTGTCCTCCGACGACCCGCACCATTCTGACAGATACCAGGTGAGCCAGGCAAAGAACCTCAAACAGACACACACACACACACACACGCACACACATACGCAGGCGCTGTTCAAAGAACGGCAATGACATACCCACCCAAAGCAGTGTTTTTACACCCTCATTCATATATGAAGTTATTTTAGCCTAGGCCTTCAGGAAAGCTTAAGATTGTGAATGACAACTGCTTCCTTACCAAAACAAAAGCAAAGATCTTGTAGATTAAAGTGCAATTAAGTGCAATGTCAAAGTAAGGATAGATTAGATATATGTGCTGCTGTGTATACATGCGCTTTTGGCATTCCTGCCTCTCATAATATCCTCCATCTTATCCCTGAATGGATCTGACTGCTGGCCACATTAACAGGGACAGAGATCTCCTCTCCCAATCTCCAGCTGCAGATTTGCTCAGGCCGTAATGTGTGCCCTGCTCTGATATGTAATCATGCACGGTTTAACCCCGGGGCTAATCTCCACTGGCCTCCGCACACCATCCCGCCACTCCGATGTCCTTGAAATGTTTGTTACTCGCCGCTTCTCCGGAGTCGTGCCTGGATGGAATTGGGTCTCACCTCACATGTCTCTCGCCCCTATGCCGAAGGAGGATCTGCTCTGCTCAGGCCAGAGCACAGAGTGTGACGGTTCAAAGAAGTCTAATATTCAGTGCCCAGAAAAAATAAGGCCTGTATGTGAGGTGGTGAAATATGATACTCTGAACACTCTGTATACACTCTGAATATACGTTTGACTTGTACTAGGTATAACATGCACATTACAAGTACTGTATGTTGATATCCTTTAACCGGTATTCTTATTAAACCAGACTACATGAATCATCTAAACATGTGTATAATAATGTTTCCTAACAGTATGCAACAGATGCTACAGGACAGAATCATTAGATAATACATAATTACTGTATAAACTAGACTGAAAAAAGTATTTCTCAAATGCACCTAGAGAACTAGTTATGATGCACAGGGAATGGAATTGGATTAAACCTGAACTTAATCCACTGATCCAGAATTGAATTATAATTAGCATTTAATTGGGTGCTAAATCACTCATTTTCCTATATAAATCTGGTTTCCAATATTATAGGGAGCTATTAAGATATTATAGAATATTATAATATTATAGAATTACACAGGATTATAGAAAGTTATTATAATACTACTGATATAGGATATATTATAATTATCTAATAATTTTATCAGCTGTCAAAAGATGAATAGCATTTATATTAAGATATTACAGTGAAGAAGTGATATTTTAGACTAGACTTTCCATTCAAAATTCCCATTTGTCATTTTCTTTATTGCATTTTATTTATATAGTGATTTTAACAGTGGTCATTGTTGTGAAGCAGCTTCAGAAAATCAGAAAATTAGGGAAATGAGTATGAACTCTGTGAGAAAAAATATGTATGAATCAAAATTGTCCCTGATGAGCAAGCCAAAGGCGACAGTGGTAGGGAAAGAAAGAGGAAGAAACCTTTAGAGGAGCCAGACTCAACAGAGAATCCATCATCATTGGGTTATAACGGATAGCAGGGATTGTTAGGCGGCTGGAATTTCAATATAACAGGAATGGTGTTAAAGTTAACATGGAATCTACTTTCGTCATTCGAGTCTCTGGGACAAAACTGTTTGAGCGAGTCCAAGAACATCTTCATGGTGAAGTGAAATCGGGGCATCAGAATGGGACACACAGGTCTGGGGGCAGAAGGGTTCTGCATCACTGGGGGCTCACGATCAGCATGCCCGGTTCTACAGAGAGAGGGAGAGAATTGTTGTATTGTTAACGTGAAATTACGTTTCTCCTACTTGTTTAATGTGTATTCTCACTCACTCGGTATCTATACCCCTTTATCCTGTATACAGAGTCCTGGGGGGGTGGGGGGAAGGGGGGCCCTGAAGAAAACCCGG
>JAQQZS010000001.1:25595132-25612673 GCA_030068045.1 Platyallabes tihoni
AACATTTTGTGTGACAAACATGCAAAAGAATAAGAAATCAGGAGGGGGGCAAATAGTTTTTCACACCACTGTACATTGTCCCCAAATGTTCACACTCCAATAGAAATGTAACAATTTTAACTTTGGCTATTCCTCACACAGATAACTGTTTTATTTTGTTTCATTGTTGTTTCAAGGCCAATCTACTCCTCAATTCAGAAGTTGCATCTATGTATCGATTCAAAAGAGTTAAATTGTAAGGGACAAAACGGCATTAAAAGCATTAAAAAGTGCCATTTTAGTAAAAAAGAAATGGGCTGTTACTCGTATTTGTGTTAATATCAACTAGGGCTGTAGCTATCAAATATTTTAGTAATCGAGTATTCTACCAAAAAATTTAATCGATTAATCGGATAAAATGTACTTTTGCTTAATTAAACAGCAATGTAAAATATATAAAAGAAAAAAAGATTCATTGTTATTTGTTTTTAGAAAAAGGTACCTTTGTTTTTAATGTATACAGTATTTTATTTAAAATAAACATTGTCATTATCCACAATACAAGGAATACCTTAAAGTTGACAGAGATGAATTAAGTGCATTACAGAGCCATACATTATTTTGCAAAAAAAAAAAAAAGGTATTTCAAATGACTAAGTATCAAAAAAACTAAGGCACACATTAAAATAAATTTTAATATAATTTTATCGCTCCCTTCCATTTTGCATCCCGCAACAGAGTGCTCACTCAAGTCAATACACAGCTAACTGTTTGCGTCTACTTCCGCTTTGTGGGTGACGTAAGCGCTTCTTCTTCGTCTGTGTTTACCGGCGGCTTTGCATCCGGAAGCGCGCTGTGTCACGCCAAACAAATAATTGCGCAAAAACATAATGCAAGCTTTTAAAATTAATTAAAAGAAGCTTTTTTGTAATCGAATTACTCGAGTTACTCGAGGAATCGTTTCAGCTCTAAAACAGGGTATTTATAACAACATGATGCTTATACAATCACAATACAAATGGAGTCGACACATTAGGTATCGTTATATCATGGCGGTCGATCCCTGGTGATCCCCATCCCTACTGTTTGTTCGGTGTGGTTCACAGTGATATAGTGATGTCCACCCTGACTTTCACACAATTAACCTACAAAGCCTCATTAAGAAAGAGGTCATTGTTAAACCGTGTATCTCAAAACAAATGTAGACCATCCTTGTATATTTCGCATCATGATCGTTTTCAGACCATTATTCATTTTAATTTTTATCTATGCATTTCTTGGTTGGCTTGAGGAACCCTATCTTGAGGAATCCTCCCACCATAAACATCACTCCTTCCATTTAGTCTTGTAGGAGAGGCGCAATCCATAACCGTGCCACAACCCCCACCCCCCCCCCTCCTTACTGCCCCTCCACCTGATTTACATCTCTTATACCGTGTTTGTGTGGAAGGTGGACGAGTCCTCATCGAGGGCAGGCATGTAATAAATGGCGCTATTGGAAAAGGCAGCGGAATGGAACAGGCACTAATCGGAGGGAGAGTGCCGGGGAGAACGCCGGCGTGATCGATACCGTAGATCAGCGCTCCATCTGACTGGAAAATGAGCGGATCACCATAAACATCCCACCAAGCAAGACGTCGCCCAATCAATGGCACCCACATCGATTTAGTTATTGCGAGTTCATATGCTACGGACAGTGTTAAATGTACATCCACCAGCCCACGGGCAGTCATCAGCGGATGAGTAGTGAGGGCGTGAGACTGAGAGCTAGAGGGGGAGAGACGGGTAGCGGATCGAGATCATATGATAGTGATTCAGCTCTGTGGAAATAAATGCAAAATGGACATAATAGAAATCAAAAAGTTTTAGCTTTTTGTTTTGTTTGTTTTTAATCGTGTAGCCTTTATACATCTGCGCCAGTTGAATTGAACGTAAAGCTTTGCTTTCCCCCCTCTCTCTCTCTCCACAGGATCACAGAAGATTCCACAGGAACCACACTGGACGCTCTGAAGGCTCGCATCCGAGAACTGGAGAAGCAGATCCTCAGAGGAGACCGATACAAGTGTCTGATCTGCATGGTAAGATTACACCGCGTGTCAAGACGTCACACACCGATCCATTTATGCTGAAGGATTAGAAGCCGTATGAACACTGTTGATTTAATAAGAAGATTGTGTTTATTCAATATTAATTCTTAAGGCTTGAAGGGGGTGGGGGGGGCACACTGCCTCAAATGTTTGCTGCAAAATAGTGTTTCCCATTTTCTAAACTCCTGCCCACTCTTTTTTTTTTTTTTATTATTATTATTATTATAATACCCCCCCCCCTTTCTTAAAGAAGAAAGAAATATTTCTTCTTTAAAACATCAAGACAGAGTAGATATTGATAGTGGTACTGACGTGATGTTCCATCATCACTCGTTCTGAATAATCCAGAGCAATTTTGCATTTTTGTTCACGCTTTACACGGCTCCAGTTCTCCAGCTGGATCCTTGCATTTTTTTTTTTTTTTTTAAATAATTCTCCCTGATCAGTGGAGGTCTACTGCCACCTGCTGCTCATGTAGACTAAAACAGACCTCCCTGCTCGTTCCACCCTCTTTGATCACTGCTCAAGTAATTACGGGGTGTGGTTTTCTAATAATGAATAAACATGTGTTTTAAAGAGCTGAAGATAATTACGTGTCTGGAACTTGCTTCTGTGTCCTGGGGTGGCACATGTGCTCAGTACACACCGCCAGAACTGGAATCAAGCTGCAGCTAAATGTTAAACATCTTACTGTTTATTTATTTAAATTTTTTTTGGAAGTAGAAATCACTTAAAAGCATCTTGTTTCTTTTTCAGGACTCTTACACAGCACCGCTCACCTCCATCCAGTGTTGGCATGTCCACTGTGAAGAATGCTGGCTTAGGACTCTGGTGAGAATCTCTAGATTTTGGTACTGTATACACATCTGGGTTACCTAGCAACTGGACGCATCCTTCCACCACCATTGATTCCGCTTTCAGCTCGAGAAAATGAATAGCGAACAGCCTGTGAATAATGTTGCTGGTTGTCTGATTGATGGAACTCGTTAATTTGGCTCATACACGCACTTGTGTGTCTCCTGTTTTCCTGAGTCTATCAGCGTGTTCAGCTGCTACACGAGGAAGCAATTAATAAATGCTTCCCAGCCACATATATGTTGTCTTAAATTTTCTTGCTTACTGTCCTTAAAAGGCTCTCTGTGTCCACCACACTGATGAATGTAAAGAGTGACGGATCAGAGAACGTGTGTGTGTGTGCAGTAAGCCCATTTTGCCACAAAGGCTTGTTATTAATGCTGGCATTAAAACTGTTGCCTTAAGGCTACAATAAAAGGCAGCACGCTGGGGCTCCTCGCGTCTCGATCAAAGTAAACGTGTGTAATTTAGTTACAGACAGGGCTAACTGAGGAGCCCACGCCTCACACACTCTCGTTAAACACAGGTAACTCCTGCCTAGCTAGAACAAAGGAACCAGATTAAACATGGGGTGCCCTGTGGTTTTGGCGAAAGACAGAGAGGGAAACGAGTTTTACCTGGAACTGTGATCAAAAAGAGGTCTAAGTGTACCATAAGTACCCTGACTTGCTTGCTTGCTTATTTATTTATTTGTCACAGTTAATGATAGTAGTCTAACTGGATGGAAATTATCCAACAAGGTGGACTACTTTTTAAAAGTACTACATTTTAAGTAGAAAAATGAACCGAGAGATGTCGGAGAGCCAGCATGGTTTTATGTGCCGTATTACACAAACACACAGATCTCTTATAACACACTCCGAGGAGTTGAAGCCTCATGAGTTGGCTGGCACTGCTTCCAGACACCTGTGTTTGCCCACAGCTGTGTGTTTTCATGTCTGGTTTAGAACCCGTGATTGGGCTCTTCTCCTGCATCTGTCCTGCACAGAAATGTTAAACGTCTGACTGTGACACAGATGTGTGAAGCCTCTGTACGGATGCTGGAAGTCGTGATGTAGAGATTATAGAAATTCCCCACTCTTGTGCCACTGTGTGCACATCCTGCCCCGTTCCCGACCGTGATAAACGACTGCGCAGAACAGTCGGCCGTCCCTTTAAGTCTGACACGTGGAAATATAGCACTTTGCCTCGGCTGGACTTCGTAAAGTGTTTTGTGTGTGTGTTCTAGTGTGCTCTTTAAACACAGTCTTTACAAGTGCTGGGGACTTTGCGTAGCTGACTCTGTCTTTTTGTGTGTGATGTTTCAACTAAAGTATGTCCATGTGATCTCCCCCTGCTGGGCTTTCTTTACTGTCTGGCGTTTATGGGGAATGGATGAGGTTCTAGCTGAGTCCTAGGGTGTGTGCTTTTTCAAGCAAGACGTGGCTGTCTTTTAGGAGGGCATTCTATATTGTGTAATTCTTTTTTTTTTTTTTTTTTTTTCACCAACTCTCATCTTTCTACCATTTTTAATATATTACACCAGTGACGTATTGACAAATAACTTGAATAACCGTTTCCTTTTTTTTTCCTCTCTCTCTCCCTCTCTCTCTCTCTACCCAGGGAAATAAAAAACTGTGTCCACAGTGCAACACCATCACATCACCAGGAGACCTCCGACGCGTGTATTTGTGAACGATTCACCATCAAGCGTGCGGATCCTTCCCCATTTTTTTTTTTTTCTTTTTTCCTTTTTTTGTCCATTCTGTTCTGTTGGATTTCAGTTTCCTCTTCCAGACTGAGAGTCTTGTGCCGATATTACCGAGGAGCATCTGATGTAGCAGCAAACTGCACAGGGACTTGTAAGGACTATGTATAGACTCAGTACTTCCCTGTGAGTGAAAAGCTCCTCCCACTTCTTGCCCAGCCTCTTGACTCTGCCCCCTTGTGGTGCTCCATGTTACAGTGCAGGTCCATAACGCTGCTGCCCACTTCCCAGCTTCGCTTTGACACACGTCCTCTGTTCGCTACGACGGAGTGTGTGTTCGTATGTGTGTCTGTGTGTGCATGTCGGTGGGATCTCTCTCAGCAAGGCCACTGAGCTAGTAGTCTTCAGCTGGGACCGCCCTCCATCCCGGCAGGGACTAAAAGATTTAAGGAGAAAAAAAAAAGGGAGAAAAAAGTGATAATAGTTTAGCCCCCACCCTTCCATCCCTTTCCACCCCTTTCTTCAAACTGTCATTGTGTTTTTTCTGCCCCCCTACCCCCCAATTTTCACTTCTTTTGTGGTGTTCTAGTGACGTCAACCAAATTCAATGAACCAGTGCAAGCACATGTATTATAGTCTTGTATGTTTACGGTGTTGTGAGTAAATGACATAGAGAACACACTTGTATACACATGCATAACATGCGCACACACTCAAAGAAAAAAAAAATTACACACACACACACAAGTATATATTACTAAAGTCCAGTTTTAGTTGGGGGCCGAGGGTTGGGTGGGTGAAGGAGGGGCTGATGTTTCAATCTTTGTGGAAAAAGAAATCCCTCTGTATTTTTAAACAAATGTTGTTGTCTTGAGGTTGAAGTTGTATTTCATTGTACAGGAAGAAATTTAATAATATTAATAATGAAGTACTCGAACTAGGCTTTAAAGGTTTAGGCTGTACTTTTTTTTTTCTTTTTTTTCCCCAACTGATATACGGTATAAACTGTAGATTCAAATCTAAAGTAAGGGAGCGCATCTCATTTTTCTTTGCCTTTTTTTTAATTTTATTTGGAAAGACTGAATGATTTTAATTTACTGTTAACCACCTTTAGGATACTTTCTAGTAACAACAGAAAACACTGCAGTGTTAAACTGGTGTGAGTTTGCTGCAAGCAGACACCTGAGCAGGTGTGATCGCGTTCTTCCGTTTAAAGTTGGGCCTGCGTTGAGCTTTCCATTCCCACGTTTTGGGGGTGGGCTCAGATTATTCAGCCCTGTTGTGGAAGACCGTGATGCTTTTCATTTCATCTCATTCTTCAAGGTGGATCAGTTAAACCGGGATGATTGACAAATTGACCGATATCCTGGACCCTCCGCTCTTTCTAGGAGTGAGATGGTGTACTTTTTGTATTTGTACAACTATATATTCTGTGATTTTTCTTTCCTGTATTGATGTAAGCAAAGAAGGGGAAATGAAGTCTAGAAAAGAAAGCAAATTGCTGATTCCAGTCCCATAATAAATTGTCAAAATGTTATAACTCTTATTTTATTTTTTTTTCCTTTATTTTCCCCCTCATTTGCATCACTAGCTCAGAGATTAATGGCTGTCTCCTACAATTCTGTAAATAAACCAATTTTCAAATTTCACATTTGGAGTTGCCAAGCTTCATCCTAACACAAAAGAAATCAAGAGGCTGTCCACCACAGTGTATATGTATGAGATTATTGATCAGAGATGATAACCCCTTTTTAAATTTTCTTTCTTTTTTTTTTTTTTTTTTTTTTGGAGAATAAAGATCCTGTCCCAGTGATGAAAAAAAAAAATGCACAAAGCGATTGTGTGAGCCGATCTGTGTCCTTGTATAATTCTTGGAAATGGTACGTGTCTTACCCGTTTGTAAACTTCATTTGACAGTAATTAAATGATTGTACATCTGAACCATCTGTCCTGTGCTGGCCTCCTTCCCAGATCTACTATTGCTAATTTACTGGTGCTCATGTCTTCTTCCAAGTGGAGCCAAGCACCTGGACAAACGCTTGTTCTTCAAGAAGTTTCGGTTTCAATTGAGTGTTAAAATTGGACACTGAGTTTCAAAAAATGCTAAAATATAATGATTGTGATCTCAGACTTGACAAAGATTGGTAGGAATGGGAGCATTGTCATTTCACCAATTCGTGTCCATTAGCCGGGCAGCATGGTGATAGCAGGTAGGTAGCACCAGTGTTCCTGGTTGACTTCTGAGGTGTGTACTGTATTCCCTCATTGTGGGATTCCCTAGGTTCTCACCTGGTTTGTCCTTACATTACAACAGCATGCTGATTGGTGGATTGAATAGACTAAATTAGCTCTAGGTGTGTGTATGTGTGTACTATACTCGAATAGGTTTATTGATTCACTGCCACCCTGACCAAGGTAAGCGACCCCCAGTGCCCTAATGGAAAAGGAACTGGCATCCTAAATCAGGGATTGTTGGTTTACATCACAAGGTTATGGTTGGGTTGGGTGGTTGTGATGGGCTAGTAGTCACTTAAATGTTTAAGCCTCTGGGTTACAGATACGGTTCAATCCTCAGCACTACCACACTGACACTGTTGGGTCTTTAAGCGAAACACTTAACCCTATCTGCTCCAGAGGTGCTATATCTTGGCTGACCCTCCACGCTCATTTCATTGTGCTGTAAAGGTCTTACTGAAAATTTATATACATTTATAAATTTATCCCTATATCAGATACATTTTGTTAAAATGTGAAGAACGAGAAGTACATCATATCTTACCATGTCAGTGATCAAGGAAGACACTCTCCTGTTCTGGCACCTAGGTGGTGGAATGAACTTTCTCTAGGTATCTTGACTCAAGACGAATCTGTTTCTTTAGTACTTGAACTAATTAAAAAAAAAAAAACTTCCCAACTGCTTTTGATTAATGGCACTTAGTAACCCAGTGTAAGCATCTATCTGATGATGGAAACTTCAAAGCACTTTTTGTAAGTCGCTCTGGATAAGAGCATCTGCCAAATGCCTAAATGTAAATGTCTAAACTGTAAGATATTTAAGGTTTTCTATGCTCCTATTTCTTACATGCAAAACAAAGCTGCCATTTCTTCATTCACTTTATCCACTTTAATATGTAAAATCAGAAACCTAAGGAAACTATAATCTCAGGAGTAGATTAAGCTCTTACAGGGCATTGAGCTCAACAAAAAAAAACAGCCGCAGGTCAAATACCTCTGCTGTTCTGACAGATCAACTGAATAGTTTATTATCCTCTTTGTTTTGTCCTCCCCCTGATCCAAGAGAGGAAAGGTCGATCGTGTTAGCAGTGACCTGTGGATGCTCTCCTGTGTTTCATATCTCATGGCAAGCGCTTACACAACTGAGAAGTGGGATCATCTGGCGTTAATGTAGGAAGGCTTGCGTCATCCTTCCCTGACCAACCCAGCTCAGCCCTCAGTGTAGTGGTCCAGACAGATCCATAGAGTACATTAAGCGTGTTGGCTGTGGGCACCGTCTCGGGTTACCAGACGCCTGAGAGGCGCTGGATCCAAGAGGAGGTCCTGTTTAAATGCAAGCTGATCTATAGAAATCGCTTTTGGAGGTCAAACCCATCCCTGGCCGGGGAAGGCAAAGTGCGGAGGGGTGTTATTGCCAGTTTACAAACATTTCTATGGGTCGATCGATAGGACAGGCCTCCTCTGGTGCACTGGGTAATTCCTCGATCGTTCCGGCTATCCGACTGATGGTAATTTACACCTACGGGTGGGAATTTGACTTGCTCTTACTCCACTTTTCCACTCTGACACCAGTGTCCACTTCTTTCTCTTCACCTCAGTTCGAAGTGCTACTACAACTCATTCAATTAGGAAGCTCTCCATTCTCAGCCTCTTTGCATGATCGATTCACTTGAGGTGCTTAATAGAAAAGGAGCTTTGGTGTTTGAACAAGAGGTGGGATTTGGAAGCCATTAAAATGCTATATGCTTCATATACTCTTTATAGATACACCACTCTATGACAATAGAGTCATTCTATAATTTGGGGTACATTTCACATAAGGTAAAAGGACAATGCCCTTTCTCAATATAACAAATAGTTGTTAAGGTTAGTACTGTAAATTCCTTCAGTGGAGCATACGGACAAAAATATTAGGCCAAACTTGTTAATTATCAAATTGAGGTTTTTCACTCAGACCCCTTATCCCCAGTGAAGGGCAATCTTAATGCTTCAGCATACCAGGTGCCTAGTTCCTAGCTTCCTAGTTTGGGGAAGATCCTTTTCTATTCCAAGATGACTGTGCCCCAGTGCACAAAGACATGGTTTGATGAGTTCAGTGATGAAGTACTTGACTGGCCAGCACAGAGCCCTGACCTCAACCCCATGGAGCACCACTGCAATGAACTGGAACAGAGATTGTGAGCCAGGCCTTCTCGTCCAACATCAGTGCCTGACCTCATAAATGCTCTACAAAATGAATGGCCACGAAGTTCCACTGAAACACTCCCTAACCTTTTGGCCACTTTCCAAGAAGAATGGAAGCTGTTATAGCTGCAAAAGGGGGACCAACTCCGTATGGAAGTACATGTATTTGGATACATATATCCAAATTGTTCTGTCCATACAGTGTATCTGCTAGTTGCAAAGCTTGAACATAAACAATTTTTTTCAGGTTAAAGGTTGGTTTTACTTCTCAGTTTGCCAACTATCTTACTAACAGAACTTCATTATGTAGCTCAAAATGTTTTGTCCCAATTTCAAGTAAAATTGGCCACACTTGTGCTGTGCTTCTCTCTGCTTCTCTAAATATACTCCCCATCCTTGCAGGATCAACATATAGTACCAATGAGCCCTGGATGAATGATAACTGATTATGTACAATAATGGGTAGCTGTAAACCATGGCAGTGATGCATTGTAATGGTCAATTAATACTGTATACTCAGTGACAATGAGCTATTATAGATAAAATATTTAATTATGGAATGACATCATGTGGGTCTGGTCACTAATAATTTTTGAGTTACAGGATGGAGTTCTGTTAGTAACTTACAGTCTTTTGACTTTTGCAGACAGTAATAAATTCATTATATGGGGGCCTGAAGCCTATCCCGGGGGACACGGGGCATCAGGCAGGGTACACCCTGGACAGGGTGCCAAGCCATTGCAGTGCGAACACAAGCACAGGGAGAACATACAAACTCCACACACACACACAAGAGGCAGGAATCAAACCCCGACCCAGGAGATGCGAGGAAACAGTGCTGCCATAAATTGATGTATTTAAATTAATTAAATAAGAAAATAAAAATCATAAATTTTTAGTGTTTAAACTTTTGAAATAAAAGAATTAACAGTTGTTGGTAACTTTAATAGGTTTAGAAGTCATTATTTCAAAACCCTTAACAGGAAACCCACATTTGCAAAAGCGTTCATGACAAAAATGGACAATTTGGCAACATTATGGCAACTTTTAAGTTACTGTAAGTAAAGCACAGAATGGATAGAATGTTTGTGTAATATTATAACATGCTTTCCCTTAATAGGTTAAATATGATATTTGAAGAAAATATTGTATGTTTTATTCATTTTAATTTAATTATCACCTTATTTTAATTATTTATGTTAAATATTTTATTATTTAACATTTTGAAATATATATATATATATATGTCATAATTTACTTCAAATTTATATTTATAATTTTATATTTATATAATTATAGATTTATAATATTATTTAAATTATATGTTAACAATCTAATTACATATATTTTAATATTTAATAATGAATACAATATTCATATTTTTAATATTTAAATATATATGTATCAACAGCAGGCATGGAATATAGCCCAAATTAAAGAATACCTCAATAATATTTTTATGTTGTTCTTTCGGCTGCTCCCGGCAAGGGGTCGCCACAGCGGAATGTCCGCACAACTTGGCACAGGTTTTACGCCGGATGCCCTTCCTGACGCAACACTCCCATTTTATCCGGGCTTGGGACCGGCACTGCATCCAGTGGCTGGGAATCGAACCCGGGCCTTCCGCATGGCAGACGAAACACCTACCACTGAGCCACCAGTGCCCCTCTCAATAATAGTTTGTCTTTTATAATTTCTTTAAAAAATAATTTTGTATTTAAAATTTTAAAAACTAATTATAAAAGACATTTTTAGGAGATTGATGTGCATGCTTTTGTCTCCATGAAAGTAACCCATAAAAATACAGTGTTAGGCAGAGCTGTGAATATTTTTTTTTTTTTTACTACACCAAGGCTTGTGGAATTTGCTTACATCAAGGAGTCAGATATATTAGTTTAACAGTTTTCTAAATAACTGTTTCATGGAACACTTCTAGAGGAACGAGAGTGGAAAAGCTGTCAGTGCTCTGGAGATTCTTCTTCTGTAGCTAATCTCATGATTACAACCTTACAGCCTTGCTAAATTGCTTTCATACCCAACAATACTTAATGACATTATTAGTATTATCATTAGTATTGGGAGGATTTGGCTGAGATATTTCTTCAATAACAAGGTGTAGGTGATCATGCAAGTGATTTCTTTTTTACTCTATGTGTGTGTGTGTGTGTGTGTGCTTGTTCACTGGATTTATACCTCTGTGTGAGTGATGAGGCATAATCTGTGAGACACTGGTAAGCTTTAAAGCATAGTAGTGTTGTTCCAGTAATATTGCAACTATTTTAATCTTTTCATTTCAACAAGTCATCAAACTGTAAGATCCACTTTAAATTGTGTAACATACGGTATATTTATACGTTTTTCATATATTCTGCATGACTATGATAATTACGTTTGACAACAGCTATCTACCTCACATCACTTTTTTTACGAGAATGAACCAGAAGTTATACTTCATCAAGTCAGGAGAAGGACACAACGTGTGCATGGTGTTACATCCAAAATGTTTTGTTCGTACCACAAGTGTTAGTTTATTTCATTAAAGGAGGACATTTACTTGTACTTCTTATCCCTTTCTGGTTACACTGATAACTGGGATGCACAATGCCCACAAAACATCATGACTTAAAGCAGCTATGACTAACAAAGTGTTCAGACATAATTAGACATGGATGCAAAGTGTAAAATTGCCTTATAATTAAATAAAATAGAGTGTAATTCTGTTCTAATCATTAACAAGACCCAGGAGGATGTTTCATATAGGGTACATGATAGGGAGTTTCTGAATAGATCATTGGATGTGCAACTACAACAATGACTCGAGTGTTAGTTTGTGAAATATCAGCATATACTGATCAGCCATAACATTATGACCACCCTCCTAACATTCAGTAGGTTCCCACTGTTGGCACCAAAACAGTAATGACCTGTGAAGGAAATCCAGTGAACTGGTGACAGGGTCATGGGTGGCCAAGATGTACTGATGCACAATGCGGAGTGTAGATCAAATTGATGAAAAGGTTGATGCTTGTGATAGAAAGGTGACAGAACCAGCACACAGCGCATCACAGTTATGTTGGCAAAACTTGGTTACTTTGGTTTATGGTTTTATGGAAAAGTTTATGGTTGAGGCTTTTTAAAAGAGAACACTGCAACGAGTCGCAATCTGACTTCAAACACAAGTTACGTTATTATTCATGTCTCAGAGGAAAGGCAAGTCACGCAGCTACACATAGTAGTCAGCAGGGGGTGAAATTCTCGCTTCTACTACTATACACCGCTGTGTTTAGGTAATGCAACACCATGCAAAAATATACTTAAGTACAGATATTTGCTGTATGACGTAGTGGAATAAAAGAAAAAAGTATCCTTTTTATCCTATACATGAAATATGTAATTAAATGCAGTAATGAAGTAAATGTACTCGATTACCTTCCACCTGTGATATAGTGACATTATAGTGTGATCTAGTGTCAATCCAGGTGACTAAATAGTTGTAGTATTTGAATAAAAGGAAGGAAAGAAGTCTGTGCAGTAATTTTTAATATTGCTCTTGGATCTTGTTGATATACCTGATGAAAAAAAAAACAACAGGCCTGTGATAGACCCTTATTACCCATGGTATGGAAGTGAAATCATCCATAATGATGTTTCAATAGTCCCAGTAATATAGGTAATAAATAAATTCAGGAAGAGCTTATCCAAATCCACAGGAGAAAATTTGTTCATTAATAATATCTGAATGCGTTTGAGAAATCAACAAAGAATGCAGCAGGTGGGAGCACTGATGAACATAATGAATATTTAGAGTTAAATTACAGCATTTGGCAGACACCCTTATCCAGCGCGACTTACATTTTTATCTCATTATACAACCAAGCAAATGAGGGTTAAAGGCCTTGCTAAAGGGCCTAACTTGGTGATTGTGGGGTTTGAACCTGAAACCTTCCAAACTGTAGTCCAATGCAGTATGTAATTTCGAATTAACACAAGATTTGCTTAGACATGATTTTATAATAATTACAGTATTTACATCACCTTAGTCACCACTTTTATATAGGGCATGATGAGTTTTTTTTTTTTTATTTTTTTTAGCCTGGGACCTTTAGCTTTTAGCTCTTGCTAGTAGGACTTCCCCTTGCAAGAACAGACTTCATGGGCTGGAATACGGTTCTTGACCAAGCTGACATGATTGTGTAGATTTATGCACTACACATCCAAGCCATGTGGCTTCCTTTAAACCACCTGCTTACCATGGTTGTAAAGACTGGTTCTTTAAGTAATTGTAGCCTTTCAACCATCCTGCTGATCCTCCTCCAACTTTATGATATTGTGGCAGTTTTTGAATGACTATGACCATGACAAGTTTATTTCAAGACGTATCTGTTTCTCCAGTACTTGGACTAATCCCCCCCAATAAAAAAAAAACTCTTTCCAGTTGTGTTTGACTTGACTAATGGAACTTAGTTCCTAACCTAGTTAACCCAGTGTAAGTATGTATCCAGTGATGTAAACTTTAAAGCACTTTTTGTAAGTCGCTCTGGATAAGAGCGTTTGCCAAATGCCTAAATGTAAATGTAAGTTTACCTCAGATTTAGCCTGATATCACACAAACATACACAGGCTTGTGACCTAAAACAGCATATGCTGCAGACAAACATGCCACATGTGAAAAAAGTCTCTTTTTTGAAGTCTAAAGTTCAAATAGATGCAAATTTTGTGCAGAGTGCCCTCCAGAATTAGTAGGAGCCTCGATCAAGATGAAATAAACATGCTAGATAAAATTGATTCTGTTATTCAAATATTTTATATTGTGGGAGCATTTCACAGAAAAAAGGATCTCTCACTGTCCTCACCTGTGGATTTTACTTTGGAGTATATGATTAAGATTTAATACGAGAGGTGTTCAAGTCAAATCCAGTGTTTCACTAGTAATTGAATTCTATTGAGGTAGAAAATTGTCTGAGTATGCTGGAGCCATGATCAGACTGCCTGCTTCATGTCTGATACACTGGCCTACCAGGAACTCCTTTGATGGCCCAAACATGTGGAAATGGTTTGGAGCAAGGTCAGGACTATAGGGGAAATTTAGCAATAACTCCCCGTGGAGTTCCTGTAATGTGCAAGGGGTGTTAATGAATGATTGTGTGCTCAGTTCCCACTGTGTCTCTTCTACAAGCTGGTGACAAGTTACCTGTTGATTTTTAAGGATCAGGCTTTCCATTCGCTGAATGTTCACGAGAACAAATGCAGTGAGCTGCACGCCATCTCTGCCTGGATTGTCACTCACAGATGGGATTCTTTAAAATGTTTGCACCATTCAAATGGTTTACTGAGACTAAGAGTTTCATCGCCATACTGGCGTTTGAAAGTTTGAAATCTTCTGTGAATGTCAATTATTTTTTATGGATTCCTTCACCAGAAATTTCATCACAAATCCCGGTTTGACTTGAACGTCAAACAAGGACCAACAATAATAAGAATATCATACTCTATACTGCTTATCCTGTGGAGCCTGTCGACACGAGGTGGGGTATAACCTGGACAGGGTGCCAATGCATCACAAGGAACAAACACATACACACACTCTCACACACACTACGGGCAATTTGGGAACTTCAATTAACCTAATCTGCATGTCTTTGGACTGTGGGAGGAAACTCACCAAGAATGGGGAGAACATGCAAACTCCAAAGAAACAGATCCAAGGCAGGAATTGAATCCTCGGTCCGGTGCTAACCATGCTACTTATTTATAAGGAGGAGAAGATTGGGGGTGAAAATTATGCATTCTGTCATTCTTTAAACTCTTTGATGTGGAATTTCACATCAACTCTCATGTCACTGACAGCTCAACTGCACTTTTGTCTTCAGTTGTTCTTATGATAACAAGTTTGCCTACTAATATGGTAATAGAACTAAGAAAAAAGGGTCACCAAATGTTGTAAATAAACTCTTAATGATCCAGTTGTTTTTTTGTTTTTGTTTTTTTTATCAAAATGGGTGTGATAGCAGGAAAAACACTAACGTGTGCGGGACAGGGAGTCCTCCAGGACCAGTGACCAGAGGTGAGAACCACTGTGTTAGAACATGAAAATGTCTAGGGTTGAGATCTACGCTTGCAGTAAAGGACAAGTACCACATGGGGTCACTCAATACCCAGCCAACTTCAAGAAAAACTATCCAGTGCCATCTTTTGTAATGAGAAATGTTCTTCCATAGGAGATCATGATGATGATGATAAATATTGGTGTGCCTTAAGTATTTCAGTACAAACCATTGGAAATATGATATATATTTACAGCTTCATGCACAAAAAAACAATAATTAAAAAAAAAAAAACCTACACTAGATATTACGTGGGATTGGATTCCACCATTTTTGTATATTTTTTATTTCATATTTGCTTAATCCCCTAGTGAAGTTTAATCCTCTTTCTGCTGGCTGGCACATACACACACCCATCGCTCAGACGTCTTTCACTCCTGCACCCTGCTCTCCCCATTATACAAGCTGCTTCATCTAAACCACTCATCACATCACCTTTCATCTTTTTTCTGCCCAAGGCCACAAACTAGTTGTAGTGAGTGTGTGATATGCTTATAACACTTATGACCCTACCCTTTAGATCTCATTAGTGAAGATGATGTGGGTCTTGCATTTTGCAAGTCCTACATTTGACTAGTCAGTCCTGCCTAACAGGTATTAAACGATATTGTACAAGTGGAATATTTAATGACGAACACTACCTGATTTAAATGTTGCGCCTTAAGGAGACTGTGTGCACATACTTGCATTCTCCCACGTACCAGAGTGCTAATATTGTTTTATCCAAATCACTGGTGTACTGCTTTCATCATTGCAAACACACATAGCTGTTTGAACAGCTTGTACATTGTGAGTAATATGTAAATAATAATAAAAAAAAAAAGTTGTTCTTTCCTTCACTGCTATTCAAAAGCTTGCCAGTAGATAGCCTGAACCAGCACGACTTGACAAATCACGTGTTTACTTTTCGTACCCTTTCCAGAAGTGCTTGCTTGATGAATTTTACCATGCCTCTTCATTTATCCTGGATAGTCCAGCCTAATTGGGCTATTATGCCCCTCACTGGCCATGCTTAATCTCCACTTAAAGATGGACTTTGGTGTGTTTAAGGGGTAGAGTCTATGAATAGTACTGTAAAGGAGATTTTTACAACTCTGAGTAAACATTGCATGTATGCTCCAACAAACAGCAGCACAATGTGTAGTTAAAAAGGGCTTTGGCTTACCCTGGTCATAACACTAAACCAACAGAGCGAGAAGCTCCTCGTTATGTTAAAGCCATGCACACATATAAACACCATAAGCTCGTAATGAGCGCATACAAACGACTCTGCAAACAACTCAGAGCTCTGAATGACAGGTTGGAGGGTTTTGGAGCTGTTCGCATACTTACGCAGAGGCTGGGTCACTGTACGGAGGAGCTTATTGTACACTGAGTTCTAAAAGATGCTTGAGTGTAATGGTCCTACAGCTTGGATATATTTGTGAGATCACTGGGTAAAAACTTGACCACTCGCTCATCGTCTATACCGCTTTATCCTGTATACAGAGCCTATCCCAGGAGATTTAGTGCTCGAGGTGGAGTACACCCTAGATAGGGTGGCAATCCATTGCAGAGCACACTCATTCACACACTGTGAGCAATTAGCCTAATCTGCTTGTATTTGGACTATAGAAGGAAAATGACGCACCCAGAGGAAACCCACCAAGCATGGGGAGAACATACACACAGACCTGAGGCAGGAATCAAATCCGGAACCTGGAGGTGCAAGGTGACAGTGATAACCACTAAGCCACTGTGCCGCCAAAACATTTTATTATTATTATTTTTTTTTTATGTGTACATTTTTGTTTGACTTTGATGTTGCAAACCTGAACACAAAACTGACTTATTTGTCAGATGCATTTGGTCAAATAAGTGTAGATTGGGTTTGAGAACCATGACTGCAGTCAGTACATGTGATGAAATCCAAAGTCAGTAAAAGAGTATGTTGGAATTGACAGGATTTTTCTATTATTAGAAAGAGAGAAAATGTATCATAAAACGTGCAGGGATCTTTCCATCTTCCCAAGTTCCTTGTCCGCACCAGTGGATTTCACGCTTCAGTTTATTTTTAGCTTTATTAGAAATATGAGTATGAGATATGCATTTACACAATCGGATTTCCAGGATGAGGGTATTGTTTGCCAAGTAGGCAGCATAACCAAATATTAAGAAAGAAATGACACATAAAAGAAATTTTTTGTCCAGGAAGCTTATCTGATTTATTTTCCATACTTCTGTCTTTCAAAGAAACTTGTCTGTTCTTGATGATACAGTTGATGTTTTTTTTATTTATTATTATTTTTTTTAATGAAGCTATAATTTTTTATATACATTATTTCTATTGTATGCATACAGTGGTGTGAAAAACTATTTGCCCCCCTCCTGATTTCTTATTCTTTTGCATGTTTGTCACACAAAATGTTTC
>JAQQZS010000001.1:25622933-25634071 GCA_030068045.1 Platyallabes tihoni
TTTTGAAATCCCCAGTATTGTTGTAGAATGTAGAAAATAAATCACTAAACAAAAACAAAGAAATTTGCAAGTGAGCCCAAACTTTTGAACGGTAGTGTATATATATATTTTTTACATTATCCTTCTGACTGTGTAAGTTCTCTCCAGGTTTTCCCAGTATATTGACTATATAAGTCAATATACAGACTGACAGACTCTAAACGGCCCCCAGGTGGTAAAGAGTGTGTGAGTGTGTGTCGACCTGATGGTCTGCAAAGAACCTGTACAAAAATACTATAGTTTACACTGTATCTTACTATAGTAGACTGTAGTATTTACTGTTGCAACTTCCTACATCCTGTAGTATACCATAGTATTTACTATAGTAACTGACTACAGCCTTGAATGGGTTCCACCCTGACCCTAACCAGGATAAAGTGGTTACTCAAGATGAATGAATGAATGAATAAATGAATGAATGAAACCCTGAGCATTTTGAGATGCTGGGAGGTAATAAAGCCAAGTGAAATAAGGCAAGAAAAAAGTTTACACAATTTGTTTGTTTGTACAACTATTGACTGGGGTGGCACAGTGGTATAGCAGTTATCACTGTCACCTCTCACTTTCAGGGTCTGGGTTCGATTCCAGCCTGTGTGCATGGAGTTTGCATATTCTCTTCGTGCTTGGTGGGTTAGGGTCATTTGCGTTCCCAAATTGTTCGTAGTGTGTGAATGAGTATATGTACCATCCAGGGTGTAGTCCCGTCTTGTGCCCGATGTCTCCCGGGATAGGTTTCAGGCCCCCATGACCCTGTATGCAGGATAAAGACGATGATGAGTATCCCTGTCTCAACCTTTAGGGATTGGAATGTCTAATGTGCAAGTTCATTTTGATTTCATTTATACGGATAGGAAAGTTATAGGGGCGTTGCGGTGGCTTAGTTTGCATGTTCTACCTGTGCTGGGTGGGTTTCCTTCAGGTACTCCAGAGAGTCTAAAGACATGTGCGATGTACATTTTCAAATTGCCAGTAGGTCATGAATTGTTTTGTGAATGTGCCCTTTGCCCTGTAATGCATTGCCATCAAATTCAGGATGTACCAGCCCCGCCGCGAACCTTCACAGGAAAAGCGGTATAGATAATGGAGTGATGGATTGAAGGTCAAAGTAAACCTGCATCTTTTAACTGCACCCTAACCCTACCCTTAGCCAAACATAATTTTCAAATGTTGTACCAATACTGACCATGTTTCTAAACAGATTTTTAAAAATCTTTTAGCATATCTCTTTCCCCACACCCTCTCTCTCTCTCTCTCTCTCTCTCTCCACAAAGGAGTGAACATGCTCTCTGAGAGCAACATGCACATGATCTTATCATCAGCTGGTGTTTCTTTATTAAACAAATTGGATCTATTAGAATGCTATCTTGTGTTGTGAACTTGGCAGTTCAGGTGAAACAGCGTGTGAGGGTTGTGAGCCACACTAACAGCGTCATATTCCTCTCCATCCACCTCTCTAGCACTGCCTAGAGACTTTGAGTTTACGTGTGAATGCACTTCAAATAAATAACATTCAGTGTATAATCAAGCACTGGCACCTTTATGTCCAAGTAAAAGTGACACCAAAGTAAAAATGTGCATTAGACATCTGGACTGGATCTTTGACAAACCACAAATAGACAAGGAATGTCTCTTGGTCGACATAATTGCCAGTTGTACAAAAGATGCAATAATAGAGTAAAAATGGTGGTATTATTAATCAGAGATATGTAAAGTGGTATGACTAAAACAGCTCCTTTCAGAGCCAAGGAGCGCATCTGTGTTATGGTAGAATTATACTTTATTCAGGTTTTGCCATGAGCGTCAAGGTGTTCTGAGTCGTGACTACAGCAGTCTTGTCCTGACAGCCAAAGGGATTTTGGGACATGTTTTGCTGACTAAGAGTTAGCATAAATTAAATTAATCCTCCTATGATAACTACCTGTCAAAAATATCCTTTTCGGTTCGGGATCGGAACGGGACTCTAATTAGGAGCTATCGTCTGTGACCTGAATACTTCTTATGTCGCTTCACAGATTTCTGTTCAGCTATATAGTAGTTAAACATTTAAGTCAGTTATTAAAAGACATTCAGTGGCACTGGCATACATTAGCTAGAATAGTTCTGGCAGCGGACCAATCTACACCACTGGTTTTCAGCAGTTAGTGAATAAACATACAGTACAGTACTGTGCGAAAGTCTAGAGCCCCCGTAATTTATTTATATTTTGCTTCCAAAGAGCCACACTTGCTTGTATTTCTTATTGTAGTCGCAAGGTTTAGTTCTTTTTGGATCTTTGGCACATTTTTGACTCTCACTCTCATTTTCAGTCCAGTATCAGGGCACTGGTGGCTCAGTGGTAGGTGTTTCGCCTGCCATGCGGAAGGCCCGGGTTCGATTCCCAGCCAGTGCCCAAACCTCCCCAGCCACTGGATGCAGTGCCGGTCCCAAACCCGGATAAAATGGGAGGGTTGCGTCAGGAAGGGCATCCAGAGTAAAACCTGTGCCAAGTTGTTGTGCGGACTGGATACCCCTTGCTGGGAGCAGCAGAAAGACCAACAACAACATTTTCAGTCCAGTTTCAGAGGATTTTTTGTTGGTTTTATTCAAGCATTAAAAAAAACATCTAACATAAGACATAAACATAAACAACCAATTTTCTTATTGTATCTTTTGCCACTTTACAGGTTGTTACAGTAAAACATGTGTTCCCATTTCTTTAATTGAATCAGTATCATTTAATTTGGATTAATATGAAATTAATATGAAGACTTTACAAATACAATACTGTACAAAGTGAGAGAAAAGGTAAAACATCCTGGACACTGTGCAACAATATGGATATGATAAGCAAATAAGATTCAAATTACCATTGCAATAACATTCTGAAACACATTGTTAAGCTTAAATTGATGATTAAGCTAATAAAGCATATAAATCTGTTCATATAAGCCAACTAAATTAGCCGCTTTAATTTAATCATAATCATCCAGTGTGTGTGTGTGTGTGTGTGAATCTTTTCCCTAATTTCATTGTGGTCCATTTCCACTCGTCACTTGGGCGCTCCCACATCAAGGTCACAGCTAAGACCCAGGGAGCCCAAAGGCGTAACACAGCCTCAGTGGAATGCGCTATCCACCTGCTTCTGATTGCATGAGATCACAGATTCCCGTGATTGGTGAGTGTGGCTATGATTGATGTGGGAGTACAAGTATGCCACCCCTCCCTACTGAGAGCACAACCAATCTGCTCCCTAGACTAATGGCTGTAGCATCAGCCAGCGCTTGGCCTCAAGCTAATGCTAATTTGCAGGGGTCTAGTGTCACTGCTTATGCTTGGTTTCTGCCTATGTTGGAGTGATTTATTTTATTTGTACACCACTGTGGACCCAGAGGAAACCCAAAATGCATGCGGAGAGCATGCATACTTCATACACATACAGTAGACCAGAGGTGAGACTCAAACCTCCAACTTTTTTTTAGTAAAAAGTTAAATATAACTATAAACAAATCAGGTATGACATGATGTTCTTTAATGAGTAAACATGAAATAGTTGTAGTATAGGAGAAACTAAATACAAAGAAATTGTGTTTGCAGACATTTAAGGTGAAAACAGGAAGTAAATACACTACTTAACAAGTAATATTGCAGATGAGCAGTTGTGTGTAGTGTTATGAACATCACCAAATCCTCAAAATCCTGGAATAGACCTGTTGCCTGTTTGTCTAGGAACGTCAGACCTACTTGTCCACTTTCACATGCAAAACAACAGTGAGATTCCGGTGCAACCACATGACTTGGTAATCACTCATGTTTATCTGTCTGTGCGCTCTCCGGCATCAAGATCTTGATTAACTCCATGGAAATGTCTGTCTGCGTTGGCGGCTTTATCCACTGGTTAAACAATGGTTAACAATGCTAACCGAGAAGTGAATGCTGCCCTTTATCAGCAAGACAAGATGCTCCAGGTAGATTACATAAAGCCATCCAATGTCAGTCTTTTATGTGAAGCAAGTGGAATGCTCAGTTCATTGGTTGATCCTGTATGCAAATACTGAATTTCTAGACAGGATGTTGACAGACTGGACAACTTTCTCCTTGTAAACCGTGGTTAGTCTAATAGTCTGTTTCCTTAAAGAGCATGTTGCTAATATTCTCTATTGTATGATGGGCATCATTCAAGTTAAACTGGCACTTTAGATTTTTTGATTTTGTGCAGAATAATAGCTACATTAATGCACTTAAAGAAGTGTTTCACTAGTGCTGAGATAACATCTACTTTTTTCAGTTTGCTGGAGCCATGATCCACGTCTGCTTCACATCTGTACTGCTGGCCTTCCAGGAACTCCTTTAACAGAGCAAACATGTGGAAATGGTTTTGGGTGAAGTCAGTTGGTGACAAGTTATCCCTCAATTTTTTGCTAAATATAAGGATGCACAGCCTTTTTTAAAAACATTTGCACCGTTCAAATGTTGAACCCCCTGTGTAGTTTAGTTTAAATTCTCAAAATCTGTAATTTATAATTCTCATCTGTAAGTTGTGAAGAGAAAGCCCAATCTGGTGCAAGGAACAAGAGCTTTAAAGAGGTCTAGACTGTGAATTTTAAAGCTAAAATATTTTTTATAAGGACACTATGGTAGCTATTTTTATCCCTGACCTTCAGTGTTGGGTTTGTAGTTTCTTAAACAGTCAGGCTTAAATATAGTGTCCACAGGAGGGTGCTATCTCCACTCCAAACTCCTGAAACCTTTTCATATGCACACATACAGTATGCACAGGTCTGTTCTGCATACATAATGTAAACTATGCTATACTAGCATTCATATGTTTTTGCATCTGTTTGCAAATGAGAGTAGACTTCTTGAGAATATAAGACCTAAGAGTACTTTCTTAAAGTCACTAAACTGTGCTGACAGTTTGCATTAGACTTCAGTGCAATGAGTACAAGGATACAGTAAGGTATAGTACTGTACAGTAAGGTACAGTAAGCCTATTTTAAAGCTAAATCAATAATATGTTATTATTATTATTATTATTATTATTATTATTAAATAAAAAACAAAAATAATAATAATAGGTAGAAGAAGCAACAAGTCAGTGTCTTATGTATAATTCACAGTATTAGTTGGTTATTCAAGTGATTTATCATAATAAATATGCAATAACATAACCAAAATAATTTACATTATATTAATAATTGAATAATACATCTGCTGAAAAATGACCAGTTAACAGATGCAAAAAACGCAGACTGGTAGCCTGGCTTTGCCATATGGCAAGTGAAGGTAGACAGAATCCAGTTTCTGAATTACCTCTCATCATACTACACCTTAGGCAAGTCTTTTAAAACAAAATAACACAAAAGATTTAAATTATAAAATGTAATAAATAAACAAGGTAGTAGAAACTATTTATTATATGACACAAATATAAAAAAGTGCAAAAACTTCAATCAGCATTTAACATCTAGTTTCCCCTGTGTAGTTGGATAACAGGTAAAAGTAGGTTAGCCCATAGCAGTGGCTCTGAGGCATTCTGTCTGGCACCAGTTGATCCAAGCGGTTTAATGATACTGATTATAATTATTGTTTACTGCTTCAACACCACTCAAGGACAGACCGCGCTGTACTGTATATAAATTACTCTTTAATGACTTGTAATAAGTGGATTTACATAGTACAGAACTAGTGAATGTTGGGGGTGTTGGGAAAAGTGTTTTTATGGCTTTGTTGGAAGTATTTTTCATCACAAGGATACTGGATGAGAACATTCTTATTAAAAAATCCAGCATATAATAAATGGAAAGAATGAATGATATTCTGGTTACTGGAGCTAGAGATAGGCCTAGATTTAAGGGCAGCATTGCATTAATTAGCGGCATTAATAATCAATGTCCTCAGAAGTGTAGTAAAATGTGTGTGTGTGTGTGTGTGTGTGTGTGTAGCAACAATACCAATCCGTATCAGCACCCTGGGCAAATAAAACATTTAGCATAACTATATAGTCCATGTTTTTTTGTGTATGTGTGTTTTTAAGTACACTCATTGCTGTTACTGCTGTTGCCCCTGCTCGACATCTCAGAGAGAAAATGGCCCGTTACTGTCGCCGTTCCGCCTGCAGTACTTTGATGTCGAGCACAAGCGAAACCTCCTTCCTCTTTCTCTCGTGGAAGCTGGTGAATCCCCACGAGGCTCCGCTACGTGCCCTGGCCCATGGATGAGATGAGCTGGAGACGAGCCACATACCACACTAACACATTCCCTAAAGCCCCTGTCAGCTCCTTATCCATATATACACTACTGTGAATATGATATATCGTAATTAAGCAGATCAGAGATAGCACACTTTTTGTCCTCAAAAGCACTCCACAGGGGTAGTGCGCATCCACAGGGTTCTCACGCATCGTCCCTAATGGCACAAATAATGCAGTAAACTCACTAAACTGCCAAATTACTGCCAACCGTGGCTTCAGATGACGCAGACTGAGACTCAATGCTATGTACACTATGTACACTATGTAAAATATTATTATAAATATGTTGTTAAATTATATGTTACATCATACTGTACTGTATGTGTTATATGTTTATTATATGTACAGTTGTTTATAATGAGTGCCAGTATGTTGTACATGTACTACAAATATATTTCTGGTTTTATAGAGATGTTAGCAGGTAGGTTTTACTGAGTATCTTAGAGAATCTGTCTTTTGACTTCGGGAGTCACAGTTGCTTCTGATTTTACATGCAAAATCTAGCAGACGTTTTTTTTGTGTCTAAAACATGATCTGTTGTGTAATATCTTGCTTTCTTTACTGACATTCAAACATTTTTTTTTCCCTATTGTTGTTCTCAGAAGAAGAATGTTTGGAAATTTAAAAAATGCAATGTAATGAAGAAATTATAAACACCTACAACACGAATGTGTTTTAAAGGACAATTTCAATTCATTTGTACAGAAAAATATTTTTTTCTTGTTTTTATTCTTATATTTTCATTTGATTACAGATCATTCGCAAACATTCACTTGGCCTAAGAATCTTTATCCATAGATTGCATCCTATTTTAAGATATTATTACGTATAAAAAAAAAAAAAGTTTTAAAAAAAGAAATAACTTTTTGTTTTTTAATTATAAATTATTTTTCCCAAAACATCATATCATGCAGTCATAACTGGAAAAAGAAAACTGAAAAAAGAAACTGCCTTTGATCAAACATTCGATTTCATAACTGTAAACTTTCTCTGTATCAACAATTTATCATAATCAGGCCACATGGTTTTCAACAGTCAAAGAGAAAACAGAGAACCCACAAATAGTAACCTGAGCTCAAGAACCAAGCGATATGAATCAGCAACATTAGCACTATAAAAACTTTCAACCACATTGCTACTGTACATGTTACAGAAAGTGCTCCAGGTTCCTTCCTTATATATATAAAGCTTATCATACAAGATGGAGTGATGTTGTCATAGGAACAAGGGCACAGCTGTTCAACAATAGTTTCACGGACATGATTTATTATGTGCAGGTTATGATTTGTTTGTTTATTTAAACAGTTTTTTTGCTCTGCCAACACATAGTTCTTTAACTGGAGAAAAAAAAAACTAACTGACTGACTGTTAGACTGGTGGATCACTGTGTAATTAACAGCGTTGAAAGTAGTTTATATTCTAATCAGTACAACGTAGCCAAAAGGTGAGGAGAATAAAACATGGTGGTAATGGACAGTCCTGTCCATCTTGTACATTTCTCCTTATATTTCCACTTATTCTGCTACATAATATCAACTCTGTTAAATTGGGGTTAAACAGAAAGCTTATGCACTAGGATGTACAATTTGTCGTCCCACACACCACGTAGGTCCCTTGATCAGGATTACAGAGGAATTTGTGATTCAACCTTGCGTTAGAAACTAGTCAGCTTTGTAGCTCACTTTAAGCGAAAAAAAACAACAACACTTCTGCAGTTCAGAACGCATTGGATGCAGTTATTAAGTAGACAAAGTGTTGTTTAAAATGACATCACTCTATCAGATGTGTTATCATGACTGGTTTTGAATGTGGATTTTGGCAGGCAGTTGCTTTCTTCTCAGTATGAACATACTTTCATCAACATACTTTCACCCATGCTGTGACCAAAAGATTATTATTACAGCACCTGGGATGCAAGTTCATACATATTGTTAAATGTCCCAGTGCCGTTTCCAATTATTGTCACCACTCATGGAAAGCCTCACATCCAATCAAATTACAATCAGATCCAATCAGAAATAATTGTTGTATAATATTGCACAATGCATATTATTTATTCTATATACAGTAGACCTGTTCACTTTTCATGGAGAGTGCAAAAAGTATTTAACTGTCAGTTTGTCCGTCTTTGAAGCGGGCATTGTAATGAACACACTGATTTAATTAGGCACAAAAAAAGTTTTGACTCATAAAAAGCTATTTTTAGCAGCAGACACTATGAAAATCCCCATAAGACATCAACACTTGTTGTCTTGTCGTTTATACCGCTTTATCCTGTATTCAGGGTCGCGGAGGGCCTATCCCAATCTCGATTTAGGGCACAAGGCAGGATACAACCAGGATGGAGTGCCAATCCATCGCAGGGCACACATGTATACACACTCACACACTCCAGCCAATTTGGGAACGCCAATTAGCTTAACCTGCATGTCTTCGAACTGTGGGAGGAAACCGGAGTACCTGGAGGAAACCCACCAAGCACGGGGAGAACATGCAAACTCCATGCACACAGAGACGGGAATCGAACCTGGCCGAGAATTAAACCCGGACCCTGGAGGTGCTAACCACTACACCACCGTGCTGCCCAGACAGCAACATGCTGTAATAAATCAGACGATAATAATAATAATAATAATAGCCTTTAAGACAGTAATTTACTTTATAGTAAAAAATTGCTTTGTTTATTGTAGAACTTTATAATCAGGATTATTAGTAGGGGACTTTGTGGAAAGAGGCTATACCTGGTGTAACATGGTAACATGGTGTAAAAGTGTTAAACATGGTTAAGTAAAACAAAACAATGTTTAGATCAGTTCACAGTTTAGCAGCAAGTTTGAATTATTTTACTATAAATTGGAACTCATTAGACTGGAATCAGTTATAAATCAAATCCCTTTAACTTGGCTGATGTGATACTAATCTGCTCCTAATACAAACCTATGTAAAGTTCAAGTGCATGCTCACTGTCATCAAACATGTGGTTTACCCTGACAGCTAACACATACATGCAAATCTAAGTGTGCTGTCACTGGCGAGGTATCTGACACACCTAATAATGTTACGTGAATCTTAATGAATGGTGAAATGGACAAATGTTTTGGCCCCCCACCTATTGTTGTATTTTCACAGAAGTAGTCATAAGTCTCTGGGTTATTTTTCCTCGAATTCCCTCGCTCTGTTGAATGTGTTTGCACAGCTTAATCTATGAACCCAAAATGTTTACCTATCTTACTGAATACCAGAGCTGCTTACCTGACAGCTAGCTGTAGCTAGGACAAAGTGAGTCAAACGTAGAAGTTTACTTAGACCTATTTATCTGCAGTAATTTATCTATAGCCTAAATTGATGACTGGCACATCTCCTTTGTTTGAATTGAATAACCTATGATGGCGTTGGAGTTTCTGCAATTAATCAAGATTAATAGTAGGAGTTGTCATTGCAGTGTCTTACATAGGTATTTAACCTCCTTGAAATTCCCAAGCTATACAGTGTTACAGTCTGGAACTTAAATGCATTTATTTGTGATTAAATGGTGTAAAACATCATAAAATGACACAATATAGAGGACTTGTTAATTTAATTTAATTTAATTTAATTTAATTTTTCTCTGTGGCAGGTTCAAAGGTTTGTTTGTTTGTTTGTTTTTGTTTTATTTTTAAATACCAAACACTAATTAATGTTTTTTTTTTCTTGACCTATTTTTCATATCACTTTGCTCATGTGACACTTCAATCAAATAGTTTAACCAGAAACCATTTAGGGTTTTCACAACAATACAATCACGCCTTTTATTATATTTTATTTTTTATTTTTATGAGTAATTTTGCATTTTCATGGGTGTTAATTCTGAGGGATTAAAACCTGACGGATAGGTCATTGCTGTAGTTATTGTAGGATTTTAACATCAACTCATTGTAATTTCCCTCTTGTAAGTTGTAACCAAAAGTGCAAAGGTTCCAGGGGATCACTGTTTCTATTCTAGGTTCTGTATTTACTGTACCATAGCAACACTAGCCATCTTCAAGTCTATTGATGGAACATGTGTCTGTTTCTTTTCAGTGCTGTGATCTTGATGAACTTAAAGCAAGGCATGGCCGTTCATGGAGGTGACTGATTGTTGATGGAGTGGTGAATAAGCACTGAGTTACTTATCTTCTATTTACAGTCTGAGTCTACAGTGACATGATGATTCATAGGTAGATATTATCAGGTTTGCACAGCTAGGAGTTTGTATTTGTTGAGGCCATAATAATAAACTCCTGATGAACAGCCTGACAGTGCATTCCTACACATTGGACAATAAAATTTATTATGAAAAAATATATTTAAAATATTTGATTTTTTTTATTTCTTTAATTTTTGTGAAGCTGCTTTGAGACAATGACCATTGTTAAAGGCACTATACAGTATAAAGAAAAAAATGAATTGAATTGAATTGAATTAAAAAAAGAAAGAAAAAGAAACCCACGTATGATTTCTCAAAAAAAGATTTCTTAAATTGGTATTTTTATGATGGTAGGTATTGTTATCTAGCACACAAAAAATGTAAAAGCCTTAACATGTATTTTACATGATTTTATATTTATGTGAGCACTCATTGGTAATTCCAATACAAATATCAACATTAAAAATATGGAGTAACTCAAATGATGAATAAAGTTGTTTTGTTTTTTTCCCCCCGTAACAAGACCTGGCTAATTCTGGGGGTCAAAACCTGAAAGATAAGTCATTGCAATAGTTGGTATTCTTTATTTCATATTTGCCAAATATTTAAGAAAAATAAATGACATGACCCCCTCCTTGAACCAACACCTTATCGTGGTGGAGGGGTTTGCGTGTCCCAATGATCCTAGGAGCTATGTTGTCGGG
>JAQQZS010000001.1:25641000-25652609 GCA_030068045.1 Platyallabes tihoni
TTTGTTGACAAGTGGGGCTTGAAAATTCGCTCACCCCCTTAAGTGGGGAATGACAGAAAATGTTTGAGAACCACTGAGTTAAATACATGAGACTGTATTTTTTATCTAGGCTACATATGCGAACATTGTGGTTTTATGGTAATAAAATTCTAAATCCACAAGTCCCCTAAGGTCTAATTGTGTTAATACACACAGATAAATAATAGAGCTTTTAAACTGGCTCAGTAAGCCTTCTTATTGTTGCATCAGAAGATAATCTCACCTCTTAGAGTTTAGTAATAGGTATTTTCTCTTCTGATCAATATCTCACTCAACACCAAGCTCTTAAACCGAGGCTCTGATTAAAAAGTGTGCTTTTTAGCAAACATTCTTTTCACCAATCATAATTGCACAAACTGCTTAATAAGACATTTTTAAAAAAGAAATAGGCCTGCTGCATAAAATGCTTTATCTAGCAGTAGATAAAGCATTTCATTATCTAAAATCGTCTCACTCCTGTCACTGTGGCTAACTTTGACAGAATTGATGAAAAAAAATTTTTTTAAATCACCATGAGCTCCCATGTGCATTACCATGTGTGAGTTAGGAGATCATTTCAAACTTATTATTATAAATCCTGTTACTTAGTAATGTAATAGAGTTGACAGTCATATTAATATGGTTGTCATTCATTTTACAAGTTACTAACTAGTTAATTCTAACATCAATTTTTTGTGATGTCCCATAAGTGTATATTTTGAGAAATTAGTTATTAATTATATATTGTAAAACAAAAATGAAACAGATTAAATTCTGGCACCATCTATGAAAGGAAAGCAATATATCCCATGATATCTTATAATATCATATATAAAAGTGCATATACAGTGAATTTACTGTATTTACTGAATTATATTTATGTTTACTAAGTGGCACGTGATAAAAGGAATGCATTGGAATCAATATTACATAACAGCTTCCATGGTAATGATAAAAGGTTTATTATTATTCATAGGATTACACTAGATGTCTGTAATGGACCAATCTTTAAAAATCAGTTTGGAAGTGGTGCAAAATTCAGTTAACAAAATGAAAAAGCTAGCATGCAAAAGCTATCTAATTATCTGGACAAAACTTTGTGGACGCTTGACCATCACACCCATATGTACTTTTTGAACATGCCTTTCCAAATTTAATCCTCTTTTTTGTTGTTATAATAACCTTCACCCCTCAGGGAAGGCTTTCAGATTTGGGAGCATGGATATGAGGAGGTTGAGGAAACCTAATGTGCAGTCAGTATTTGAATTCATCCCCAAAAACTCCAATGGGGTTGATGTCAAGCTTTTGTTAAGGACACTTGTTCAGTTTTTCACTCCAACCTCAAACACATTCGGGAAGGTAAAAGACATACCAAAAGACACACAGTGACCTTTTATACAATTTTATGCTTATAATTGTATGACAAGTGTTTGGAGAAGGGCAACACATGGGTTTGATGATGAGGTGTCCATATTGAATATCTAGAACAATCATAATGTTGTAGAATTATGACAGGGGAAAAACATCAGCTACTGTAATGTCCAGGCTGACAAAAGGTTAAGTTATCATACATTAAACTTATAGAACAAATACATTGACATAACAGGAACAAGTGAAAGCCTGCTTGCATCCTTCTCACCTTGTCAGGATGTCAGGAAATTTGTAGTGCTTGAACGCTTTTTTGAAAGTTATATTAATATGTTAGAGCTGTTACTATCACGCTGAAAATAGTTAAATAGAGTTCAGGGAGAAATTACCTACATTTCATCAGGCTGGATCCATTTTTTCACCTTTTTTTCCCTTATATACAGTATCATGCAAATGTCCTTTTTTCTTATACATGTGGTGGAACTGGAGAGACATGTTTATCTGATGGCACATATCAAGCATTCCTCTTTTTTTTTTTTTTTGCCCTGCAGCTGTACTGTCCAGGCCAGAATGGATGCTTATCAACTTCTCCTGGCCTCTCCAGGGCTATTGTCCCTTTGTCATCCTCGTCTTCCTTCTTCTTCTTCTCCTCCTCCTCCTCCTCCTCCTACCAAAAGCCTTGGCTATCATCACAAGGCTTTAAGTGACCCTAAAATGAAGCTCTGCAGAAGAGCTTATTCATCACAAAAGCAGATATAATTAAGATGGTTTGTCAGGAGGTGGAGTTTTCTTTACAACACTGTTGCTGCTGCTGATCAAGATTTGTGCTTCAGAAACAGCACTTGCTCAGATTAGCCATGATAAGTGCTCTCTGGTGAGTTTTTTTTTTTTTTAGCAGAAAAAATAATGATCTGTTAATGGTTTAACCTAGACTTTTAACCTAGATCATACAACCCAACTCTAACTGCTTAGTGTTGTCTTTTGGAGCATTTCCTGTACTTCGTGTACTAGTGCGGGTGGTGATGGACAGGAAGTGTAACCCATGCCAAGCTCATTATGGCTTGTGATTTGTTACAGTTTCCTTAATGTTCCTCAGGAGAGGTGGAAGCATGTCTGTGCTCACTATAATGAGCAGTGGAGGAAGTGCCCTGGGCACACTATGCTAACCACTGGGATCTGAAGCCACACCACAGACTTGACCCTGGCCAGGTGATGACGTGAGCAGTCTATTGCTTACCCTTACTCTGCTTGGCTTAAGCGCTTACCCCTACCTAAGCAGCTGCCACCTGTGAAAACAGAACCAAGAGCAAAAAAAAAAAAAAGTGCTGAAGAGTTTAGCTACAGTATAAACTTAAGGGTTGTACACTGTAATGACAAGCCCAATCATTTTAGCTGTATTCTGTACAATCAAACCTCCTCCTCATGCATTCTTTCAGCATGATGAACTGGGCACAAGCAAGAGAACAGTAGTTTTGTGTCTGCTTACTTCTAATAAATCATATTCGATATCTCTTCTTGACTGATACATACACGTCTGCTTATACAGTCATTTTAATCCAGCTGAATGGAGGCCTTGGACAAAAAAACATTGAACTTCACCAACATTTAACACTAAAGGTTCATGGTTAGATCTCTGGAAATTAGAGGTAGCAGTCAATCTGTACGCTGTTTTATTTGTAATGATGATTAAATGTATTTGGGAGGCCTCATTTTTATTCACATTTTGCGCACTGAAAGACTAAGTGGACATTAAGCCAAGTTGGTAAACTTTCCATTAAAGCATGGAATTCTGTTGGGCAATAAATCACTGCCACCTGTTTCAAAGTTGTGGTTTCCATATACACCCGTGAGACATCAGTGTTTCCAAAAATTAGTCTCTGTTATAATAGACATAAAAAAAAAAACGTCATATTTTGACTGAATGATGAAACATAGTGCTTAATTAAAGATTCACATTGTGGCAAGAAGCCTTGAGTTAGAACCATTATTTTAATTTGTATGTTTTATATAACTATTCATTCTTGGGGTTTCATTTTATGCACTGTTACTCAGAATTATGTCTGAACTTCTGACAAATGAATCACATTCTATGACAGCTTTGGTCATGTTGAGAAAGACTCTCCTTCTAAACCAACAGATTTGTCTTGGGACAGCTGTGGCACCAGAGCTATGTAACAGGAATAAGGTCTCCCACTGGGTCTCTTTAGCTCCTAGCAGAGCAGCCCAAAGGCTAGGGCAGGCCTGCGATTGTAGCCCCCTGCTGAGGTAGAATAAGGGCTCTGCCTCCCAACAATTACCTTGAGGAACTGCCCTGTGAAACACAGTTTTACAGCTCCAATCCAATCGAATCCCCAGGCAATAGAGGCCTGGAAGAAAGACTGACGGCAGGTAGTAATGGTCACTCAAAACAGAAACAACATTCCACGGTGGGCAGCCTCACCCCTTCCTACTGGGATCCTTGGGAAGCCCACCAGGGTCCTCTCTTAAAGGACACATGATACCAACTAACGCCCCCCTACTGTCCAACTCCACATAACTCCCCATGCTATAATGGGTCTGTTTTCCCTTCTCCATTGACATGTCTGGAAATTTAGCCAGGCATGTGCCTTGGTGCTATTCAATTAGGATATTATTTTGTGAATGAGGACATCGAAATATAAAATGCATCTCCAGAGCTGGCATAAATGCATCGTCAATGTTTGCTTAGCTAGTTATTTCACATATTTGTTTCTTTTGTGCAAGCCTATCTTATGCTATCTTATCACATATCATAACTGGAACATGGCCAGAGCAGTGTGCCAGCTTTTAACCAAAAATGTTAATGTGCCTGTCGTGGCAGCTCTAGATTGTGACTAAGCTCAAAACAAGCTGCACCTTCACCTTACCACACCCATGAACAATATATCACTCTGGAAAAAGTGTAGTCTAAAAATGACAGTATTTCTGAGAAATCAGAGTAAATAAATTTTACAAATACAGTACAAGTTATTTTATATTCATTTGCCTGGCAGGATATATATATATATATATATATATTAATCTAAATGCCTAGACAAAATAAAAGTATAATAATAATATTTGCAATAGGTTGTCAAATCAGCTGATACTTCAATAAAAAAAAAGATGACCTTTACCGCAGATAATTGTACAGACAAATAGGCAAGTGATTTTCAAAACTGGTTCTCAAAATATATGTGATAAAATATATTATGTTCTCAACGTAAAAGGTTGAAAAAAAGTTTCTGAAATTAATTCAAAATACTTAATAGCATGTACCATATGATCAAATTATATGTTTGGAGATGGCCAAACCCTCCTCCTGGATTCCCTTATAAAATGTAGATGCTACCCACATGAACACACCTGATGACACTCATTGGGACGTTATGTATATAACAGCAAGGTGTGTTAGACGCTGATGAATGGGCAAATTTCTGGGTTCAGGGTTGGGCAATTCATTCACTCATTGACTATCAAAAGACCCTAAAAACACCACCGATTGTTGGTTGGTAAACATTTACAAAGATGAAATTACTATATTATGAGCATACTTTGGTCATCTATAAGACCCCCTTCCTTCCCCTATTATCCCTATTGTTAAGTGACTAATAGTCCAGGTACAGGCATCCAGCTGAGTTCTAACATCTACTCTGGGCTCTTCCTCAGTCTTAGGTGGGTTGTTCTTTGACTTAGTGATTAGTCTCAGTCATGGACACACACCCAATCTGTCTGCTGACTCCACATCTTCAGATCCTGTTACTGACTTCTGTTTTGTAATTTGGCTTGCATCACCATCCAATTATCAGTCTTCTATGAACTTGTGATTGTGTCAGAAATATCTGTAAATATTCTTTTGATGCAGGTTTGCATTGTGCACTTATCACGTGGCACCTTTCCCTCAGAGAGTAATTTTGGATTTGGGTTCCTGCCCATACGTTTCTTTCGGAACATTGCCTTTATTTTTGTCAACTGGGCAAAAATCTCTGCACTCGTGCCTCGGTCATGGAAACACTGCGCTATAACATCCCACCCCCTTCCCCTGGAATTTTGCTATAATTAACAACTTTCACAATCAGAACCGCTTTGTTTTCACAGGGTATTTCCGAAAGATCATCATAAACAAAGTGGCTCGATTCAGTTCCAGATTAACTGGGCATTTTTAACAGGAACAGAGCTACGAGCTAGTTTTTATAAGGGTATAGCTGTTATAATGCCAAAACACTTTCTTTTCAGTTCTACATGAGTTAATAGACAGCATCAGTTTTTGGCACACTGAAAGATTTAATACAGCATTACCAAAATATTGATTCACACACTGCGGTAACAGAAAACAGATTTGAACTTTTTCAAAAAATACAGTTTTCTAAAAATACAGCTCACACATTCCAGTTCTTGTGAACTATCACTAATAAACAGTGAATATAAAAATAATAATAACAAAAAAAAAAAACACAGACAATAATCACAGCAAATCTAAGAATAATTATGGCAGTGTTAGGACTAAATAAACACATTAGGCACTGAAAATGTAGGATAAATTATAGCCACTACATTCAGTCTGTAAGGCACCTGTCTATAGCCCCTTATTGTCCCTCATTAGATAGGAACAGACAAAATGACAAGGCCCCCACTCTCACCTTGCATGTGCTCCGTGCTGTGTCTCGGCAGGTCTGAGGGCTGCAGGGGGTCAGTGCCGAGTGACAGGGATCCTGCCGAGAGGGGTGGAGGCATCTTCATGGACCCAGCATGCAGCTCCATTCCCAGCAACACCTTGAGGCCTGTGGCCACTCCACAGGGGAGCAAATTTGACTCTCGGTCCTAACCTACTGGCCACGGGACAGGTGAGTGCAGGCCACGCCAAAAGTCAAGCCTCTAATTTATCCAGGCCCTCAATCCTGCCGCCCCTTCCTCTGACAAGCACTCTTAAAAGAGACCATATGAGAGCTAATAAATATTTCCACACCTACGCTTTAGTTATGGTGGACAATGTTAAGGTAGATAATAGTAGTGGCCTGTGTACTGGTATGCATTGTGTAAATTTTTGGCTATTTTGAAATACGGCACCTAACATCCTCAAAAGACAGTTTTCTTTATTAAATAAATATAAACACAGTGCTTTCAAATGGTCGGCGCAGTCAGTCTGCTGAATCAATCCTGTGCATACTCACACAATATAGCACACACATCTTTTTTAACTTTTAAATGATGTATGAGAAAAATAGGCTGAGTGACAGAGCATGGACATTCCCCTGTCCATAAAATATAAGACAGGGCAGGGTCCCTCGGCAGGGCAAGGCAGGGCAGGGCAGGGCAGGATCCCCAACTCCATGGGAGGCCAAGCATACAGTATGACGGCCACACCAAATACCTGCGCAGACACGTTCTCTTCTCTCAGTAGGTGAACTGACTATAATGTGTAATTATGTCTAGTTTAGTAAGTTGTTTCATTGACACAAGATATGTGTGAAGCACTGTGGTGCTGAAAGACTCGAACAGATTATCTAAAAGCAACTTCTTCATTTTATTTCCATTAAATGTAATATATAATGAAAAGGACACATGAATTGTAGTAATGACCATGAAAACCATGTCTATCTTTATACCAGCCTTTATTAATAACTGACTCCATGAACAGGAATGTACCCAAGGCTCCATCAATGACAGTTTGATAACCTCAACAAAATGGACATGTTAAATAAAACATTGATAAACAGTTGCACTTTTGACCTCGTGGCAAACAGAATATTTGATTTTTTTATTACATAGGGAGAATTATCAAAGATATGTTTTGAAATGGTAGTCTATAACGTAAGTCCAACAGTTAATGATAAAGTCATTATCCTTGCAATCATGGACCTTGATGTTTCTGCAGGGGTGGTGAGAGAGGTTTGACAACTTTTCACTTAAAACTGATTATTGCACTTAAATAAAAGAGACAATTCCTCAAGTCACTAATTTACATTGACCCTGTGGTCTCCCTCTACCATCCTTTGACACTTTTGAATCTGGAAAATTAAGTCTTTGATTGAAAAGTAGATCTTTAATATGTCTTATTCAAAGTACAGTAGAACACTTCATTTAATCACTAGAGAGGTAGGTAAGATACTAAAATATTGGGTTGTTGCTTATATAATAAGGGTTATGTACAAAATGAATTTTTCTGCAACATAAATATTGTAATAACATAATTGTGGAGATACAATAAGGATGATGGAAGATGTTACGCACTTTCTCGCTTAATCCTTAAATTGAGGCAGATTTGTGATATTGACAATGTTAGGTTTTTCGTACAAACGTTCAGATGTTTCATGAGTCATATTGCTTATCACACTGAAGCATGTGTTTAAACGACACTATCTATGAGTTTGCTCTGTCATTGATCATTGGGTTTTACACAAATTCAGGCAGTCTGTGTCAGCTCGATTGTACACCATCATTAAGACCAAAAAGGGACATACCAAATATTAAGATATATATATATATATATATATATACATACACAGTATGAAATGCAGTGAAATGCTTATACAACCGCCAGTGACCTTAAAGATGTCAAATAAAAACTTATACGTAAGGAAGTCATACCGTCATTAAGTAGTCATACCGGTATCAGGATCACGCCATTACTGATTGGTAATATGTCACGTACAAGACAAAAGAGCAGTGACATGCAGTAATAAATGCAAATTAAACTAGCAATTAAATTAGCAACGTCAAGTGTGTGTCACTGTGATACAATACACACTGGGATACAAACCACATAAGGGCAGGTCTCTAATGCAATTTTTGCTACATTACTAACACTAGTAATAGTACTAAGCATATATTCAGGATGTTTAGTTCAATGTGTGTGTGTGTGTGGCTTAGTGGCTTAGTGGTTAGCACTGTGGCCTGCTACCTCCAGGGTCAAGGGCTTGATTCCCTGTGAGTGTGAGTTGACATTTACAAATTCTCTGTAGCATGTGAGTGAATGTGTGAGTGTATGTGCTTGCGAAGGATGGGCACCTCGTCCAGGGTGTACCCTGTGAAAGGCTCCCGGCTTCCTGTAAGGTGAAGCGGTATAGAGAATAAGTGAATAAGAGTGTGAGTGTATGTGCTGACCTACACCAGGTGCAGGGCTGATGGAGCCTCGGTGGGTTCTGTTCCAGACGGAAAGGTGTTTGAACCTTTTCCATGATTCCACGGTAGGGCAGGGGCCTTTTCCTGTTTCCAAATGCCTAAAAAAGCTGCTCCAACATGATATCATTTTAAATCAGCCAACAACATGCACAAATACATACATTATATTATACCGTATGTGTGTGTGTGTGTGTGTGTGTGTATTTCCACAACCTACCTTCCAAAACTAAAGCATGTGCCTCATTGCTAAAACATTTAAACAGTATATATTATGCTTTGCATTGTCAGTTTTCCATCACCTTACAATCGCTCACACTGATCAGTTAGTAATTGTCCTTGCACTGTTGCACTCTTCCCGGCTAATTAGCATGATGTCAGTGTGTATGTCAGTCATATGGCATCAGAAAGCATTATAATAATAATCTACAAAAAAAGACAACTCTTTTCATCATCTCAATAAAGCTTCTCGATTTTATTAAAAGCATCTGCAGATAATTGCGCTTCTCTATTTTTGATGTGAAATAGGTTCGTATTATATAAAACTACTGAATGGAGTAACTCTCATGGCTATGTGAATAATATGCCATGGTTTTGGACCTCATTCAAGAGGCTTATTTGTAAAAGCACATTGCCCATATGTGTTCGCTTGCGGACAGAGACGCACTTGAGCGTGGATGTTTCAATAGGACCCTGTTGTCTTTTTGTACTCACCCACTCTTCAAAACCCTGTGTCCTGAAATTGTGCAATTAAAGTGTGAAGTGGGACGGTTTAAAAGCACACTCGTACATTAACACAAAATAGGAAATAAACACTTTGGAAGCGCGTTGTTATGTAGACCGCAGGTTTGGAATATTATTACTTTCAAATATAACTTATGTGTTATAGTCTTGGCATCTCTTTAAAGACCTTTTCCTGTTTTGATTCTCTAGCAACATGAGTTTGTTTAGGAGTTGTTAGGGCTTGATGTCATCGTGCATAATTGACATTGTGTGAGTGTCATGGCCAGTTGTAATAGCATGCCTATTTAAAGAGTTGTAAAATCTGATAATAGATAATTAACATGAATCAGAAATGACTCAAAGATAATAAATATGTTTTCTGGAATTTTGTCCCGGACTTAAAAGTCTAAGCACTCACCAATGTTCCATGATTGTAGCATTTCCGTGTGACGAATATCAACGGAAGACTCTTTGTTTGATCTCAGGGGTTCCCTGGAGATCATTGCTTGAAAGGCGATGACACTGGCACATGGGGAGAAGAAAGAACGAGAGCAAGACAGGATGAGAGAAAGATTCTGAAGAAGCTTCAATTACAGTGAACACAATATGTCCAAAAATGAAATGAGAGAGAACACCCCCCCCATCCCCCCACCTCCCCATGCAGTTTCAGAACCTTATCTGAGAAAGTGTCAGGTGAGACAGCAGCTTTGGAATCAGGGATGCTTCCATCTGAGGAAGGTGATACCAGAACATGACAAATCACTTCCTTTTCTTTTCTGGTCACTCATTGTATTGAGGTCAAAGTTTATGGCTGGGTGGGTCAAATGGGCTTCAAAGGTTCACAGATTTTAAACTGCTAAAAATAAATGGTGGTATTAGTTATTAAAACTATAAAACGTCAGCACACGACATACTGTACAGTACAGTAAGAGAAGGGTCTGTCCATGTGCCATCAGACACATCAGGCCATGAATATTCTACACCCCTGGAAAGACATCTGTCTTATGGTTTGATTGTATCTGAGCAGGTGAGGGTGGAGGACTTTGCTCAAGGGCCCAATGGTGGCAGTTCGTCAGCTCTGGGGCTTGAACCATGGACCCTTTGATCAGCAGTCCAATACCTTAACCTAGCATCGCAGGCCATATAGTACTCTAATTTTAAATAATTAGAGGTCTATGGATGTTTATATAATAATAATAATAATAATAATAATAAAATTCAGCAAAATAGCCAGAACAAAAAAAGTAAAAAATTTTAATGTTAAAAAATTCAATCATTTTTAGCTTTGATTACAATTGGCTATTTGATTGATTGCCCAGTTCATATATGAAAATGATTCTTCACGCTCCCAGAACTACTCCTTCTCAATTTGAAAATGGTCGTGCCATCAGGGAAGAAAACGCCATGGATGTGATAACCAGGTCATTCAGTACATTCAGGTCATCAGCTGTCTTTGCCATTATTTTATTACCCTGATGTGCCCATTGCTCTAAGGCAAATCACAAATTATCAAAACACATAATTTCCATTACTCCTAAGTCCATTCTTAATGCTCTCTAGAAAAATCAAGCCTTTTTTTTCTTTCTTTTTTTTCTGATTAGTCTCACCTAACAAATGGTTTCATTATGGCCACACAGCTGTTTACTCTCGATCTTGTAAATCTCATCACATTGTGTACAGAATGGAAATGCTCTTAATTTCACTATTTAACTTAGTTTTGGTTTTTACCGTTGATGTTTTACCATGCAACTTCACCAAGTGTTTAAGTAATCTCTTTCATATTTTTTTACAACCACATTTCTTCCACAAAGTTGATGGTTCACTATTCTTTTAGATTTTGATAAAGTTGCAGGGTTCTTAACCCAACTCCAGTAAATCTCCTTAGCTGTTTTCTTTACTTACTGCAATAATTTGACCCTTCTGAAATGGCAAACCTTGGTTTTAGTTTTTTTGTTTTTTGGCCATGCTTTGTATACAGAATGGCTTGCTGGGGGCACTTTGGGTAGCATTGCTGCAACACAGCTCCAGGGTCCCTGGTTCAATCCATAGCAGGTTAATATCTGTGAGGTTTCATGTGTTTTTAATATTTTTTGGAAACCCTTAGATGAAAAAAGTCTTTAAATGTGATTAAATGTTATTTAGGCCAGTGACTTAGTGGTTAGCACCGTTGCCTTGCACCTCCAGGGTCCCGCTTCTGTGTGCATGGAGTTTGCATGTTCTCCCTGTGCTTCCTCCTGGTATTCCGGTTTCCTCCCACATTCCAAACACATACCAATTAGGATAATTGGTGTTCCAAATATGCCCGTAGTGTGTGTGTGTGTGTGTGTGTGTGTGTGTGTGTGTGTGTGTGTGTGTGTGTGTGTGTGTATGTGTGTGTGTGTGTG
>JAQQZS010000001.1:25652709-25667032 GCA_030068045.1 Platyallabes tihoni
ATGTATGTAGCACCTTGGTCCTGGAGGAACGTTGTTTCATTTCACTGTGTACTGAACTGTATATGGTTGGAATGACAGTAAAAGCCTACTTGACTTGACTTGACTTGACTTGACTTGAAGTTGACAGTGTGGCGTATTTGCCAACAGAATAAAGAAAAAATGTGTGTGAAGCGGTCTCTTTTTCTGTTTTTAACTGACCAGTTAGTGAAGAAGTAGTCTGGTTCACAACTACACAAATACAACTCCACAAAAATAGTTTTGTTAAATACCTTGCTTCCAAGAGAAAATCAACTAAATACATAACTTATATATAAATAAAATATTTAAGTTACAACATTTTACTAAATATTCAGTAAATAAAAAAGTGATTGGATGTACAAAGAATAATATTTAAGATTTGTAAAAAAAAAAAAAAAAAAACCCTGTGTAAATACTAACTGCAAAATTTGAAAGAGCTCAACAAAAACATAACCATGAACTATGAAGTGTGTGCGCATGTGTGTGTGTAGGTGTTTGTGTGTGCATATGTGTGTGTGTGTGTGTGTGTGGGTGTGTGTGTGTGTGTGTGTGGACCTCTGTGGGAAAACACACACAATGGGAAAATGGTGATGAACCTGTTTGGTAGAGGAGGCTGTGTTATACTGTACTGTATGTGACATTGTCCTCGATGTCAAAAACAATGTGAATGGTTGAACTAAGCAGCTTTTAAACCTTTAATGACCTGAGGCCATGGAAACATATGGAGACTTGGTGTGTTATTGGTAGTGACAATACAGATTGAATCCAGTGTGGTGTTTGCCTTGCCTCGAGATTTTCTCACCATAAGATGAATCGCTTTTACCTGGATATCCTAACTCATGCCCCAAAGCCATTCCCTAATGCCCCACACTTCAGTCTACCCCAGATCCGTTTCTCTGACACTGCTAACAAAACGGTGCCTCTGTAAAGAGAAGATTTTCATTACACTTTGTGTGTCTGTGCTTTGCATTTTTTTAATTACCTTTTGCCCTGGTGCACTATATAGTTTTAGACACCTGAGAGGTCCTCAGGAACTCTGTGAAACAAATCAATGTTCTGTAACTGTTGTGAAAATAAAATCTATATATCTAAAAACAGGCAGTGAGCTTAACTGGATTGTTTTTGCTGTAACACTAGACTGTGAATATATTGGGCAAAATATTACTTTTATTAAACAATAGTCTGAGATTACCATTGCACAAGGTGTAGGATTAGGATTCCATTAGGTTTATGCAAATGTTCTGTGTTTCATGCCTTGTTATTCTATTATAGGGTTCTCATGTGTGACATCAGACCTGATGTAAAACTAAGCCAGCTGCAAAAAGAAGAAAGCTAAATAAACTGGTGTGAGTGCACGTGTGCCAATTCAGCACAGATATCAGAGTGACAGGTGAATGGTAAGGTAGGGAGGAAAACAGGTCAGAAACTGGCATGTTTAATAACAGAATGTAAACTATTGTATGCTGATATTCTGCTAAAACTATGTTTCGATTTTTTTAATGATAGGTTACCATTAAAGCTTACTTACTATATCACTATATCACAAAATCCACCAGTTTACTGTACGTGAACATGTTTCAGAGTATAGTTGGAGCTTGATAAAAATCATTTTAAATATCTAAAATGACTGAAGTTATTTAACATACGCCATTATCTGGTCTCTTGTTATGTGGTCAGTAAAATCCGTGGGAGTGAATTTAGCCAGCAATTAATCCTAATTTGGCTTGGTGATATTATCTGTGGGAGTCATGCGGTCCAGATAAAATGGAGAATGTTTTGATTGTGGATCATATGACCATTAGAGCTCTATTGTCATCATGGTTTTTATTTTGTTCTGCTTTTCTTATCTTGCTCTTGCCCTGCCAAATTCATGTTGATTGTGGATTGCATGACCAATGCCTTTATTCTAACTAGGAATTAGATTTATATGTTACTTTTTTTTTTTTTAGCTTAAAAAAGCTAAAGTTTAATGAAATTCTGACGACCTTCACTTGGATCCACATGCAATCTCATGGACACAGTCTGCTATGCTCATAGTGCACCCAGATGAGTATTCCAGAGATCAGACAGAATGTAAGGGCTTCCTGCATCTATACTGGGAAGGCTTTCTGAATGCATACAAATAGCCAATACTTGTCATCTTGTTTATAGCCAAGACTCTAGACTACAGCAGAAAGGACCCACTTGGACTCTTGCAAGCTTTTTCTCCAGCTGTTTCTCTGTGTTCCTCTCCAAAGGACAAGGAAGTAGTGGAACATATTCTTGCCTGCAAATAAGAGACCCAAATTGCCATAGAGTATGCATTGAGTTTCCACACCATTGCAGCCAGAGGTAGCTAGAATGAGTTCACATTTAATGCTGGACGCATGAGAAAGCATCACAGTTCCATACAGAGTGAGTGTTCTCCACACCTTGCTCCAGCTTGGTGAGTCAAAGCCATTAAGCTTTATAACCAAATTTTGCCAAGAGCATGCAATTAGAAAAAAAAAAAATCCTGGGAACATCAAGCATCAAATGCTTCAAATCTCAGGTTCCACTAGAAATCCCTCTTGAGTTAAGGTAGTGTTCAGCAAAACCAAGGACAGTCCAGCAAAACTAAGACTCCCACAACATCAAATCCTCGACTGTGCCATTGAGTTGCAAGCAGGAGCCGCACCTCATCATAAAAGAAAGTACCCCAAAAAGTAGCAAAGAGATCCCAGCCAAAGAGGAATACATTGCGAAGTCACTTCAACAGGGATACATCCTTTCTTCTGTGTCCCCAGGCTCTGCTGGACTCTTCATTGTGGAAAAGAAAGAGGTTTCAGGTCATGCATTGACTATTGGAGCCTAAACCAAGTAACTGTAATTTAACACTGCTCCTTGCAACCTTGAAACAACTAAGAGAGCTCAAAATCTTAACAAAACTCGAAGCATGTACAGTATTAGCAGGTGTGCATTAGCAAGGCAGATAAGTGGAAATGAATATTTAGCACCACCACTGGACAATAAAAGGACTACATTATACCATATGGGCTGTCCACAGACCATATCTACAGTACTCCCTATACATTTCCATACGTGTCAATCATGTCAAATATTGTCTTATCCTCATAGACCACCAGATATATGTCAAGAATAAAAAGGGTGAAATGAAAACCCCATTTTCACAAAACAGTGTTCAGTGGACACCTAAAAGCTAATTCAATGGACCAGAGGGGGTGCTTATGGACCAGGACAAGGTGATTGCGGTGACAAACTAGTACTCTCCTACAAACATTTAGGGAGTGAAATGTTTCCTGGGGTTAGCTAACGTCTATTCCTGTTTCATTCGGGGACTTAACATTGCATGTATCTTCACTGACCTCTTAAGAGAAGAGCAAAGGACCTCCAATGGAACACAGACATTGTCCAAGCATTTGAGCAATTCAAAGAGCGTTTAACTTGCTTGTATTCTCAAACAAGCAAGTTTAAAGGTCAAATAAAGGTCAAAAACCTTTATCATTTTGGTGGAAGCATTAAAGAATGAGGTTAGCACTGTTCTCTCCCAAAACTTTAAAGCACACCACCCGGTGGTGTTCCGCTCATGCAAGATGACGCAGGCAGAATGCAACAATGACACTGGAATATGTATATGTATATATGTATATCATGTATATACGCATACACATCCTCATATTTACCACCCTGTTATTTATGTGGCTTAAACGGGACCTGGGTACTAATTTCATACCATAACATGGAAGTGTGCTGGTATGAAGAATCCTTGAATCCTTGAAATGGGGGATTTCTCACAATAAAGATAACATTAGATGACTTAGGTCTTCTTTCCTCTTAGGTAGGGGAATGATGGGGTAGGTCTTCTGTCAGGTTGATGAAGGACTTACCATTAGACTCCACTTCCCAGGAGACAGAGTAACCAACAAACATGGCCACCACAGACACCTACATCACAGAATTTTTTATGTTCACGTTCACCCAACTATAGATAACTGACAATTACACCTTCAATCACACACAAACTCAAAGTCACAGTATTCAGAAACTTTCAGTACGACATTGTTTTTATGACAACCATTACCACGTTTTTTTTAATCTACTATTATTATAATGACTTTTATTTGATTTTCTTGGCTTGCTCATGCCCTCCCTGTTTGCTATGTTTAAGAAGTGACACAATGAAAACTGCCAACAGTATACCAGTTAAGGTTCTGAGCTGGAAAGAGGAACGGTTATGAGATCCAATCTAAAAAAAAAAAAAAAAGCTTTTGCTATCAGCTACTAAGCTGTGTATACTATAACTGTGTGTTTTTCTTATGATATCAAAAGCCTAAAAAATAGATACCATGAAGCTGCTATACTACACTTTGACAGATTTGTTCAATATAATCTCACAGATGCAGGAATATTAACTTGTTAAGGTGAACTTTCGAACTTTAGTTTCCTCAAGAAGTTCCGTCAATGCTGTTGCACCTTTGAAAAAGAACTGAGGTAATATGGTCCCAGGACAGATCCTCAGATATGTGGACACCCAGGAGCCTGAATCTGGAGACACGCTCTACTTCAGACCCAGAGATGTACTGTAGATAGGAGAGTGTCGGCTGCTTTTAGATTTCCAAAAACCCGCAGTGGTTCGTCATCAGTCGAAAGGAGGAAAGGGAGTGATGGTCAGGTGGGTGGAAAAGTATGCAAACTTGAGGAGAATGTGTCTGATTTGTGTTGCAAATTTTTTTTGTCTTTTTATTTTTTTTTTTTTGAGCCTGGGGAGCCCAAAAAGAGTAAGCAGAGTGAGTGAGCAAGAGAAGTCCACTCAATGCACCCCAGTGCACTGAAAAGACTAACAAATTCAACATGGGCAAACGGATTAACAATGACCTGTGCCCATCTTGTTTCCTTCGAACCATCTTGTAACTGCTCTTCTGTTTTTCTCAGTGATTATTATACTGTTATGTGGAGAATACGATACTGACTTGGTGTCTCCTCCCTGAAGTTATGCTGAGGTACACAGTCATGGCTGATTAAGCACACAACTCTGTTGGACTCAAATATTCAGGATGTGGGTAGAGGATATGCAATTGCCCCACCTAAAACCTCAGATCTATTGGTCAGGAAGTCCAGAATCCAACTATATATCGAGGATCTCCATGCCAAGGATCATTGAGCTTGGTGTCCAGATTAGGGGAAATGACAGTGTTAAATTCAGAGCTACAGTCACTGACCGATATCCTTAAGCATGTGTTTTTATCCAAAATGAATGAAGACCAGTGGGCATGGCATATTCTGGTGACGTGTCTGGGCATTAGGCAAACTGGTGGGAGTCTGGTGTAGGTGAAAGGCCCACTATGAGGTGACTCAAAGTAGGTTTCCTAAAGCATTTCATTTCATTGGGTGTGAGAGCAACAGGGTGACATTCAAGCACACTTTAGCAGAAAGCTTAGGCACCAGTATGATGATTGCCTTTTTCAAGCATGTGGGGACAGTGGCTTGTGCCGCTGACAAGTTAAAGATGTCAGAAAAAACCAGTGTCAGATGTTTATATACAATATCCACATGCCTGCAAATGCTCTCATGGTCACCAGTCTTACATGCAGCCACCATTTGCGCTGTGCTGCTTGCACAAGTCAAACCATTGCTTCCCAGACCATTGGATGCAGCAGCAGGTCATCATTTGTGTCATGATGGCTGCTGTATTGATGAGGTCTGGGCACGTAGAAATCTGTGATTACATCAGAGTTGCATTGAACTAAGAAGGATAAGTCAATAATACCAAGAATGAATATGAGTTCTCATATGAGTAATGTCTCTTCACATGGACAATGTAACAATTGCTGATAAACCTGTAAGAATAGGGCTAAACCTGTCAACTGTCAGGGTAGGAATGGAAGTGCATGAAGCGATACACCCATCATGCATAGTGATCACAAGCCTCTGGAGGCAGTGGTATGACCTGAGGATGCTTCAGTTGGTCAGGTCTACGCTAAGCAATGTCATGTGGCAATAGTATAAAGTCAGCTGATGACCTGAATGTATTGCATGTCCAAGGTATCACATTTATGCTTCCACCTTCTTCTTACAAAATCATTTTCACACATGAACTGTAAAATCGTAGAGTGTGTGGATTTATTTATTTATTTATTCATTCATTTATTTTTGGACAGGCGGTGTATAAGGAGAAATTTTAACAGAGTCTGTAACTGCTTATATGATAAAGTTTTATATTTAGCGCTTTTGTAAGGTGTCCCCAGTCACAGCACTTTGATACAGCCAGGTAAATAGCTGTACCTTTCATACAAAATAAAATAATAATGAAAAAAACTTTAAGATTTTAGGAAAGTACATGACAAGTTACATTTTTTAAACATTTGTTTTACTAATTTCAAAAGATAAAAAATGGAGGCTGGTGAAGGAAGGACTGTTCATACTGTAGGTGCTATAACTTAAGTTGGAGGAAATTAACTAAAATTGGAGCTAGCTTGTTTTTCTTTATTGCTCCAGTAAATGAGATTTTTATATCATTTAGAAAAAAATGCAAACAATATAAAATTACTGTTAAAGTTAGTGTAAAATTATTATGGGATAAGAGGAATAAAACACTGGGAAAATGATTTTTGGAAAATAATGATGTCCAGCCTTTGTATCGGGCTCCATCGCATAACCGAATTGTTTCCTATAACAGCACAATTTGCTTCTTCGTTACATATGTTGTTAATATTTCTGGTTAGAATTCATCTCACATTGACTTCAACAGTTTTGACACTCAATTTTATATAGCCTATGATTAGCAGAAAGTCAACATGTCCCACACAAGAAAAACAGGAGAAAAAGAAAACATACTACTGCCCCCATCCCCCCTTACCACCACCACCACAACTCTCTTTCACTAATAGCATAATTGGTTGTTTCTTTTTCTCTTCATGTGGCTAAGGCCGATCGTTATCAGAGGCGCCATTGGAAGGTGGAAGATGGCGGCAGCGTGTGGCATGTGTATGTGTGTGTGTGTCCATTCCTGCGCACACTGTGTGGTCTACGATGGGAACTGGCACGTTGTCGCTCCCGCTGTGTTTGTTTAAGGGGTCTCGAGCCTGTCACATCTCTTTAGTGACACACTTGGGACATGGTGGTGCCTCCTGCACTCCAGAAACATCGGAAATAGGAAACATCGGTCTATACGTTTTCATGGTAGAAGGATCAAAGACAGATACAAACACAAATCGTGAGTGTCGGTTTTAACTAAAACACAAACAAGAGTTAACAGTAGAATTACTGTATGTGCTCAGTTTAACCACGCAATGTATGCTTCGGAACTGAAAAAAATTATATACTCACACTACATTTACAAATAGGCCTCCATAACAATTAATAGTCAGGTAGGTTTCATCATCACAAGCTTTAACATCAAGTAAGCTGTGTAACCCATGTTATTGTTGTTGGCATTATCAGACTTCTTTAATGAATGAATGGTGATTTTAATATAGTTTTACATATACAGTACATATATTATACATAATTTATACGTTTATACATGTTTAAATGTATCTAATTACTCTCCAGGCTTTATACCAGGTGTGCCTCCATAAACATACCATATCTATGAAAAAGTATATTTGATCATATAGATAATGTGCCGAAATGTTTAAAATAAATGTGGAAGCATCCAATCAAAACTGTAACTTTTAAAGTAAATGCACATTTCAAATGTACACAGGTTTTAACCGAATGCTGTCTATTAATAAAATTAAGTTAATATCATGTGAAAAAAAATCCTTTAACTATGAGGGGTGTTCAAGTCTTATCCCAGCATTTCACTATTGCTTGGATACCATCAAGGTAGGAAGTTTTTTCAGTACTCCGTAACTATGAGCAGACTGCCTGCTTTACGTCTGAAATACTGGCCTCCCAGGAACTCCTTTAATGGCCCAAACATGTGGAAATCGCTTGGCGTGGGGTCAGGACTGCACGGAGGATGTGGCAATAACTCCCAGCCAAGTTCCTGTAATGAGCAAATGGTACGGTGGGCTGTATGAGGTCCCTTTGGTGATCAAACCAGGCTGTTTTTTCCTGAGAGAGTTAATGCTTGCTGAATGTTCACAGGAACAACTCTGAGCCACCTCAGCCAGGGTCGTCATTCATGAACAAACAAACTTCATTTAAAAAGTTTTCACCATTCAAATATTTTACCAGCTATATATTACTGTAGCTATAGACTTTGACATAGCTGACATACTTTATGCTAGCTATACTATAGTCCAACCAGTCATCAACAATAGAAAAAGGACAACTATGTTAAATATAATTAGTTAAAGTTAAAACTTACCTCAAGATGCTTTCATAATAATAAATTTAATCAGACATAGTTCATGCTTTCTCTCATTTGTTTATTCCAGCATGTAACTCCAGACTGACTGAGATACTTGTAGCACTAATTACATATTTAATGCTAACATGCAGTTAATGCTATTGAATGAGAAGGTCACAGATTACAGTTATTCATAGTTCATCATAAAAACATTTACCTACATTGATGAAGAACTTTGGATGCTTTAAACTAGCATGTAAATAAAATGCACAGAATCACATTTAACTGCTGATTAGCATACGATCATCGGCTAGATGAAAGTATTATGAAGGCCTAGGTAAAAAAAAAGTTAAGGTGTCAAGATCAGTGCTGCATTAATAATCAGAGAGCAGTATAACTCAACATAACAGTAATAACATTTCTCGAAAAGAAAAGAAAATTCATCAGTTCTCAAATTAGTTAAAGCTGCCTGTCTCTGTAAGTGTTATAACCTGTTTCAAATGTCAATACAAAAAACAGCATAGAAATAATATGCACTGAAGTATAAAACTGATTACTGCGACATAATTTAATGCCTGTTTTCATGTTTTCATTCTGCTTTGTAAGTGTACAGTAACGGACTTTAGCTCACTGTATAACCACCACTGAACAGAGGGTGATGAATCATTCTCTACACAGCTGACACTTATATGGTAGTGTGTATGGTGCTGATAGTGTATCATGTACGTCAGCTCGAGGTCTTAAACAGTTTGAAGTCTTATTGGTCACTTTGTTAAAAACACCTAACTTGTTAGTTTTAAGTGCTAGATACTGCTTATCTTTTAGATGCCATTTTTCAATGTTAATTGTCCTTTACTTCTTTGTCAGTATTGTTTTCTGAACACATAACCAAAGTTTGTTCATAGTTTGGGTGGACAAACTGTGAATTGAAGCAGTCAGTAATTGTACATGTACAAAGCTAACCAATTTGGTGTCTGTAGCTGACAAAATGGACATGTCTGTATAGGTGCCATTGGTATTGGCAAGTATATGTTGGTCATTTATCATTAATTGGGCTTGTGTAAATATTGCACAGTAAAAGCAAAAAAACGTTGAATGTTGAATTTTAAAATTGAGTTATTTACTATAACAAATAATGACATACGGTATATATTGCATGCACATATTAATATTTTACCAAAAGTAAAGGTCTTTAAATGCAAGCCAGAAACAGTATGAAACACTATTGTTATGATTATCAAGTACTCCATGGCATTTTTGGCCTAGTTTGCATTAAACACTTCCTGCATTTGTGAAAAAAGTTGAAAACTTATCGACCGTGGTGTTATTTGATATTGGGAATCCTAATCTACTCTCTAAAAGGCTCTGTATTCTTTCTGCTTTCAACATTAAAGCAGGACTTGATTACAGTACAATATGCTGTCCTTTCTATTCCCGTTAAAAATCTTCCCAGTCTTTTCACTGTCCAAGCTCATTGTCTGTCAACACAAAGATGTGTTGCATGTGAATAATGCCAAGCGACTCCAGTTACCTCTGTGAGTTTTTAGCTTGCAAAAGTAACAATGACGGTAAAAAATGACCTCAACTTTGATCAAAGGCTTTTACAAGTGAAGCTGAAGTTTTAGATATACTTCTACAGAAACCTGACCCAATTTGTGCTGCATCATACAGCAGCGCATCTACTGGTGCTTGATTAGTCTACGTGAACGGTCTCAGCTGCGCTCCTGTGCGAGTTTAATCACCAGTAATCGGCTCTTTGCAGGCCAGACTGTCCCGAGGTTGACGCAGATAGCGGGCCGGCTCTAACGGAAACACAAGAGGGGAGCGAGAGATAACACGCTCTTCTCTTTTTCTTGGAAGTCGCATCGCAAACGTTCCACTATGGGGGTACTGGCCAGGAACAACACTGGTGTGGAGTAGAGCCTATAAGGAAGAAGGACCCTAAAAGTCTTTTTAAATTTTATTATTTTATTGTTTTGTAATAAACAGTACTTAAGTGGTACCCTTTACGGAGACCCTTTAAGGAGTACTTAAAGGAGAGGCAGAAGACAAGTGAAATATACAGTACCTGTCACACTCAAAAAAATTTATTTGGCATTATTTAGATTTACATATAGATATTATGTGTATTTTATTAAAATAAATTAAGTTTGCAATGACCCTAATTTAATTTAATTAGTTTAACCTAAACATTAAAACATTTCAACTTACATTTTTGACTTGAGTAAAGATTTCTCCCTTCATTTAAATGTTTTTGCATGAACCATTATTCAGCAAATGACCAGACACAAGTACAAGATAAATATATGAGAATGAGCAGTCACTCTCAAAGTGCAGTCCAGGAACCTCAGTGAACAATAAAGAATATCCAAGTTATTTGTGATCTTACAAAAAAAAATCTTACAGTGATAGCCATCACAACACATCTTTATCAAAAAAAGAAATTATGCTTGTTATTGCGTGTTCATAGCTATAGATCTATTTTGACTAGACAAATTAAATGTAAACCTATTTACAATGTTGTCTTAATTCTAATGAAATCTGCTTGTGGGAGGCTCAAGAGTGAAAAAATGCTGCATTAAATGTTTAATGTATTGTGATTCACATTTGAAACATAGGAGACTAGAGCTAGAATATGTTTTATAAAATATATGTGTATTCAATTTAAAATGATCTCTGGTTGTAAAATAATTGTTTCTGGTATTAATGTATGAAGAATACTTATTTCATTATTCATTTTCAAATGATTTTATAAATGTAGTACATTATACTGCAAACATTTTGAATTATAACCCAAGCATATAAGAAACGTGGTTTTCCGGAACATCCAGATTTCTCGCACTGCGTCTTTTACAACTTCCTGTCTATTGGTTGTAGGCTGTTGAAGAGGAAACACTAGCTTATACCCTGTTATCAGTTCTAACCCTATTAGTCAATAATCTTGGTTTCAAATTGTCTACAATTACATTAATATTGTTTGACAGATATTCATGCCCAGTGGACTAACCAGAGAAACTGGTACTGTAGGAAAACACCAACTAACAAGCAAGGGCAAGACATTTGTAGGGAGCTTCACTTAAACACATTAGTCTACTGCAACGGATAGTTAGTTACAAAGCAAAAAGTCATGATACCTAATAAAACACTAATTACATTGTCAGAGAAGTGTCAATAATTACAGGGTGTAGGAGGAGCATTTAAGTCAAACCAGAACTCATGATGGAATTCTTTTTGGTGAAAGAAGGCATACAATTGATGAGACTCTTAGCTGAAGTAACATTTGAATGGTGCAAAAGTTTTTAAGGATATTGTACGTCCATGAATGACGAGGTTGATCAGAGCCCACGGCAGTGTGAACATTGAGTGAGTGGAATGCCTGATCCTTGAAAAGTGATGGATAATTTGTCATCAGTTTCCAGAAGAGAAATCATCTGTCTGTGCAAACTGTACATACAATCACTCACAAATGCCAATTGCACATTACAGGAACTTGACTGGGACCATCTCCTGTGGTTCTGACCTCACTCCATGCCACATTTGTTTGGGCCATTAAAGGAGTTCCTGAGAGGCCAGCGTTTCAGAAGTGATGCAGGCAGTCTGATCATGCTCCAGAAAACTTTTTAACTTGATGGTATCCAAGCACCGCAGAGATAAGTGTGTTGCAAGGGATTATGTAGAAAAATAAAAGTAGTTTTACTCTCATACTGCAACTGTGCTATAATTTTGCACAGTCAAAAGTCAGTTTCGACTTAAATGCCCCTCGTATGTATGTTACTACAGTAGTCTTGTAAGCAACTTGCCTTGATATGAAATAACATTAACCCCTTATATACACCTGTACATAAACAATGTAATATAATAGCATAGTAATGTGCTTTGACAATAATGTTCATGTCCAAGCAGGATTCTGGTACAAGGTTTTAAATTATGCATATTTATATATTTATTTATTTATTTATTTATTTATTTAGTTGGTTGAAATATTATTCAAGTACATGAAATTGTTTTAAAAGATTAATCCATTTGGAGGTTTTCAAACTGCTGTTTCTACTGATAAGCTTGAAATGGCGGTGGTGGTGGTAGTGGTGTGTGTGTGTGTGTGTGTGTGCGTGTGTGTGTGTGTGTGTGTGTGTAGCTATCTACGAAATTGCCCCAGGCTTCTCTTTCCTAACTAGCACTCATTCATTATCTATAATAATGTTTCGTTGACCCCTGGGTTTAAAGTGTTTATTTAATCTCTCTCCTATCTTTTGCTTGGATTTACACTTAAGATGAACATTAGTCTAATCCACAAGTGCGAGACTTTTTGAATAGCACCAATATTTGCTTTTAGCATATTTATTAGCAATCAAATTAATGATTCCAGCATAAGTGCTTCTTTTATAAAACATAAAGATGCCCTTGTGGTATTGTATCAGTAGATAAGCATATAAAAGAGGAGCAGGTAATGCTGGCAGTTCTCTGTTTAAGTAGCCTGAGGGTGCGCTGTGGAAAATTTCAGCACAAGCTAAATTATGGACTTATCATTCTGAGAGCTTCAAAGAGTAGCAACCACAAAGCAAACTATTAGGCAACAATTACATGAAATATGACTGTACTAACCAAGGGGAAAAAGTTCCAGCTGTGTTTAAAAATAAATTTAAAATGCGACTTTTGGATGGAACATTAAAAGGGACTATTTGAATCAGAAAACCAGATGCACTGTAAACAGAAATCAAGAGCTTGTTAGTTATTGCAGGAATTAAAGTTCTTGTCAGAATCAAAACCTGTGCATGGTGCTCTTTCTAGCAATTTTCTGTCCATTCATCCCTCGTCTCTTTTTACACTTTCACAGAGTGCCAGTTGACTCAGTAAACACCTATGACACATTGACAGGTCCAGATTTACTGTACACTTCTCGCTTTCAGAAAAATAGCTTGATTAAAGTTACTGAATAATACACTTTAGCAGGTATGACTGTATAATATGCTGAGTGTTTAAGGGTTTCACTTACAGCTTTGACATGTGACCAGGCAAAGCGCCAAGCTCCACACACATATCTGTTCTCATTCTCTTTCTTGCTTGCTTCCACTTTTGCATCATCTCCTTTGTTTTCTTTTTCTTTCATCAGAAACTATAGTTAACAGGCTGATATCCTGCACTGTCAGCTTCCTGAGATGTGTGTGTGTGTGTGTGTGTGTGTGTGTGTGTGTGTGTGTTTATGTGTGCATAGGGAACACCACCTCTCAATTCTGTGGATAACCCTGGAGTTTCCAGGGAGTTCCCTGTCTGTACTGAAGCCTTATCCTGTTCTCTTTGGACAAGCACAGAACAAAAAAAAATCTGATTTGAGGTTAGATACACCAGAGGATTTTTAAATTAAACATCCTTATAGCAGTTGAAACATGGGGTGAGACTTATGCTTAACTGAAGATCTCCCAAAGTGCTAATAAAAAACAATGAATGACATTTACTGTGTAGGATTCCCAACCGTTTTGAGTAAGACCAGTTGGGGAGCGTTTCTAATGGAACAAGACAAAAGCTTGAAAAGTATGGAAATGTTAAATCCAGGTCTGTACAACAAAGATGAACTGGTTTCAGAGGAGAAAGTGGAATTGGGGGAGGGGGGAGAGAGAACACCTGATACTCATTACAAGGTGTTTGTCATTAGCATCTCTGTGAAATGGATGAGATCAGTGATTTGAGGCACTGAAAAGTCATGCATACCTTTAACAAAAAAAAAAAAAAGAAAAGAAAAGAAACAAGCTGCGACAAACACTGATGTGCTAAAAAGTAAAGTATGCCATCACAAGATTTTCAATTGTTCTATATTCTGGGACAAATCAGCAATTCACATAGAGTGACTGACATTTAGACATTTAAACATTTTTAATATCTTGCTATTTTTTTCTTGCAGTAATAAATAAACACTTGTAAAAAAAAAATCTCTCTCTCTCTCTCTTTCTCATTCATCAGCGAAACAGATATAAGTGATTCATTCATTCATTCATTCATCTTCTATACCGCTTTATCCTTGATCAGGGTCGCGGG
>JAQQZS010000001.1:25683673-25696857 GCA_030068045.1 Platyallabes tihoni
ACTAACACCTAACGTGCCAGATTGTACAGTGCATGAATTTTGACTAACTTTCACAGTAGGGTTTTGCGTGAGGTCTTCTAGTGCCACACAAGGATACACATCAGCCACCTTAGCGTTCTTCCTCAGCACAATTTCTGTATTAGTTGGGTTGATTACTTTTACTGGAAGCCAGCCATCTCCCCATAAGGGTGATACTACTCTTCCAACCAACATAGTCCTATGCACACAACGCGAAGTACTTGGTTCGATGACTACTGTGCTACCAACTGACAGTGTTGACCCTTTAGGCAGACGACCCCAGACCAGGTGTTCACTCATAGGCTGGAGTGTCACAGATTTCCTCAGCCTCAAGGTACCTACCTTATCCGGGATTGAATCACCCCTCCATCTCTCTATGCATGACAGCATGCATAGAAATTGGCTATTTTCAGATTGCATTGCAGAGTCAGGACGATTCACCATCTTCCAAAAGTGATCTGACTGCTTCATCTGACTTATCAAAGGTTTCAAGACATTAGTTCCTAGTATGATTGAATCCTTCTGACCCCTCACAATCAGAACAGGAACGCTGAAACTAACCCCAAAGACCTCAAGCTTCAAGTTACATATACCATCAGGATTCGTTTGTTTTCCCCCACAACCCACCAACACGATGTCTGAAGAACTCTGGATATCCTGGTCCAACACTCCCTCTTCTTTGAGTTGAGGAACTACATCAACACTTATGGTAGTGGCCATAGAGCCACTGTCCATCATCCCCTGAAGTTCAACTTTGCCCTGTACTAGAACACTCACATAAAACAAACTATTACTTTGTCCAACTTGCATGCTGTTTTGTAAAATCACAGTTTTCGTTTCGCCAACACTCTTACGGAGTAAAGAATAGACTGACTCAATATCAGTCTCACCAGAGGAATTACAACATAGCCCCACCTCGTCCCCTGTCCGAAGGGAGCTGCCTAGTTTCCCTGCAGTGCACTTCCATCTTGTCGGCCGGAACTCGCCCTTGATGTAACTTTCTCACAGTTGTAGCTCATGTGCCCTGCGGTCAAACACTTGAAACACAAGTTATACATCCTGCAATGAGCACTTGTGCTGTGCTCACTACTTTGACAGACCTTGCATTCTCGGTTCTTGTTTCCTGTTTGTTTAGGACAGGAACCCCGCACAGACTGAGTGTTGCACACTAAAGCTTTTTCTAGCAAAGCCAATACTTTATCCAAAGCCTTCTCGTCAGTCGAATCAGCACCTTGTTCAACTTTCGGGGGCGAGGAAGTCGCATCAACTTCCTGCTCCGAAACAACCGCAGCGAATTGTTTGATAGCTTGATTGGTGAATTTCCGTTCTCTCAGCCACTCATCAAGTTGTGCTTGTACCTCTGAGGCCGTCCATGACTGTACAGGTTTACTCTTGAAAGCCAAAGCTAACTCTCTGTCAGGACAGTTACGAATGAACATAACTGCTAACTCTTTGCTCCTGTTATCTAAAGTTCTGCCTTCACATTTTAAACTTTGTTCAGCTACATCTGCTCTTTTATGTAATCACAAAGTTTTTGTAATCACAACATATTCCATGCTACACGCGCATGCGCAAATCATCACAACCCCCTCCCCCCCGTAGGTTATGTACAGGAAACAGAATTGAGCGAGTCTTTCTCAATAACTCTTCTACTCCGAGTCGTTCGTTCCTTTGTTCGTTCCTTTGTCACGTGACTCCCATAGACGCTATGCGGTGCAATAGATTCAAAAGAACGAACGACTCAGACTGGAAGATATGTGAGGTGAGCTGTTTATTATAATATGTTCTTAGCCGCATTGTAATATTTCCATTACTGGAACTATAGCCATGGTACACAAATTTGTGCATGTAGACGTATTGGGGGTTTGTTTATTGAGAATGCAACATTTTATTATATTTCTGATCAAAAGAACGAAATGAACTAAATGACTCAAAAAAGGAATCGTTCATTTTGATGAACGAGATTCAAAGAACCAAATCACTAAAATGATTCAAATTTCCCATTACTAGTGATGTCGACAGGGTCATGTGTGGCCAGGGGTCACTGAAGGCGCATGTAGTCAGATCGAATAGAAGCGCTAGTGTAGATCAAATTGATGAAAAGATTAATACTGGTTGTGATAGAAAGGTGTCAGAACACACAGTGCATCACTGTTATGCTGCCAAAAGCAAGAACATACTCAATATTAGGCAGGTGATCATGATGTTCTTGCTGATGGGTGTAAATGTTTCATGACTGCCTCTTCTTCACCAACTTGAATTGCAGTTACTATTGTTTTCACACCACAAGGTGGCGCCCTGTGACTGTGTTAAACCTTTTTACCCGATCCTCTACCTCTCTTCCTTCCTCTTCCTCCCCCTAAACCGATTTGTTGACAGTTTTAATACTTTATGACACAAACAGAACATTGTATCGAATAACAGCTTAATTCCACGACATACAGAACATGTTATGGTATTTTTAGATAACTCATTGCATGCAGCATTTCAAGAAGATATATATTTATATATATAAACTGTTATCAAAAACATTATGTAGCAAACAAAATGATCTTTTAGTGACTGGATATTTTACTAAACATCGACACCTGAACTGAATCCACTGTCTACGGATCGAGGAACCATAAGTCTGCAGGGGGACCATAAGTTTGCAAATTAACATTAAGTGTCTTGGCGCCCCCTGCTGGTCCAGGACATGTTGGCATATTTGCGCCTACTGTATTTTACTAGCCCAATGTAGGCATATATAAAGGACTTGCTTTCAACTTGAAATTTTAAGCCATCCATCCATCCATTTTCTGTAACACTTATCCAGTGTAGCGTCATCGAATGCTTCTTGAGCCTATCCTCAGGGCAAAGGGTGGGATGCCTATCCATCACAGATTGCTCATGTTATATTGAAATATCTATTGTATTCTATAATACATTAATAATCAGTGCTTGTCAGTCTGTAATGTCTGATCTCAGTAAAAACGACCCCCAGCAGTGAAATTGACCCTGAGAAAGAAACCATTCAAACCTTTACAAAGCCAGAAGTTATCACTACAATGTGCAGTGCACCATGACACATGCTACTGTACTTACCCTTTTAGTTCAGTTTCACATGTGAGATTTTTTTTTTTTTATGACACAGGGTTGTTTGCTATAAGAGTTTTGATGGTGTGTACATCTGTTTTTTAAGAGAACCGATCTCTCATCCTCTTGAAACAGTTTAGAGCTTACTACAACCAAACCCAGGTGTGTTTGGCATCATGTGTGTATGCCCTAAGTTACTGGTCTAGGTTACGTCATGTTTCAAAGTTTAAAGGGTTCTTAAGGATGCCTTATCAAAACTGTATAGTGAAGGAAGAATCACTCAAAGTCGCAACTCAGAAACTGTTTTTGCACTGTAGAGTATAAAACATGCAGAGTTTCAACTCAAAGGGTGTACTCAAGCATTCACCTAATGTCTGAAAAAAATTATTTATCTCATTCCGGCCAAAGACTTATCTTTCTGTAGAACTAAGCAAACAATTATTCATGACAAATCATTCACAAGCACCACTTGCGCATTACAGGAACTCGGCTGGGAGTTCAAACGTGAAATTTGCCTTGAATGTCCCTCATATAAAAGGATAATGGGTAAAAAAACAGACTTGGCCTTGGGAACAATCTCTCCAAGCTGCAGCCCATGAACATCTCACAAGAGCTGCATTTTTGGATTTTCTCTGACTTAGTTGTATAGCCATTACGTTGTTTCCCTTCTCATAGTAGCTACAGTTTTAATATCTCCTTAATGGTGTCTGGAAGTGGGTGGAAAATATTAGGCAGCAAGTGAATCTTTTTTTTTCCTGAAGTTGATGTTTTGTAAGCAGACAAAATGTGCAAGCATGAGGTTTTGAGCAACTTTGACACGGGCCAAATTGTGATGGCTGAACTCTCAACTTTGTAGAAGAAATGTGGATGGAAAAAAATTGTGATTTGCCCAAATTTGTGATTTGCCCAAATTATATGAAAGTAAGGGTGTTTTGACAAGAATTGTTATGATCTAAGGTTGCTTCTGTTGCTCAGGTCTAGACGCAAAATTTTGTGAAATAAAATGAAGTTAGCTGATGACCTAAATGTATTGAAGATCAGGGTATTGTCCAGGACTACAGTGGTAAACAAATGGTTGTGGGAGCATGAGAAATCATTTTCACACATGAACTGGCCAGAAGATTGCCCACTGTAATTAAAGCTAAAGGTGAACCAAATATTAGAGAGTGCACCATTTTGGCCAGACAGAATATGTTTCTATATACATTTTTATTGTTGAGTATAGTGTTAATTTTGATTCTCTTTTTTGATTATTTCAAGTTTCAGATTTGAATTTTATGTTATTGTCAAAAAAAAAAAATCCTATTGTTTTTATGCATTATTGTTTTATAACTTCTATGTGATTATTTGCTCTGAATGTACATTGTTTACATTTGAATTCACATTCTGTTTGCAATAAATTTTTGTTTTCCTATGTACTTTTGCTTCCAAGTTCTGCCCCAACTTATAAAATTCCAAATATATAAGTGAAGTTTTCTTTGAAGTACTTGCTTTAGTAAAAGAAAGAATTCAGTTTTGTTGTATGCACTGGCTCATTGTATATGTATGTGTTGGGGCCCATGGTTATGCCTTACCTAGTGCTCTACAAACCCCATGGTGAGCTCCATTGGCAAACCTTCTGAAATCTTAACCAAAAGCATTTTTTGCTTTAGACAAAAGAACCACGCTGATGATGATACCCATGCTTTATAACGATGCTAAAATAGTTGAGAACAGAGTCATCTTAAGTGGTATAAAGGGTACAGGGTGGTATTTTTGTTGTGGGGCTCAGGCTGATGGAATGTGACTTGTATGTGGTATGCGCATACAGATTAACTAAACATAACTTGAATGGCACGCTTTTCATAAGCCCTCTCCTGTGCTGGATCTTCAATTCACTTTTAGAGTAAAGGGTGAGCACATGGCAGTACACACTACTATATAATACAGGCTTTAATCTGTTATAAATATGGAAATGTGTGCAGCTCCTTCAGAAACCTTGCTGTTAAAATTCTAAAGGCTTAGGAATTTGCTAGCATGAGCACAAAAGTACACTGCCAAAACTGCAGACCCTAGACAATATTTCCCCCAATATGTCGATAACAGGAACACTTAATAACATAAATTAATTGTGTTTTTAAAGTTAAATTTTAAAGGGCCATTAGAGTTAAAGATAACTTTATCTAGTGCTATTATGGTTCCCATTTTCAGATGAATAATGCAATAAATTCTTATATGAACTTATTCTCGAATAAATTAGTAAGCATGACTTGTTAGGTAGGTGCTACTGTATATTTGGTTTAAAATAATGCTGTCTATGGATATACATCTACATCTAGGAAACCAGAGTACCCGGAGGAAACCCACCAAGCACGGAAGGAACATGCGAACCCAACGCAGAGAAACCCCAAGCTAGGAATCAAACCCGGACCCTGGAGGTGCAAGGCGACAGTGCTAACTACTAAGCCACTGTGCTGCCTATTATAGTTAATACACAAAATTATTGTAAACCAACAGTGTAGTAAATAATATTACCTCTTTTATTTATAATAGAACATACAGTTTTACATATACCTTACATGTCTAAACATGACCGCTCCTGAGCTTCCAGTGATCCAGACCCCCTCTGCCCTCTGGACCTGTCTGACTTGTCCTGGTGCCCCACTTCTGGTTGGAGATCTTGTCGCATGGAGGCCCCGTGTGGTCGGCTTGGGATGCATGTGCTGACTGGAGTGACGGTTCCACATCACCATGAAGACAGCTGTTCTCTGAGGTGACTGCAGTCGCTCAATAGTTCAGGACTGGAATTTGCAAAAAAACTGGACTCCATATTAACTTAAACACATCTGTTATATTAAACTTCCAGCCGCCTAACACACATTATGACTGTAAAACAATCCCTGCTGTTTGTTATCATCCAAATGAAGATGGATTATGTTCCCTGTTGAGTCTGGTTCCTATCAAGGTTTCCTATCTCAGAAAGTTTTTCCTTTTCACAATTGTCCATCAGGGACAATCTGATAATTTTGATTTATACAGTACATATTTTCTCCCACATTTCATAGTAATTTCCCAACTTTTCTTTTGATTCTGTAAAGCTGCTTTGTGACAATGACTATTGTTAAAAGCACTATATATATATCTCATCTCACCTTCTATACCGCTTTATCCTGTATTCAGGGTCGCGGGGACCTGGAGCCTATCCCAGGGCACGAGGTGGGGTACACCCCGAACAGGGTGCCAATCCATCGCAGGGCGCACACACTACAGGCAATTTTGGAAACACCAATCAACCTAACCTACATGTCTTTGGACTGTGGGAGGAAACCGGACTACCCAGAGGAAACCCACCCAGCACGGGGAGAACACGCAAACTCCATGCACACAGAGACGGGAATCGAGCCTGGCCGGGAATCGAACCCGGACCCTGGAGGTGCAAGGCGACAGCGCTAACCACTACACCACCGTGCCGCCTAATGAAACTAAACATTTCATATACTGTACACTACGTATACAGTGATATCTCATCTTACAAACTTAATCTGTTCTGGAGGCGAGGTCTTAAGACAAAATCTTGTATTGCGAAATTCATTTTCCCATATAGAAAATAATGTAAATGAAGATAATCCGTTCCAGCCACCCAAGAATTACCAATATTACCCATTTTCAACACTATAATTATGTTTTTGCATATAAAAACAATTTTGAAAGTATATGTATGAAGTTTCTGAGTATTACAAACATTCTTCGGACACTTGGGGCTATGTCTTCACTAAATCTTGCACAAAATGGAAAAAAAAAGTAAACTTTCCACTGACACAAACAAGTTTTGACCCGGTCGCTTGTATGCCGAAAATGCTTCACATACTGGGGAAAATTCCTTGCAAATTTTTAGTTTTTAAGCTGAAAATTTATAAGGCGGGGCATTCGTGTCCCATACATACAGTACCATAGAATGTAGAAAATAATAAGGGTCAAACTGGGACTTGTGAAATTTCTAGTAAATGAAGGAATAAACCAATTGTAGTAGGCCTACCAATCCTCTAAAACAAAAATTAAACCCCTCACCCACCTTTCCTCTGTGCCGCCTCTTCTTCTTATTTGCTTTTCACGGAGTTGGCAACCCTGTGTGAAACAGTAACTGTGCGTTTAGGGTGGAAATTATTACCTACAACTGGTAATGACTCGGGGGAATCGACTGAATCACAACACGGATCGAGTCAATGAGGTGAGTCAGTGAGGTGAATCGTTTGGAAGTGAATCACTTGGAGGGGAGGACCGGCTTCTCTGTTTGTCCACATGGACTGGAGGAGGGGCACTGCTACTTTGAATATTACGTTTCAACAAAAAGGAGGGTTTTATTTATATTGAAAAGGGAGGTCCTGCGTATGCTGCTAAAAGATTGATGCAGCGTTATTTATTTATGTATTTATTTATTTCTATCCTGTTGAAATTCCACTTTCTGTCCAGTTTACAGCACGAGGGACCGAGTCATGGTAAGAGCAGTTCAACACTGGTTGGGAGTTTGCGCAGAAAGTGACGGGGAAAAGGTCGTTTAAATGTCTTAATGATAACAATTAAAAAAATTATATATGGTAACAGGTGTTAATCCCTCAAATAGGCAAATTATTTATTAAATATGATAGCAGGAGGTCTTCTTATAATAATAATAATAATAATTCATTCATTCATCTTCTATACCGCTTTATCCTTGATCAGGGTTATAATAATAATAATAATAATTATTATTATTATTATTATTATTGTTACATAGTATTGTGCTGCTCATTTCCAATTTGGACATTTGCCAAACTCTTGACAGAAACCTAAACAGTGATCTTTTAAAGTGTGTTCCCACGTGGCAACTCAACTGCATCTCTGAGGGGGGGGGGGTTAGGGTTAGGGGGGGGGGTCTGCACTAAGAGGACAGAAAGTGTCTATTAATATAACAACATGCTTATACTATTATAATCATTACAACACATTGTAGATAAACATTACAACATATTGCTTTTGTTCCATTGTGTTTTCTAACGATTTGCTGCTTCCCTGTTGTCACCCCACGGTTATTGTAAAGACATATTTTATTTAAATAGGGATGCTAGTCATAGTCAGGCTATGTGTTCACTAACAAATGTGCATGGTTATTTCCTGTGAACACTTCAATACATTTTATACACTACATTAGCATGAGTTAAAATAGTTTTTTGGGGGTTAGGGTCAATAGTGGTTGTTAGCTTCATAAAAGGCTTCTACTTCAAACGCTTTTTTATTTCAAATCTCTTTGAAGAGTTCTAAGACAAGAACCTTAAGTAGTAGTACAAGCAATTTTCTAGATGTCACATTTCTCAAAGTGGGCTCTAGGAGCACTCACGGATCTTTGAAGCAGATCTATATAACCTTGGCAATAAATTTACCAGAATATACTCTCATAAACTCACATACTCTTAGATGTAATGTTACCAGAATATACTCTCATATACTCCTATTCTCCTAGATGTAACAGTGCCAGTATATATTCTCATTTACTTATATACTCCTAGACGTAAAGGCACCAAAATATAGTCTCATATTCTCTTAGATGTAAAGGTATCAGAATATACTCTCATATTTACATTTTTACATTTACATTTTAGGCATTTGGCAGACGCTCTTATCCAGAGCGACTTACATATTTATCTCATTATACAGTAGATCTGAGCAGTTGAGGGTTAGGGGTTAGGGGCCTTGCTCAAGGGCCCAACAGTGGCAAGTTTGAACCTGGGATCTTCCAAACCGTAGTCCAATGCCTTAACCACTGAGCTACCCCTGGCCATATACTCTTAGACGTGAAGGTACCAAAATCTAGTCTCATATACTCGTACACACTGAGACATAGTATCATACTGTACTCTCATATACTCATATACTCTTAGACGTAAAGGTAAGTCCCAAACATGGGAATTATATCTCATCTGTTGGTGTTCACAAAAGACACACAAACAACACACAATATATCAAACCTAAATGAGTATTATACCAAACAGTGCACAAAAATATGACTATTTAAAACTATATACGAAACATTTTGGTGTGTATGTGAATGGATGTATTGGGGCAAGAGTGTGGCTATGCCGTGAAGCATCAATCAAAGAGTCAATCATTGAGCATGATGATAAAACATTGTCCTCTGATACTGTCCCAATGATGAGACAGCACTGGGGAAAATATCTTTTGAAGCACTGGGGAAAATTTCGCATTAAGATCTCGCCTTCGGGACAGATTACATACATATCATTCATTCATTCATGCATTCATCTTCCATACCGCTTTATCCTGTGATCAGGGTCGCGGGACATACATATCACATTTTTTTAATCTGCAAAAATTGCATTTTGTGTAGTTTTAAAGCAGTTTAAAATGGTGAATAAGTAATACATAGTAAAGCTAAACTAAAAGACAAAAGAGCTGTAGACCTTGGAACAAGGAGACCAGCTAGTCCACATTTTTCCTTCACTTTTGCCCCAAACTTATCTTATCCAGGTAAAGTTTGTAAGATGTTATCTATGCAGTGGTATGCCAGTATTCAAATGCAAAAAGTGAAGTTAAATCAACTAAATGATCTAGCCGGGATTTTGAAGTTTTGCAACATCTTTGTTTTGGTTAAAAAAAGGCTGTTTTGAATATAATACATATTAGGGATTATAAGGTATTAGAAATTATTTCTCTTACATTGTACTGCTTATGACCTTTACTAGACCCAATTTATTATTATTATTTTTTTTTACATTTTATCACATATTTTCCACTTTTAGCCATTTATAATAGCCTTTCTCAGATGCGCATTTGCGTTCGTCAATGGGGCATAGCTCCAGACACATTGTTCCCAGTAGTAGTAAATTGTGTTGTGCATTTGTTGTTGGAAATGGGTCTCTTTTGAAACTTGGCTTTTCAAATAGTAATAGGTAAGGGTGCATTTTTGATCGAAGGTCATGCAAATAATGAGAAAAGATGTCCAGTATCCATGTCTGGTTGAAAACAAATGATAAAAACAATAAAAAACAAGTTAATGACTCATTTGCAAAATAATTGAGAACCGGTTTTACTGCCATTAAAAAATTTAGACAGATCTGTTCATGGAAGTTTTTTTCTTTGTATATATATGAATAACTTGTGAATAACAAGGGTAAAAATATCATGTTCAAATATTCCATATGAAATTGCACAGTGATCAAACAGAGTGTTATTCAAATAAAATTATAATTAGTATTTACAAGACATGATGTTTTTTTTTTACTTTAAGGTGCTCCCTAAATAGCCGAAGGCCAGATAACTGAGTGATGGCCGCACAAGTCAGGACAAGTTTTATTTTTTTAACCCAGTATGTCATAAAGGAAGGCAGGAAGAGGTCAGTTAAAGTGATTCCTTTGAACTCCATTGGTTATTCACTTCCCTTATCAATAAGCAGACGTAATAAGGTTTAAGCAAAGCTGTCTATCAAGCTGACCCTCTGATGGCATGCTTGGGTGCATCCCATCATCTGAGGCCAGCCTGTGCTTTCCTATGTTGTGTTCTTTTCACCAGATGTGGTCCATCGTTGTGGAATAAATCACACTGTCAGAGCCAGACCTCCTGCCCTTGCAGAACTAAATCTTTTTTCGCTTTCACTGCAATTTCTGTTGGGCTTAATCGTTGTGGGTCTTGTGTTGCTGTTGTGACAGGTGAAAATGTTCGGAGTGCTTTAAAAGGAATGCAGGGGTTTAAAGTCAAGCTAGCAAGCTTTATCCTCATGTTGAGAGTGCATGATGCAATCATTTTAACAAGTCACTCGTTTTGTTACACAACTCTGAATGCACTCGTTTAAATTTCCCCTAGTTGGCACCGCAACTTGAAAAGGGTTCTGAGAGTTTGGTGCACCATTTTGTGGCACTTTTCTGCAATCTTGCTGCTAAATCCTGGTTGGCAGACAAAGAGTTAGAGACATGGTGAAAAAATATATATATATATATATAATTTGGCAGGTTGCATAACCGTATTATCAGAAGCATGATCAATACAGTAATTAGCGGATGTTAGATGTTCATAGCTCTTTTTGTATTGTTGATGCCTCTGGGCATGTTCACAGAAAACCCAACCGCCAAATTTCCTGTCCAGACCATTTGCCTGTCCTTTGTCATTACACTGGGGGGGACCACAGGATTAGATGGCCATATTTTCCATATTCCCTTTCTCGGATGAGTGCAAGCCAGGAATGTGTTTATCTGTGTTGTTCTGTCAAGTGTAATCTCCCAGATTTCAGCATTGAAAACACAGTCTGATCCCGACCCCTTCCTTGTTCCAGGCAGCCTCTATATAGTAAAATATTGCAAATTCAATATCGATCATTATGCATTAGATAAATGATTTGAACGCTTCAACTATTCTCATTTTTGTTTCACAGAACGCAATGCACTGAAAACTAAGAACAGTGTATAAAAGCAGCGAGCCACTGAAGAACTCTTGAAAATACATAAAGAAATTAAGGCAATTAGACCAAGGTAGTCATTTTCAGACACTTTCTGATCATTTTGCTTCAGCATATTTTAGATAAACATTATTTTTAAAAATAGTAAATTAATTAAATTGTATATTTTATCCTCAGCAATTGGCTTTCGCAAATTTAATACATGCACTGTCGATGTAGTAGTTTGCAGACAACAGTTGTATCTTAGCGTGACTTCCATGCTTGGCAAAACCCTATTGTGGGTTCAAAATGAATCTATTTGCATTGATTCAGCTCAGTATTCTATGCCCCCATGGAGAGGTGTCCTACATTTCTTTCCTCTTTTGTTGTTTTAAGGTTGGTTTTAGTGTTTTTGCACAGGCTCATGAAGTGGTACTGAATTTGGTGTGTTTATATGGACCCAATTTTACACTAATACTCAGAATAACAGCCCAATTGGAATAATATGCATCATGTAAACACGTCAGTTGGAACGTTCTGATGAGATTAATCTGTTCTATATGTAAATGTTAGCTGTGTAAACACTTGATTAGATCGTTTCTTCATGTATTGGAATAAATATATTCTTTCTGTGCCTGTTTGCCCCATGTGAGGGTAACATTAGGTGGCCTGACGAGTTTCCAGGAGAGAAATGTTGCTTCCATTCCTGATCGGTGAACTCAATGAGAACAGCTCTCTCCCACCAGTCTGTATATTATTATACTAAGTCTCTGGCTGTCTCTGGCCATTGATTGGCTTGTCATTTCATACGTACATGGTGAAAAAAAATTCCCGTTACATAACAGTAGATTACTGGCAGCACAGTTGCCAGCAATCTACTGTAATTTTACAGTACTCATACTCTTTAATTACTTTACAGTTTATTACTGTAAACATAAAACAGTATATTTTTGTATTTTTTACCATTTACAGTAGAATGCTGGCAGCACAGACACCAACAATCTACTGTCATTTTACAGTATACATCCAGTATTTATTTTACAGCAAATTTCTGTACAAATTAAATGGGTAACTAATTATCTCAGTTTAACTTTTATTTTCTCTGTTTATTAAACAAAGGTATGATTGATAATAAAATAACTTGAGATTTAAAATAAAAAAAAAATCTACAATATTAATCTTAGTATACTAAAAAATCCAAATAAAAGTAGAAAAGTATTGCTCTGTGAATATCTATAAAATATACAATAAACACCCTAGAAAGTTTTTTTTAAATAAAAAACTTTTATTAAAAGGTCAAAAAAATGACCCAAGGAACGAGCCACAGAAAGATTGTATGTAACAAATTTTTTTAATTAAAGTAAAAACAATAGCCATAAATAATTATTATTCAATAATTCTTTTTGCATTAAATTGCATAATAAAACCAATACATAAATACTTGGTAAAACATTACAAGCATTTTAAATTTTAAAAATGTTCAGTAATAATAATCAATACAAGTAAAAACAAAACAGTACAGTCCAAGTAACATTTTGGTATTTACTTTCTACGTCCTGTGAGGGGACACATGCACCTGTAATCACTCCTTGGCTCATTGTTTCTCTCCAGGTTTATGTAAGGGTTAACCCCTAGAGGGCGCCAAACGCCCCTTTAGTTTGTTTATTTGTAGTTTGATTTATGTTTGTAA
>JAQQZS010000001.1:25719576-25731039 GCA_030068045.1 Platyallabes tihoni
TTGCTCAGATGTATAATGAGATAAAAAAAAAATGTAAGTCGCTCTGGATAAGAGCGTCTGCCAAATGCCTAAATGTAGTAAACAGTACACACGTGCACGGATGTTGATTATACCAGTAAGAGACGCGCAAAAAAGAAAAACCGTTGGTGATACATGATACTCAGTACTCGTAAACCAAGACTTGCTCGTTTTCCAAGTCAAAATGTATTAAAAATCTTTGCTCGTCTTGCGGAATACTCGCAAACCGCGTTACTCGTAATCCGAGGTTTCACTGTACCATAGTAGCTGCACAGGTATCTCTGAGCCAGAACAGTTAGGCAGCACTTAATGATAATCAATCACATTCTCAATATGTTTTTATAACTTATATTTTCTTTAACAGCTACGTTACTATTTTTTATATTACAATCACTTGAAAAATATACATTTCTGCTTTCATGGACAAAACAGTAACAAAGCAGAAAAAACGTGGATAAAATTCACCTGGAGTAAAACCACTGAATAGGAGAGAGGAAAAAGAATCAGAGAACCACTGATCACTGAATTGGAAATGATTTTCCTCTGGGCTTTGAATTACAGTAGATGACCTTAGATTTGTACATTAAATTTTCTATTTTATTTTTAAATTTTATTTATACAGTGGAACCTCGGATTACGAGTAACGCAGTTTACGAGTGTTCCGCAAGACGAGCAAAGATTTTTAAAAATATTTTGACTTAAAAAACGAGCGTTGTCTTGGTTTATGAGTACCAAGTATCATGTATCACGCATGCGCTTCTTGTTTTGACGCCGAGCGTCACGTGATCACAACTGAGCCAACAGTTTTTCTCTGTCTTGTGCTGCGGAATTGTGGGTAATCGGCTCCCCTGCTGGGTCTTAGTGCGTGTCTCTTACTGGTATAATCAACATCTGTGCACGCGTGTACTGTTTACTATAACACTGTGACCACGCGTGTGTGTGTGTGTGTGTGTGTGTGTGTGTGTGTGTGTGTGTGTGAAACATATTTTATTTTGTGTTTGTAAGCGTGTGTGTACACTGCGCGTGTATTGTTTATTATAACACACGTGTGTGCGCACGTATAAAACCAAAAGCAAGTCTCATTAGAGGGTAAAGATAATTTTTTTCTCTCCCTCTCTGTATCAGCCTGTCGCCTGTCTCTCGCCTTTACACACACACACACAGTGCCTGCGCGCATAAACGGAAACACTTATCTGTCAGGATTTATTTTTACTTTTTTTTTAAAGGTAAAGTGCAGGTTAATTTGTTTTATTTTTACTTTATATTTTGTATTAATTATTTTTATGTATTTATTTTTTTGGGGCTGTAGAATGAATAATTTGAGTTTCCATTATTTTTATGGGAAAATTAAATTTGGTTTACGAGAGTTTTGGAATACTTCCAGAACGCTTCCAGAACGAATTATGCTCGTAATCCAAGGTTCCACTGTATAGCGCTTTTAACAATGGTCATTGTCTCAAAGCAGCTTCACAAAGTGAAAAGAAAAATTAATTCATTCATGGGAGCGTGTCTTGGGAGCCAATAGAATATAGGTGTTTGGGACTATGGTCTATTTGGGGGAAAAAGAAGGAGGCAGTCAGATTAAATATTTTTCATGCAGTTGTCTAAGCATCTATATTATTTGCTTGGTGTACATATGGAAGTCAGTGATTCCTGTAAATGTCTGGCCAGGAAAATGACTATACAGTATATTGCATACTGATGCTTATAAATTACTCTTTTTTTACCATTATATATACAGTAGATGACAATGCAGACTGGATACGCACTTATCTTAATTTTGTATCAAATGTGTAACATAATCTTATAATCTGTGCTCACATTTCTGCAGATTGAATTTCTATATCAGCTTAACTCTAAAAGTATTTATTTATTTATTTTAATTGATGTTAGCACCTGTAAAAAACAGTATCGTCATCACTCACTCATTCACTCATCATCTATACCGCTTTATCCTGTATACAGGGTTGCAGGGACCTAGGGCACAAGGCAGGGTACACCTTGGACAGGGTGACAATCCATTGCAGGACACACAAATACACACACCACGGGCAATTTGGGAATGCCAATTAGCCTAATTTTTATGTCCTTGGACTGTGGGAGGAAAACGGAGAACCCAGAGGAAGCCCTAAAAGCACAGGAAGAACATGCAAACTCCAAGCACAGAGACAGGAATTGAACCCGGACCCTGGAGATACAAGGCGACAGTGCTAACCACTAAGCCACTGGCATTGTCATAATTTAGTAAAACATTTAGTTATTGTTTGAAACACAATAATCAGCAGTCACAATAAATGTATTTTTTATTTTACTTGCTCAATTTTCAACCAATGACTAAAATATTTATTTACTTCAAAGTTTTAAAATTCTTTGAAGTAAATACATTATACTGCCAAAAGTATTTGCTCGCCTTTCTTCACATCCATATGAACTTGAGTATCATCAATTCTTAATCCATAGGGTTTAATATGATGTTGGGCCAACCATTGCAGCTACTGTATAACAGCTTCAGCTGTTCTGGAAAGGCTTTCCACAAGGTTTAGGGGGGTATTTATGGGAAGTTTTGACCATTCTTCCAGAAGAACATTTGTGAGGTCAGACACTGATGTTGGATGAGATGGTATGGCTCACAGTCTCCGCTCTAATTCATCTAAAATGTGTTCTATCGGGTTCAGGTCAGGACTCTGTGCAGGCCAGTCAAGCTCTTCCACATCAAACCCATTCATCCATGTCAGTCATGTTGGAACTGGTTGCTTTTCAGGAGTTGGGCACGGCTCCTTACTTCTAGTGAAAGGAACTCTTAATGTTTCAGCATGCAAAGACATTTTGGCCAATTTCATGCTCCCAGCTTTGTGGGTACAGTTTAAGGATGGCCCCTTCCTGTTCCAACATGACTGCGAGAACTAGAGAGTAAAGCTGTGAATCATAGGTAAAGTGTAGAGTTCGATTCAATTTTATTTTTGGACGTTGCGGTTTTTGAGTCGATTCAGTTCAATATCACTAGTGTTGTCTAACTTGTCTAAAGCTGCAATATTTCTTGCAGCTGCTGACGTATAAAAGAAAGTATTCAATAAGCGCCGGAATTATGTGTAAAGTTGTGGTAATTGTTTAAATGTCATGCTTTATACAAGTGAGAATTATTTTACCTGCCAATCTTTTGCACCACACTCCAGTCCTGTAGGTGTCAGTATTGCACGAACTGCAAATATACCCAAAAGGAAAAGAAGCTATGCTATAGCAAAATGCATTATTCGCAAAAGATAGAACCAGTTTGTATTTTCTGTTGCATGTGTTAATTGTAGATTGTAGATCCATCTTTAGCAGCAATAACGTGAAGTAACTGTTTTCTTTATGATCAGTCTCTCACATCATTGTGGAGGAATTTTGGAACCTTGATTATTGATTATTTTTCAGCCATTCTGATGTAGATTTACAGGAGTGCTTCGTACCATTGTCCTGTTGACCAAATTTTGCCCAAGCTTTAGCTGTCAGACAGATGGCCTCACATTTGACTCTAGAATACTCTGGTATATGGAAGAGTCCATGGTCGACTCAGTGACTGCAAAGTGCCCAGGTCCAGTGGCGGCAAAAATAATCCTTGAGGTGTTTCTCCTCAAATGAGTTTTTTTTTTTTTTACATTTTTTTTTGACAAACATGGTGCTGGGCATTAAGGCCAAATAACTCCACTTTGGTCTCATCTGTCTATAGGATAGTCCCTTAGCGTCTGACCCTCAGCAGGTTGCTGATCAGCGATGAGCACTTGCAAAGTTAAAAGTGCAATGCTTGCTTATCTCACCACTCGTTCCATCTGACTTCTGACTATCCCCTCTTTGTACTTTACTTCCCATTTATTAAAAAGGGGAGAAAGTCCATTATTAAGCACCAGCCATGTCATGTTTAGTGCCCCAGCTCCCTTACATTCATGCTGATGGGGAGGCTGCATGCCAATATTACAAAATGCGCTCAAGGAGCGAAAAAAATTTGTGCTTGTGCCGATCACTGGAGGATCCATGACGGTTTCTTTTAGTCAATCTATAAAAATATGATTCATTCAGTAGCAAAATTTGATTCCAGAAATAAAATGCACCAACAAAATGAGTAGTTAAAAAAACTTGATAGAATGGAAGATGTGATTGAGAAAGTTAAACCTGCACAAAATGTGGAGTAGAAGGAAAGTTATGAGCAGTTATGTTCCAGATTTAGTCACAGTATCAAGCGCTTTTTTGGATGAAAAAAGTGCTTTTCCCTTGAGGTGGGCGTGGCTATGTGCATCACTCAAAAGAGCCAATCAACACGAAAGTTTAGCGTGTATACACAGGGTATGCGGAAGACACAGAAACGACCGTAATGCATCTATAAGGAGACAAAATCCACAGACAAGATAGCATGACTCATCATGGCTTACTCCAAAAAAAAAAACTGACGTACACTATGAACAACTTAAGCATGTTCCATAAATTGAATGGAAATGTTGAGTAGAAGGGAAGTTATGTACCAGATGCTGATCAGCAGAAATCAATCCTAGGACCTGGGGATGCAATGCTTTAAGGGATTAAAAAAAAAATAGTGGAAATAAGTTTGAAAAGTATGATTGCATTTGGATAAATCATAATCATCAGATAGTCCCTGATGAGTGAGTTGAGGGTGAAGGTGGCAAGGAAACTCCCTGAGATGACAGTAGGAAGAAACCATGAGAGGAACTGGACTCAATAGGGAACCCATTCTTTTTTGGTTGATATTGGATAGTAAAACGACATTAAGTGCCGCTAAAGGTTATAAATTAATGTTGACATTCTGTTGATTTAAGGTTGTGTTTGCAGCATTGTGTTTGCAGTCTTTCGTTCAATGTTTATCGAAGTCATTCTAACGTCCAGCGTTGTGTTTTGGGTGGATGGCGTTAAATGTCTACATCATAAAACATTGGGTTTCCTTCTGGGTCAGTTTGTTCATGGGGTCATTACTGCAACAGACCAGTGCCACAGTAAGAAACAGTTCCTCTCTAGAAATGTAATTTACGATAGTTTTGAATTCAGGTGAACTATGTCAACAACTCCTTGAAATGCTTGGTTAGAATCATTTTTGCATACGCAGCCTCAAATGTGCCTCTTTAAAGAGGAACACAATTCAAATTTGATATTATATAGAGGTGTACATAGAATGCGACATAAATTATTTGAGCTCAAGAGAACTAGTGAATTTAGGGGGTTGTCTAACGTGCAGGTTTTTTTCTCCATTCTTTTCTTGGAACCATGTAGCTCTCTGTAGCCCTATACATGTTTTTGAATCTCACGTTACTGCATGAAGTTGTATATCCATAGATACAAACTGCCCATGCACTATTGTGTATTTCTTTCTTTCTTGAATCAGTAACAAATGCTGATTGAGTGGAGCAGAGAGCCATTGTGCTTTTCTCTAGTTTCTTATATTCATGAAAAATAAATGATGTGGGGGCAGATGCATGAAAGTGCTGGATTACGATACACTTATTTGTCATATTGCGCAGCACTAATATTTTAATCTGCCGCTTAGTAGCCATCAGCATTGTAACTTCCCAGGAATCTCAAGTGCTCCCATAATCAGTAGAAATAGTAAAGATATGGAGGAATCTTTCAGTTAATGCTTAGCACTGACTGGAACCATTGCTGCTTTTCCTGGCTTCTAAGCCAGTGTCCTAGCTGTTCCTCTTTAAGCCCCTGTTCCTCTTTGATTTCTGAATCAAATGGAAGCTACTGTACTATTCAGTGAAAGGAATTAAATATGTATATTAAATAACTAAAAATATATGTTTTTTATGTTGTTTTTCAACATAATAAAGTCTACTTTATCATGTTGTGTACGTGTATATGTGCTGGCATGTGGCAATGAGTCTCTGTTACAAAAAACACACAACCCAATAAGCATTGTTACATATCTATTCTATGATCTATATATATATATATTTCTGATGCATCAGTGAGATCCTGTTTTGAAATACTTCAAAAGGAATGAGTTTAAAATCTGTGTCATCAATCCTTTCATGATATTAACTTGAGGGCAGTTTATTGGACACCCGGCTACTATTGTTTACCTTCACTTAATGCTCATTAGGCTGATGGCCAAATGCTTGTCAACTTCTGACACGACTAACAGGATACTCGGTTGAGGCCACCGCCAAGAGCATCAATTGAAAGCTTTCTTTTGTGTGAAGATCTCAGCTTCTCTAAAATCTTTTTCCCATGCATTGTGGCGCAGTTATCCTCCTTCCGGCAAGTGGCACCTTCCTGCAACGGATCTATGGACTGGTTGTGGGCCACAACAAAAAGAGTAGGAACTTGGTTGCCGTTTAGAGAAAAAGCAGATGAATTACAGAGAGTATGGTGCAGCGCAGAAGGAGGAGAGCGTCTGTCCCTCCCCTGGCCTCAAGCAGGACGTTACTGAAGACTTGGCAATGTTGAGGGACAAGGATTTGAGAGTCAAGTATCTTTGAATGGAAACGTTGGTGGTCTGGGTCCAGCTCCTCAGAAAACAAGTAGAAGAAACTGTGAAACAGAACCCTGTGGATGCGCATGGTTCTCTCTCCCTTTCATCTAGCAAACTCCAGGCAGCTAAGCTAGCAGTTCCCTGATACTCAGTATGCACCCAAAGTGCTTGGAATGACAACGAATCTATTCATGGCAAAAGTAGAGGAGAGGGCTGTGGATCTGCTCAACTCCCCCCCTACAAGTGTAGACAAGGGTGGGGGGGGGGGCACTTTCTCCAACGTATAATAGAGCAAAAAAGGGATTGCAAGGAAGGGAAGGAGGTAAGGCAAGGGAATGGATGAGGGAGGGAAGTGAGAGAGGGACTGTGGGTTGCAGGAGGGTGGGAGAGAGAGAGAGAGAGAGAGAGAGAACGCTTCCATGCCGAATGATTGAGAGAGGCGGAGAGGAAGCAGAACTCCCTCAAATGAAATGAGGTGAAAATAATTCAGGCATTAATCAAGCCTAGCCGAAAGGAGGGTCCCCGCCCCCCTTCTCGTGCACGCGCCCTCTGTGAAAGCGAATGGAAAGGTGAATGAAGAGCTGGAGATCGAACCTAGAGAAACTGCAGGTGCTGGTGAACCATGTCAGAGTCCAGCAACGCCGTGGCGTGTCAGGCCGATCAGGTCAGTCTTTTTCGTCCTGTATTTTCTGCTAGAAATGCTGTAACATTATAATACAAACAGTTTTGTCTATTTTAAGCAAAAGTTTGATACCGTAGCTGTAATGAGAAAACCATTAAGGTACAAATTTTGTAAAAAAAAAAGAGTACGTTATCCCAAGCATCAAAGCGGCGATTGTCTGAAGCTGCCCGGACGACGGCGCAGGGTCCTGAAAGAATTGAATTAATCAAGGCCAAGCATTGTTTGCACCGCCTTATTTTTCAGCCATCATTCAGGGGGCCTGTGACGACTCAATAGTCCATATACCACGTGAGAAGGGAGCTGCAGCTCCTTAAAAAACAAACCACGTGTGGGCCGACTGAAAAGTTTTTATAACTAATTGCAGTGGGAAGTTCGGGCCGCACTAGCAGAAGGATTGTGTGATAAAGTTTCTAAGGAAGTGGGCAGGAGAACTGTGTGACTGAATGACAGAGGGAAGGAGGAAAGTGTCCAGGCTTTTCTTTTTTTTTTTTCTTGGAGGGAGGCTGACTCATATTTATGCCCTTCTTTCTTCCTCCGCTTCCCTTTTACCCGCTAGGGCACTTATCACTTAAACAAACCCCAGGAAGATTTGCTTGAAAAAGAAAAAACAAAGATATCCGTTAAGCCACTTTGTAGCTCTCGGATTTACATGTGGCGTATTTGCCACTTTGTCCACTGAGCCACTTGTTGTGAGCAGGATATAGCAAAAAAAGATGTAGCAAAAATGCCAATCAATTAAAATATAAGAAGGTGCAACAGGTTTCGTGCCTTTTCTTTGAGGAATAATTGTATTTGGGGTTTTTTAATGGTGTCACTGACTGTTTTCATGTGTGCGTCAAGGTTTAAGTGTCTAAAATTATATAACCTGTTATATATACTTTGTGTATATGTGTGTATGCGTGTAAAAACCCTTAATTAATATTTGAGGCATGTTACATTGTAATATGTTAGCTTATGATGTAATCTGTTAAAGTAATAATGAATGGCTTATTTATAATCTGTTTTGATTTACTGTATGTAAAGTGGTTACTGTATCAATAGACATTTGTTGCTGGTGGATTGATTTATGGTAGCCGCTGTTTTAATAGTTTGAAAATTTTCTGATTTCTCCATATTTTCTATATGAAGTGTGATTTAGCTGGCCAAATGTAGCAACTGATTAATATGTGCAGAACAGCATACACACAAAAGCATGATCCCCAGGAAGATTTGTCAGAAATAAGACGTGAACAGGCGGCACTCAAATTTCTATGCAACGTATTTTCCACTTCTTCAACGGAATACACACACACATATATATATATATGTGTGTGTGTGTGTGTGGGTGTATACAGTGTATATATGGTGGGGTGATTTTTATTATACTTAATTAAACAACTTAAATATGCATAAGGCATTAAAAGATGAGAGTATGTCAATTTTACCAGCTCTTCTGTATGAATGTGTATAACAGACGTGTGTGATATAGGTTTTTCCTTCTACATATTGCATGTACAGTATCTACATGGATGCAATGACCAACACAGGGGGAAATAATAATAAAACGGTGCAATTTTTGTTCAGGCCAAACACTGACATCACATAAATGAACAAAAAATGATTATCAGTTTACTGCACAAGAGAAGGGGAGGAAAAGGGGTGGGGGTTCCTGGTAAGTCAAATTCTTCCAGATTAAAATTAGTATAAATCTCACATTTTATTGAGGAGGAAAAGGGTTGTACCTCATAACACTGTTGAATTGCAGCACTCCTACAAAAATACATAAAGGTTAGCAGGTCAGTTAATATAATGTAATCGTAATAAACTTTCCTGGGCATCTGTGTACTTTTGTGCAGCTTAGATTAAATGATTAAATATTGCACAACTTTGTCTAAGAATGTAAATTCCAAGGTACCAATATTTGTTGCTTTCTCATCATCATGCTTACTGAATTGCTTTGATTGCCTCTAAGGAATTAGTGTGTGTCAGGCATAATTTTTCTCAAGCTTTTAATACAGGTTAGCTTCATCACATTTGTATGTATCTGCGGAAGAGTTTTCTTAGGCAAACTGTATGCTTCACTAGTAATTGCACTAATAAGAACTTGTAAGAAGTTACATAGCGCTATAATTGTGCCGGCTCTGACAGCCAACATGCTTTCACAGCGTGGGCAATGAAATGTGTAGTGGACTGGGGTCAAGTTCCTGCAGTATTCTTTTAACCTTGACATAAAATGCTCAAATAGTTTGACAGACATGGAATGGTATTGCATTATAATATACTGTAGAAAAAACAATCTTGGATTTGATCTATCACTCGTTATGTGATCATGCAGGTTTAAATTTTATCAGTAGCGAAGACGTAAAAATGTCCATGTTTGTATGTGGTAGACTGGTTCAATACACGGATAGATTATGTCATTCACCACACAAGGACATCACATTCAGAAAGGGAGGCAGAGAGAGAGTGAGAGAGAGAAAGAGAGAACAAGTGGACATAGGGACAGACATATGGTTGTTTAGAGGCAGCAGCCGTTCAGTTCCTCATCCTGCCTATCCTCCTAGGCATACACCTGCCCTTCTAATAAGCACTCTAGCTTCTTTTGCTTTTCCTCATGTTTCTGGGGTTTGTCTGTGTGCATCTGAGGTGCATCATACTACCGTATTTAATAATCCGTACAAACACATTTTATATATAGCCAATAAAGTCGCAGCAGGAAACTGTTAAAATATATTGAAGAGCTTCTGTTAATGATCACTAAGGAATCTGATCTCTGTGGTAGGCTTGATTATTATTTTCTTTAAGCACAAAACTTTCTTTCGAGGTTACACGACATGGTGCAATCAATCAATCAATCAATCAATCAATCAATCAAAGACCACAAAAAACATCAAATCAGCATTAGTCGTGCATGTTGATTGTTACAACTTGAATCCAGGAATGTTGAGACGGTTTTTAAAATTGTATCAAATGAAAACTAAAAATCTTTCAAATCACATGCACCAATATTTTATTCACAAAAGAACATTGAGAACATAGCAAATGTTTAAAGTGAGAAATTTTATACTTTTATGCACAAAATTAGCTCATTTCAAATTTGATGCCTGATACAGGTCTAAAAACATTTAGGACGGGGGGTGTTTACCATGGTGTAGCATCTCCCCCTCTTCAAGCATTGAGCTTGTGAGTTTCTAGAGTATTGGTGCTCAAATTTGGCCCACATGGCTTTTTTCCTTTTTTTATATGATAGAGCTTTAGTTGGCATCTGCAGATGGCATGGCGAATTGTGTTTACTGACAGTGGTTTCTGGAAGTATTCCTGGACCCATTTAATAATGTCAATGACACAATCATGCTGATGAGTGATGCAATGTTGTCCAAGGGCCCAAAGACCACAGGCATCCAACAAAGATCTTCGGCCTTCAGTTTCTCTGAATCTTTTGATGATGTTATGCACTGTAGATAATGAGATTTGCAAAGCCTTTGCAATTTGATGTTGAGGAACGTTGTTTTTAAAGTATGCCACAATTTGTTTATTCACTGTTACACAAATTGGAGAGGCTCTGCCCATCTTTACTTCTGAGAAAGTCAGCCTCTCTGTTTTTATAGCTAATCATGTTACAGATCTGATGCTAGATGTTCTCCCAGCTGAATCTTTTCATAATTTCTTGCTTTTTAGCCCTTTCTTGACCCGTCCCAACATTTTTGACACCTGTAGCAGGCATTAAATTTAAAATTAGTTCATTTAGTGGATAAGAGTGTAAAATGTATCCATTTTGAAACATTTATGTTCTCTATGTTCCACTGTATATATTGGCTCATGTGATTTGAAAATCTTTTTGTTTTTATTTTATTCAAATTTCCAGAACATCCCAACTTTTCCATATTTGGGTTATAGTTGTTAATAAGAAGTCAGGGAAGAATGGCCATACTATTCTGACCTACCAGGAACTCTAGGGTAACTCAAATAAAAAATTACATTACAGTAACTCTGAGCAGAAAAGCATGTCAGACCACACTTACCAAACCTTGAGCTGGATGGCCTACAACAGCAGAAGGCCACTTGAGGTTCCACTCCTGTCAACCAGGAAACTCCTACACCTACAGTAAAGACACACTCACGAACTGATCAGATTAAATGCACGTATACATTTTTTTAAATTATATGTTTTAAAATCAAATCCATGTAAATTTCAGTTGATGCTCTGTGACCTAGTGATTGTCACCTCTCAACACAATTGTTACAGTATTTACATTTACATTTAGGCATTTGGCAGACGCTCTTATCCAGAGCGACTTACATTTTTTATCTCATTATACATCTG
>JAQQZS010000001.1:25741440-25769361 GCA_030068045.1 Platyallabes tihoni
GTCTCACACAAAAAGTAAGTAATATTATCGATGTTAGTTTTGCATATTGATGCAAACATAACACACAGGGCCAACCATAGCGGTCTCATCAGCTTCTTTGTCCATGTTCACTGTGATTTGTTTTTGTCTGAACGCTAGTTGGTGCTCCAGTATAATCGGTCCGGTATAATAAGTCTGATTAAAATGCGTTAAAAAATTTAACGCATTATTTTTTTGTGTAATTAATAAAGTCCCGGCCCTAAAAATTTTATGTAGTATATTTTTTATAAGGCATCATATGTAACATTCCATTCTCTAATTATTTAATGTAGATTGTAGAGAAGCTGAAACCAAAATGTGTCTAAAATGTGACTGTCCTACTATACTCGCTCGTTATAACTTGCCGCACATGGAGAGAAGCTGTGTCAATGCATAACAAATTGAAACACCGCACAGAAAGTTTTTAAATAAACATAGACGTCAATCACTTTAGGCGAGCCCATCATGTCTACCAATTAGTAAGCAGCAATTGCAGGAGTTTCTTTATAAATATCAGAATTTATGCATTTTTAAGAGGCAGTCTATTCCTCTTATCATCCAGAATTTGTGCAGTCGTGCTGATCACGGTCGGCCCACATCCAAGGTGAACCCGGGATGCCTCGGCCAGAACTGGGAACCGCTCTTTTTTTCTCTTACCATTATTATTTTTGTGATAATGGTTTTAGTGTTTTTACTCTATGCAGAATAAGGCCGGACTTTTTGAGCAAAACTGCTATAGGTGGGTGAGTGAGGGTCGACTTAACTGCCGCCTTTGCAGATAACTTTAGATACTCAAATTATTTAAAATGTGGATTTGTTGTTTTAAACCTTTTGGCAGACTGTTCTCCCACTTTGTACTCCGCATATTGCAAATTTGATGTCTTTTAAAGAGACTTGGTAATATTCCGAGTTATGGCATGTTGTTCCTAAACCATTTTTGCAGTGTGTAAGTGTGCATTGTCCTCCTAAAAGAGGGCCATGTCATTAGGGAATACTGTCATGAAGGTGAGAACTTGTTTGGGTAGGTGGTCTAAAGAAAGGACAGAACCCAAGGTTTCCCAGCAGAACATTGCCCTGAGCATCACACTGCCTCCACCGGTTTGCCTTCTTTTTATAGTGCATCCTGGTGCCATCTCTTCCCCAGGTACAGTAAGTGAACACTTACTGTACACGTAGCCATCACATATTGGCTACATTCTGATGCTCATGTGGCCATTTTAGACACTTTTGGTGGTGGACAGGGGTCAGCATGGTCACAATGATTTGTCTGCACAGCTACATAGCTTCATTGTCTGATGGACTGTGTTCTGACGCCTTTCTACTATAGCTGAGTATATACTATATACTGTACCTGAGCCAACTGTATAGACAACTGTATAGCCAACTGCACCTTTTATAGTAGCTCTTCGGTGGGACTAGAACATATGGAATGTCCTGTCATTTGGTTCAGTGTCTATGCTTCTTTCAATGACTCTCGGAAGGTACCAACGACTGCATACTGGGAACACCTCATCAGACATGGCTGTTTTGGAGATGTCATCTCCTGTCATGTCCTGTCATCTAGCCATCACAGTTTGAGGTTTCTCAAAGTTGCTTGATTTATGGCCAATTTTTCCTGCTTTTAACACATCAACTTTGAGGACTTCAGTTTACTTACTGCCTAATATTCAATTTTAAAAAAAGTTTATTTGTATAGCCGCTTTAAGTATGGACATATTCACGAACGATCTTACAGAAACGTAATCTCATGATAGATTTTTTGTAAAAATTTTACATATGTATACATTTATTGCAGTGATGCATGGAAAAACTCCATCTCTTGACTGATTATCTTGCTACAGCAGCACCAATGTTATTAACTTCTACTGTCAATGATCTTAACGTTATAACTGATCTGCTGCGCAACATGGTAAATATGGAATAAAATCAGACAGAAAAAGGACAAGAATTCAAGATTTATCTAGAAGGGAGAAAATAGGCAACGCTCTCACATCCTGCTGTATATCTAATTATAAGTCGAAAGCTGTTCCAAGAGGTAGGAGTCTGTTTGGTCTCCAGGAAAATGGTAGGTGTACAAGTTATTAGAGAATATACAGTATGTGCTGTTTTGGAAAGGAACAATTAATTTACCATACATAATGACAACTCCATATCCAGTAGCACTGTATGCAAAAGCAGGAATAAATGGTCTGACATGCAGAATTTTTGTGATTGACTCATTTCTGTCGCTCTTTTAACCACACAAAAGTTCAAAAGTTAACAGATACAAAGGTCACAGTGATTAATTTTTTAAAATCCTGCACTTGAGAACACACCAAAGAAAATAATGAGTATGTGATCTGAGTGAGACTGAGTGGTCTTGGTCCTGTTCCCAACGATAGTAATGTTGTTCAGTTACACTGAGAAAGTGATTCCAAATTCATTCAATCAGTAAAAATGACCAAAAATGACATATAGGTTTGAGGGCTTCATAGTTCTGTAGATAGCAGCTGCGAGACTTCTTTATAAGACATAAACTGAAGCGAGGGACAGTATTGTAGAACTGAAGAAAAACTGGACCAACAAACTAAAAGAGGAATTAAATTCAGACTGCATACACAAAGCATTTTGAACCAGTTATTTACAGTATATAATTGTTTAGCACATGTGTTCTCTTTGCTCAGGTTTATTTATGATTCTGCTCCGTCTTTGAAACCGTTCAACAACTTAACTCTGTTTATGAGAACACGAAAAGCCTGGACAGCAGAACAACTACAAGTTCCACTCCTACTACGGCGAAACACACTCAATGGGACTCTCTAGAGGTCACGCTAAAGACCATCTGACAAGAGCAGATGGATGAAATGAGCCAACAAGTCTAAAGGGTAGTCTTGCGGTGGCAACTGTGATTTCTGGTTCACATCAGTTGCTCTCTGTACTCACATGGCCCGTGCACGGCTCTGACATGCTGTAGAGGGTCAGAGGGTTTTCCAGAGATCTACCTTCATGATCTGAGTGCTATTAGAGCAAACAGTGCTGATAAGATGCAAATATTTGGGGGGATTTATCTCGATGTGTTCAGACATTCTATTGAATGCAAGATGAAAGCAAGCTTCACCCTTGAGTGTCTTTCCCTCTAACCCGTGTCTTTCTGTGTGTTTATGGTCCAGAATGGAGCGGTTCCAGGGGAGCAAGTGAAGAAGGATGAGAATTCCCGACGAGGAAACTGGGGGAACCAGATTGAGTTTGTCCTGACTAGTGTCGGGTATGCAGTTGGGCTGGGCAATGTCTGGAGGTTCCCTTACCTCTGCTACAGGAATGGCGGAGGTGACTATGTTGATTTTTTTTTTTCCAATTTTTATAGAGCTGCTATTTTATCATCTCTGGGATAAATGTGATTTTCTATGTTTATTTAAAAGCTCAATTCGATATGTTTGTTATGCGTTATTGCTACATGTCTTCTCTTTAAACCTTAAATTGAGGTTGGGCCTCTAGTATCTAGTGCCTGTCAGGGGTAGCATCGATTCTTCGTTTATAAGCTTCAGTGACTATATTCTTCAGTGAGGGTCTCAGACACTTAGGAGTCAATTTGACCAAACTTAAATATTACTGGGATTTTGTCACTGCCCATTGTACAAGTAATACACCTATAACTGACTTGAGCATCAACACTAGGGTTTTTTTTGATAACTTGAGCATCAACACTAGGGTTTTTATTAAAGCTACAAATGCAGTGCGGTACATCATCACATGCTTTTTTTTCCCCCAAACTTCATATCAATGCACTTAACTAGTTAGCTTTCCGTATGTTCTTCCATTATTTTGCCTAGCAGTTTTAGCCTAGACCTGAATACTAGTCAAAAAGATTTCTTCACATTCTTTGTATAATTAAGTTCTCTTCATTGACTAATGAGCTGCGATACTTTGGAAGATTTTCTACAAAAGTAAATCCCTCTCTTGGTGGTTTCTACCAACAGGGATCTATCCCTGTCCTGTAAATCTCTTTATTTCTAATGAAAATAACAGCTAAATAAAATCGTAAATAAAAAAGAAGAAAAAAAAGAAAATGCTTGTGTTTTCCTGGGATTGGTCACAGCCATGCTTTGGAATAAGAGCATAATTTGCTCACTTTCGAGTCTGTGTGCATGGAGTTTGCATGTTCTTCCCGCACTTGCTGGGTTTCTGCCGGGTATTTCGGTTTCCCCCCACAGTCCAAAGACATGAAAATTTGACAAATTGGTGTTTCCAAATTGCCCACAGCGTGTTAATGAGTGTGTGTGTGTGTGTGTGTGTGCGCGCGTGTGCACGCCCTGTGATGGATTGGCACCCCATCCAGGGTGTACTCCGCATGTGCCCTAAGTGTCCTGGGGTAGGCTCCAGGCCGTTATGACCCCGTATACAGAATAAAGCGATATGATGAGTGAGTCAGTGAGTGAGTGATTACTATTTCAATAGTTATTTAACTAAGAAACATCCTGTTCCAAATAAAGGACTTACTATCAGATGTGTTTACATCTTCGCCAGGTGCCTTCATGTTCCCGTACTTTATCATGCTGGTGTTTTGCGGCATCCCTCTGTTTTTTTTGGAACTCTCATTTGGCCAGTTCACGTCATTGGGCTGTCTGGGAGTGTGGAAGGTCAGCCCCATGTTCAAAGGTGAGCCTCCGTAAATAACACCACTTACAGTAGGTTAGAATTATTATATAGAATAATATGTCATGATATGAGATGTGATTATGGTCTACACACACACACACACACACAAACACACACACACACACACACAAAACTATGAAGCTTAATGTGTTAGAAAAAAAATCATATTGGAAAAGACGAGATTATGTCCAGGTTTGATATGATGTAAAAAGTTTAAATAAAAGTCCTGACAATCTCGACATTACAATGATTGTATTTCTAAACAGTCACATAAAGATATATTGACTATTTTAGAATAAATGTTACATTGTTGCTGCATTTTTAAAGTGGACAGCCTGCATCAGAGGGAGATAAAAAATAAATATCTGTTCTTAAACTTTCTTCTGTTAGGTGTTGGCTATGGAATGATGGTGGTCTCCACTTACATCGGCATCTATTACAATGTGGTGATCTGTATCGCATTCTACTACTTTTTCACATCCATGACCAATTTGCTGCCCTGGACGTACTGCAACAACCCCTGGAACACCCCAGACTGCAGTGGTGTAGTGGGCACACCGTGGGCAAATGCCACTTTCGCCAACGTCACTGCTAATGTAGTGTCAGGCCTCACTGAGGTGGTCAACCGCACCAAGAGGACGAGTCCCAGTGAGGAATACTGGAGGTTAGCAGAGCACCAATGTGTTTGTCTTCTTCAAAGCTTATCATCATATTCTGTTCTATATTTGAACATCTGTACACTGATTATTTCATTGTCCGTTATGGATCACTATGGCAGCACACATACATTCATTTTCTTCAGTGTACCTTCTTCATTAAGTTCTTATGTAATCACTAAGCATCATTTGAGCCTAGGTAGCTCAACCTGATCTACTCTCTTGTCTCAAGAGAGTTTATACCAGGTATCCTCTAATAAAAGAATGCATTACATTGATAAATAGATACTTTTTGCAAAAAAAAAAGTATAAAAGTATAAAATTCATAAATAGTCAGTACTCTTCAATGCAATATAATAAAATACCATTTTCAAGATTGACTACGTTCTATTAGCACATCTTATCCAACCCAAACATACTGAACAGCCTCAATTATAATACAGTAGTTTGAAGTTGTGTGGAAATGTGAAATTTGATAACACCATTGCAGAATTTATAAAAACAGCCAAATCTAATGACATTTTTTTTTATTAAATATATATAATATTATATTATATAATAATAATAAAATATATACACAGTATATATATATACACAGTATATATATATAAATTTCGTTAAAAAATAAGCAAATTTTCGTTCATGGAGGCTGATCGACTGCAGTCAGAAGTCACTTATGGCCGCAATATGTTCATAAACAGATCTGCGTGTAACAATTAAACTTGCAGTGCACTTTAAAATGAATGAGCAGATTTAATTATTATGATAAACTGGCTTTTTCATTAGTGTATGAAATGTCTGCTCTGCAGTTTTCTTATGCTGAGGAAATGCTCTGCAGGTTTCGGATTTGGAGTTCACAGATACGCTTGTTGGAGTTTTTTAATCATCTGGCCTGCCTTCAGCTAGAATAATTAAACATGAGGCTGGCAACTGCAAAGAATAATGTTTTTTTGCGTATGCCTGTGCGTGTGCACACGTGAATGTGTGTGTGTGTGTAGCCCATCTGTATGCATACTTCTGCTGTCAGTGTGTGGAGAATGAGAGCTTTGACAGAGAGGTGTGTGCACTGTGTTGAATCATCCTCTAGACAGTTTGTGCCTAGCTCCTCGGGTTGTGTTTGTTACTCTAGCATGAAAGGCGTTTTTGTTGCTGGGACTCTCTCTCTCTCTCTCTCTCTCTCTCGGACTCTCTCTCTCTCTCTCTCTCTCTCTCTCTCTCTCTCTCGGACTCTCTCTCTCTCTCTCTTTCTCTTAGACCATTCATTGTGAGGGCAGAGTTGTTTGGATTGAGCAGTGGTCTTGAAATATTGGATTGTTTTGTTTGTTTGTTTTTTAAGTGTGCAAAGTCCTATAGGAAAAAGAGATATAGGAAAAAAATATCGTGATTATTTTGAAGCATATTGCAAACTATAGACTGCAATATTCAATTATTCGTTCATTCATTTATCTTCTATACCTTTTATCCTATGTACAGGGTCACAGGGGCCTAGAGCCTATCCTAGGACACTTAGGGCATGAGGCGTGGTACACCATTACATACACACTAATCAACTGCGTTATTAACTAATTGGTAGAAACGATCTTGGATGTTTATTGACCAACTCTACATAAATGTTCAACTTTGTGTATATTAACTGTAATAAATTAAGTGTGATTAATTAATTTCACCAGTCCATATCCAGATTTCGGTTTTTATGGGATTCATTACAAAGCACTATCACTGTGCCCAAGCATCTTAAGGATTTGTGTGACAGTTAATGTTGTTGATATTTCCAATAATTGAGGACAAGAAATAAAATAAACAGACATTAGGGTTAAATATGTGTTGATTTTTTACCTCATGTGTCTTCTCCTTTTAGGAACTATGTACTGAACGTCTCAGATGGCATAGGAAACTTTGGGGAAGTGCGCCTCCCCATCCTGGGCTGCCTGGCTATCTCCTGGGTGGTGGTGTTCCTCTGCCTCATCCGTGGGGTGAAGTCCTCCGGCAAGGTGAGACTGTCCAGACTGTCGTCCATCTGTTCATAAACGACATATAGTGGAGATATTCTGAGTGTCGCAGTTTGACATTTTGTGGTTTTTTTCCCCTGAAACATGTATATTTTTATGCAGCGCTTTTGGAATGTTTAACATTATTATGGAACGCCATTCGCATCATGTATGAATGTATGAAAAATGTATGAAAATCTTTAAAACATAAGTTATGCACTCTAACCCTGTAGTCTGAGCTGCTTTTAATGAACAACAACGAGTTCTGTTCTCAGTGAAATTTTTTTCGGCATCTTCATCCGGGCCACATGTGCTAATTCTGTCATAACGACTGTTTTTCAGGTGGTATACTTCACAGCGACCTTCCCCTACATAGTACTGACCATTCTCTTCATTCGAGGCATCACATTAGATGGTGCCATTAGTGGAATTCAATACTACCTCACTCCACAGTGGCAGAAAATCCTGGACGCCAAGGTCAGCCCAGTCACGGAACAAAGTTTAACAGGTTGTATAGTAAAAAAAGGTTGTTGCAGTATGATACAGTTTGTGTGCGTGTGTGTGTGTGTCCTGTAGGTATGGGGTGATGCCGCTTCTCAGATTTTCTACTCTCTGGGCTGTGCCTGGGGTGGGCTCATCACCATGGCTTCCTATAACAAATTTCACAACAACTGTTTCAGGTACTGCAGACTGTCTTGTCTTATAGTCTACATGACATTTTTATGAATTTTGAAATGGCAAGCTGGCTATTTAGGTTGAAGGATTTTATCCTTCTTTCAAATTTGATGGAAAAATTTGCTGTTTCAGAGGGGTTTACATCAGGCACCTAAGGAGATTGCTACAGTAACCACATGCAGGACTAAGGAGAATGACTGAAATTGGGTTAATAACTGTCTAATGCATGATTAAACCCTGAAAGGATAGTGCTGAAGTGTCAACTTTATGGAAGAAATTTGGTCGAAATAGTAAAAATCATGAAGGATCACTTGCATCACATGCTTGATGAAGTTGTATAATAAAAAAAATCTATATGATCAGAACTCAACAGCAGTGTGGCCCTAAGAAAACCGCTTGATAGTGAGACTATTCGGAAAAACAAGGAGCTAGGAGCAAATTAGACATCAAAACAGGTCATGTGGTCTGATGAATCCTGATCGAGCCTATTCCAGTGTTATGATCTTGCTTCAGTTGTTCATGTCTATGCTTTTGCAACATTATGTGGCAAAAAATGAAGTCAGCCGATGACCTGAATGTACTGAATGATCAGGTTATCTATGGAGTTTTCCAAAATATGATCAACAAGTTTAAACCGTTTAATCAAATTAAATCAACACCACAGATGGAAAGCCCTTTAATCTTGGGGTGGTGTGTAAAGATTCAGAACTAGTAGAATTTAGAAAGAAAGAAAGAAAAACTGTTACACCAGGAAAGCTGTTTTACTGACATATTGTGATGTTGCTGAACAGAGATAGCATCATCATCAGTGTGACGAACTGCGCAACAAGCGTGTACGCCGGCTTTGTCATCTTCTCCATCCTGGGCTTCATGGCGCAGCACCTGGGCGTCGACGTATCCGAGGTGGCCGACCAAGGGCCAGGCCTGGCGTTCGTCGCCTACCCAGAAGCCCTGACGCTCCTGCCCATCTCGCCACTCTGGTCTCTGCTTTTCTTCTTCATGCTCATCCTGCTGGGTCTTGGCACACAGGTAAACTCGGCTAGTCTTTATTGTTTCAGGAGAATATTCCAAAATTCCAGTCAAAGTCGAAGTTCTACTGGTATTTATACTGTTTGTCCGGACAGTTTTGTCTTCTGGAAACGCTGGTGACGGCCGTAGTGGATGAGATCGGCACGGACTGGATCATCCGAAACAAAACCTACATCACACTTGCAGTGGCAGTACTGGGGTTTCTCTTGGGAGTTCCGCTGACTACACAGGTGAGTCGAGCACACACCTGAGAACGAATAAAAATAAGTGACCATAGAGGTGCCTCACGTTGTGTTGCCCTCTTGTGGTTGCAGGCTGGAATTTACTGGCTACTGCTGATGGATAACTACGCTGCCAGCTTCTCACTAGTCATCATCTCCTGCATCATGTGCATCTGCATCATGTATGTTTATGGTAAGTCCGTCAAATCAGCCTCCCTGATTTTACCAGTGGTTATCTGTTGGAGTGCACGTACAGTAGGGCTGTAGTGTTCAGCGGGTTTTCTTCTTGTAGGCCACAAAAACTACTTTAAGGATGTGGAGATGATGCTGGGCTTCCCTCCTCCAGCGTTCTTCAGGATCTGTTGGAGGTTCATCTCTCCGCTTATAATCACTGTGAGTGTTTTATAGAATAAATAAAAGTTTTTATTAAAATTACAGACTAGTTTTATATTCTCAGCTGGCGTTAACACTCTTTCCTCCTCCATGTATGCAGTTTATCCTGATCTTCACAGTGATCCAGTACAAACCCATCACTTACAACGATTACGTGTACCCGAACTGGTCTCTGGTCATCGCCTTCTGCATGGCTCTGTCCTCGGTGATCTGCATTCCCGTCTACGCCATTTTCAAGATCGCCATGTCTGATGGAACCACGATTTTGGAGGTGAGCTGTCATTCATTGGGTCATTGGGTCTTTTGTTAAAGTGTCGATTTAAATGCAAATGAGAATTCTCATTCTTATCTCTATTCACTGTCTCCTGATGTAGCACATCTTTGCTAAATAACACTGATCGTCCAGTGTCCTACCTTAAACACGGCAGCAGGTAGACTGACTATACTTAAATTGTGTGATTTAAGTCTCTAAACATCCTGAGCTGCTCGCAAAAGTTTTGGAAAAATAAACATTTGCATAAGAAAAGGGACAAAAAAAAAACGAAAGAGTTCCGTGAATGCAACTAATTGAGAATGTTCCTTTAAAATGAAGCATTTTCTTTATTGCTTATCTCCATCAGTATTTAAAATTGCGCCATCATTTTGGCTTACTCAGCATTTTCTAAAGAATTCTACCTGCCTTGGAAGCACGATAAGCACGTACCATGAGCTCGAAAAGATACGTCTGTCTTGTAATTCTTAATCTATTTGTCTTTCAATTCTTTTATTAAATTAAATCTATTATCTCACTGTGTCGCTGCAGCGCTTGAAGAACTCGATGAAGCCACATCCCAGCTGGGGTCCGGCGCTGCAAGAGCACCGCAAGGGCCGTTACGCCATGGCTGGCCCCGAATCCGTGGAGGTGCGCTCACTTAAAGACGAGGAGAAAGACCAGGAGAAAGAGAAAAAGGAAGAGATCGGCCTCACCATAAAGGGCAGCAACGGCTCCACGCTCAACCCGACACCCGGTGTATAGATGCGAGGCCGCACCTGCCGAACCTTTACATATTGTAAGGGCTTTATTACTCCTAACCTCTAGAGAGAATCGGTTCTCATCCCAATCCCTCTGTTTTCCTGTTTAATTTAATAATGCTGTTTTTGTAAGTACAAAAATGTGTTCATATGCATACACAGGAAGTCTTTTATGCATCCCTATTGTGTATATATATATATATATATAGTGCAGTGTGGGATATATCGGTTTCTTTGTCCTTCCATGTAAAATTTAGCTGGAAATGTGACTACTGTTGCTGCAGCTGTAGGTTTCAGCTAGTTGTGTATACAGCGGTGACAGTGCTGGTCGGGTTCGAAGCTGAAGACCAAATGTTCTTTGACTATAGCGAACATACCATCATATCCCATATCCCCATTTTTTTTTACATTTTTTTTAATCCACTGCCCTTGTCTTAGCTTTTCATCAGTGGTCGTATTTTTTTTTAAACAGGAAAATGTAAAAACCTGCGAAGCACAAAGGATATTTTGCCTTCAGCTTTTAGAACAGCTACTGAAGGAAACTCCCTCGATCTAAGCACATTAAGTTCCCAAACCCATTCTCAGGGTTGTGCACGATTAGCTTTTATTCCTAAATCTTTTGTTCATTTATTTTTTTCCAACAGCTTGTGATCATACTAACATTTTTTAACGTAAGAGATGACTCTTTGGCTCTGACTAGTCTTCCATTTTGAAATCTACTACATGGATCATTTGAGAGATGGCAGGAGTGATGTTGCCATAGACTCAGTACTGTAGTGTGTGCACACAGGGATTGTCATGGAGGTAGAGGCAAAAAAACAAACAAACAAAAAAAAAGTATGTTACAGTATGCACAAATCTCCTACATCCTGGGGGCATTGCTGAACTGTGTGTGTGTGTGTGTGTAGATATGTTTACATATATATATATATATATATATATAAAATTGTGTTTAGGACCATCTTTTTAATGCTGGAGTTAATTGAAGTCTGATTAAGGAAAAGAAATCAGTCATCCTCACTGACCACATCGAATTGCGTAGTGTGTTTAATACCTATTGTAGAACTGGGCTTTACTTCATTGTATAGCATGGTACTAAATTGTTGTGCATTTTATATTTTGTAAAGACACTATTTAGTATTAACTTTTTTCAATGTTTACCATTCTTCATCGACTAGATTTTTGCGTATTATTTCTTGAAAGAGACGTAGCGTTGTCAGGTCTTGAGCTCATTGTTAGCAGGATGTTGGCCGCTTATATATGTTAGGGATATTGCCAGACAGCGCCAGAGGAAGGCAGTGGTTTAGCAATAAGTAGCTGCTATAAGTGCATTTCATGATGCAATTGATGAGGCGGTGTTTCTTCTTTTTTTAATCTTGTAACAGTACATCACTGGGTCCTATTTGGCATTTGAATCTTTTTGATTATGTCCTTTTTTAAAAAAAAAAAAAAAATACTGGCTTCATGAAAGTTTTATGATTATACTTTTTTCCCCAGAAAGTGTAGAAAAAGGTACAAACTAACTGAAACAGCAATAATTTTTTTATTTTTTTTTAAAGTAGCTGGAGGTAGGAGGTATCAGACACTCATTTTGGCAAAGCACAGTGTAAATCCTCAATGCGAGTCATTTTTACAGAAATAATAAGCACACAATTAAACCTTGTCACTGCAATGAATTCAGTCAAACGGTATAAAGAAAACCTGCTGCTTTCACAGGCTCAAAATGTCAAAGGTTTCTTTACCACATCCTCTTCCAGACATCCACCTTTTATCTTTCTTCTTGGGTTTTCCTCTCAGCTAGAACATTTCCAATTCCTCACCGCTCCCCAGTTTTCCCTTTCTCACACCATCACACTGAGCCACGTTCCCACTACGTCCTCCGAAAAAATTGGGTGAACGCAGGAAGAACTTGGCAGGAATGTAGGCATGGCAGGAACACACACATTCATAAAAAGACTGGTGAGGATGTGGTCGAAGCCAGACACCGGAAGAACTAAATAAGTACTTAGTAATGACAGCATTTTGAGATTGGATGGCATTCTGACTGAGTTGTCATTAGGATGTCATTGATGGAGTTCTCACCAACAACCTCTTCAGGCTTGTACTATGACCATGGAACTGTATAATATAAATACTGGATATAACTCCTCACACAATCACTTTGTGATGAAAAACGTGTCACCATATTTATATAAACCTGCCGGATCTGATGGGACGTAGTAATAAGTTTCGATCTCATTGGACCTGGTGAGCACTTGTTAAGTTTATTAAGTTAAGTTCAGACTTATACATTACTGCACAGTGAAATTCTTTATTCGTCCCATATCCCAGCTAATCAAATCGCAGGATCAGCCATTACTCGGCATCCCTGGAGCAGACAGGGTTAAGGGCCTTGCTCAAGCGCCCAAAAAGTGGCAACCAGGTGGAACTCGAACCGCCGACCTTCCGATCAGTAACTCAGTAACATGTCTTGGAAGTAGAATGAACATTTTCAGATTTTTACCCCGTTCCCGCTGCGTTCTTCGATATTCTTAGGACGCAGTAGGGACGTCCTGGTTTCTGTCGGAATGTGACGGGGCATAACTTGCAGCTCTTCTGTCACATCTGGGGAAAAAAGTGCTCTCTGATCGACAGTAGAGAAAGTAATGGCATCCCTTTCACCCCAGAGTAGGATCAGTTTTGCTCACTCCACAGATGTCTATATATAAAATTGTCAAGATTCAACAGCATTGTTCCAAAAAATCTTTAAAGCCATGGACGTGACTACAACATTCATGATACTCAAAAGAGACACTCAGTCAGGCTGAACATCTAACAGACATCTGGTAACAGGCCATGATTAAAATTTTCTCCAATTTTTATGATATGAAAAAAATATTAGCCCATACCAGCCCTCCCATGCCAGGAATGGTTTCTAAAATTGCGTAATCTGAATGCACAATGTTGACATGTGACCAACACCTTCCCACGATGCCGGCAAACTGTGTTTACTGTTTTTTTTTTAACATTTACCTTGCTGTTCTGAACCTCCTCCTCTAAAATGAATATTTTCTTAGTGTGTAAAATTTTATTTCTATGCTAGCGATGACGAGACTCGCTCGGATGCAAACACACCCTGGTCCTGAACTGTTTTATTTTCAAAGTGATTTCGAAAACTTATAATTCAATAACTAGATTGGCATGTATGCGGATTCTTTTTTTATTATTTTATCAAATCGGGGAAGATATTGTACTGTAGCTCTTTTGGTTCGGATTTAGTTTTATTAGCCGGCGTTTCTGTGTATTCGACGTTCTCTGTAGTGAAAGTCTTTCACTAATAAGTCTTTCTGTAGTGAATAATAGTGTGTAACTAGCCATGTGGTCATTTAACAGAAAGAGTTTACCTTTTTAAGAGAGTCGCTTTTGTTTTATTTTTATAGTACTAAAACTGTATGTTATCTTAAAGTTATCTCTCTCTCTTTTTTTGTATCTGTATGCAGTGACACTGTACATTTTATCTCCTTAAACCAGCTGATAGCAAAAATGTTGCCAAACTAACACTCTGGACTGAAACTTGAAGCACAGAGGAAGGATTTTCACAGTGCTCAAATAAGAAAGGTTATTCACCTCTTTTCCGCAGTACAAATACAGGTTTAAAGGGTTATTCCTCTACTATAGTGTACATTCTGCCTGAAACACCTTCCCCAAAGCATGCAGTATTATAGGAATCTGTGACTCTATACACACCCTGGTCCAACTCAATGTGCATGCCAAACTCTTTCCATAGACATGTTTGATAGAAGAGTTCTTATTCGGTGAAGAAAAATGAGTGTGTAGATTGGGACAGAGCATAAGAATTACTAGTACAATGGGGAGGAATAATAAAATAAAAATAAAAAATCTAAACAGCAGCTTGCTAATATTAATAGTAACTATGGTTTGGGAAGCTGATTGCCTACAAGTGGGGGCATCCGGGAAAACCCTGAAAAGCAATTTTTGTGGACTACAGTATATACAAATAGGGTAAACCCCTGCTACAAAGACTACAGAGTGGCCCAAAGGTGTGCATCCATAAACAAATTTATTTAAAAGTGTAAATCACAGCAAATGAGGCTTTGTACCTCCAGGGTCCTGGTTCTATTCCCGCCTCGGGGTCTGTGTGCATGGAGTTTGCATGTTCGCCTGTGCTTGCTGGGTTTCCTCCCATAGTCCAAAGGCATGGCAAGTTAGGCTAATTGGCGTTACCAAATTAGGGATGGATGATGATGAATGAGTTACAGCAAATCTTCAAATTTATGGCCTCTGACTTTGCGGCACACCTGAATACACAAATGTTGATCAAAACTTTATATGTTATATGCAGAGATGATTTCCTCATTTAATGTGCTTGATTTAAGATGACCCAAAAAATAACTGCCCACTGGTGTCAGGTCTGGCCCTATTCGATTTCTTACTGTTAGTTTCGAATACCATCTTGGGTCTGAAATAAGAAGATAAATATAAAATTTCATATGCGATAAAATGCCTATGGTTTCAGATTTTTGTGCCACTCTGTATTTTGTAGATAAATGTCTAGCATATACAGTACGCCTATCAGCCATAGCATTACAACGCAAACAATATGCCCAATATTGTGTTCTGGCCCCTCAGAGCAAGACTATGCAGGGCCTCTCGGAGTGTGCTGTGGTGCCTGGCACAGAGCTGTTGGACACGGATACTTTGGGTGCTTTGGGTACTTTGGATTGGGCCTCCATGGATTGCACTTGTTTGTCCGGTGCATCCCATGGGTGCTTGATCGGATTGGAGGTTGGAGGTCAGGTAAGGTCAGCGGTCTTGGACTGTTTCCCATGCACTGGATTATTCTGGTGCCTTTCTAATGTGCCCAGCATTGACTTTTCTTAGCGAGTTGTGGCTCTTCAGGGATCAGACCAGATAGACTGACCACTGGTCCCTGCCGGCATAAATGAGCCTTGGGAACAAATAACCCTGTGACCAGTTTACTGGTTTCTAATTAATAATCATGTCAATGTTATGGCTGGTAGGTCTATGCATATATAGTTATATATTCAGGCCCTTATCCTTTTTCCTATTGCACATACAGTAACTAACTACCCAGTTTATCAACAGTTGATGTTAATTGTATGAAGAAGCATTTCTTTAGGTAGACTGATTGTTTTACCATTGCATGCATTAAACTTCAAGAACAGGATGATAGCATAGGTAAAATTAAAGGTGCTTTCACACTGAGGTCTCAGGCCCACATCTGAGTAGACTTGACCCCAAAGTCTGGTACGTTTGAGTAATGTGAACAGTCTGCATGGTGCCTGGGTACGGATGAGTGTACCATGCTCAGGCCCACTTGAAAAAAAGGTGGTTCGAATTAAGAAAGCCAACTGTACCTAAACACAGAAGTGGACCGTCATGATTGCCATCTGTCTCCTCCGATATTTCCATGTGCATCATGTGATCTTCTGAACTGCACAACCATAGCTGATAAACTAGGAATACAAGAGACGTAAAAACTCTACTTAAATATCAATATTAGGCATAGCACAGAGATTGACTTGTGCTGTTGGAGGCTCGCACAGCAATTAAGTGCATACTTCCACCTGCTGCTGAGAGTGTAAATACAAATGTGTACTCAGGTACGGAGCAATAATTCTAATGTGAAAACTGGGCAGGGGGAGATTGGGGGAGGGGCGGTTGGTCAGTCGTACCCGGGCATCGTAGAACACAGTCGTGCATAGTGAAAAAGCACCCTAACATTTACATTTTGCGTTTAAGAAGAAAAAACACTCATACAGCCACAACTTGATCTTTGCAATAATTCTGACGGGTTTTCACCACCTTATGTGTAGCTCCGAAAAGGAGTCATTTTAATACAAAATATCCTCCGGTTGTTTTGTGTTGCTGATTTAAACAAAAGGTCACAAGCCCTAAAGTTGCCCAGTCACTACGAAATCTCCCGATAGCGATGTTGTAACACGTTATACCATTATGTACTCCAGGTTTAAATGCCTGAGCTGCTCATTTGTGTGTTATTCATTTTCACTCTAAATATAGCTGAAGTGATTTTGTTTTATCTTATTTGGACAACGACAGTATAGCATGACTAAAACTGTGATTTGTTCTTTTTATCCAGTTGCTTACTGTTGTAAAGAGACATTTTATTTGTGAACAGAATGCATCATGTTGCATTTTTGTGTTGTTCCAGCACTTTACAATTACACTTTGACGTTTAATAGCACCATATGTTACAACCCAAACCACTTTCTACTATTTTTATTTTTTTTTTTTTGAAAAAGTGAAGGTCTGTGTCCACTACTGTACTGTACACTACTGTCACATCCTGGTGAAATTACTGTGAGGGCAGGGAGGGAGAGTAAAGCACAATGAAAATGAGCTCAGAACTTTCTATCAAACATATCTAACCATGTCTTGGAATCTTAGGGCCAAATTGCATCAAACATTGTCTTAGTCGCATCAGCTGTGTATCTTAAATGGTTCAAATCCGAATGGTAAAATAAAGTTTATTTTAAAGATCAATTGTCTGTGTGCCTTTTGTGGACTCAGCTGTTTGAATGCATTGCATTTACAGTATGAAATAAATGTCTTTTAATAAACCTATCCTACTATATAGTTAGTAATGTTGATAATCTGTCTACCTAGCTACGAGATCATGCACTTTTATTGCAGAGAGTGGGGAGCTGTTGCGGTCAGATGGCACTGAGCTGTCTGACGGACTGCCAGGTGTCTGCCCACCCGCTGCCCCATGCTATGGGCTTTCTGCCCTGTTGGTGGGGCGGGTATCAATGATGTTGGGGCAGCTCCGAAATGCTGTGCCAGTGCCCCATCCTTAAGTCTACAAGTTGCAGATCCTCCAAATGCAGTTTTTCTCTTACTCTGTATAGTGGCTAAAGAAGCAAAGGTAATTTGTTGCATTGGCTGCTTAAGAGAATCCTCCAAATCCAGTTCCTGAAGCTCTGGGGGATTTGGGGCCGACCCTGGAAGCTGTGTAAACATTGCGTGCCTGGTTTTTCCCAGGAGGGCAGGTCTTTTATCACACGGTGCTACAGGAGGAGGCTTTGGTTGAAGAAAATGAGTTCTAGGTGAGACTGGTGAGACTGACTCCTTCTTCTCTGAGTCCGAGTCATTCACTGAACCAATCAACTTCATTTCCCTGAAAAATGATTATTGATTTTGTCAGTGTCTAAACCAAGAAAGTACCAGCATATTTTATAAGAAGGAGAAAAAAAATTGTTTAATGGCAAATATTTGTGAAACAGAAAATTTTATTCAGACCTTCTGGGAATGTGGCGACCATCAGGTTTCGGCTTATCTGTGCATGTGGCTTCATCCTCCAAATTTAGTGTTTCCAAGTCTTGCGTGATGAGACGTCGTTCCTTTTTCAGCTCTATGAGGAAATAAGCATCAGAAAAATAACGTGCATCTCTTTATTCACAAACCTCCTCCATTCCCTTCTATGCAGACAGACTGCAATATAAAAAGCATATTTCTGTATTAGTGCTGTTATAACAAAGCAAATATTTAGACCCAGCACATACTGTATTTTTATGAACTTAACTTTTCCAGAGGCAAAAGTGTGATATTGAGGCAGGACACACTGATCGCTAGGGCTATAAGGGCTGTATGCTTGATTTCAGGCACTCAAATCAGGAATAGTGTAGTCTGTGCTCTGTATGCTACTGATCCATTCAGAGCAGTGAAGCAACCATGAAACCTGAAATAAATTCATCACCAAACCACTAGATGGTAGCGAAACCCAATCCAGGAGCTCATCCCTGAACATCTGGATATGGATAAAAACTTGGTTTCAAAACTGCCTAAAAAGTACAGTGTTTTCTAACACCATATAACTACTGTTGATTTCTGACCTATCACATCAACAGCAGTTATTAACATCAATTACACCAAATCAGGAAATGGAGATCAAGTATTTCACTGCATATTATACCGTGCATGGCCATGTACAGTATGTGATAAATAAAATTTAAATTTGATTTGATTTGAATTTGAGATTAGATTAGTGAATAAATACATACTTTGTATTCCTTTTTTAATGAATATCTGGTTTCTTATTTAATGTTGCTGCATTAACTTCTTAATATCTTAATTGTGTAATTACTTATACATTCATTTAACAAAGGGTTTGTTAAGCAATTAAGAGTTTAACAAAAGTTTCCAACACAACGACTATAACAATAACAACAACAACAGCAATAATAATGATGATGATGATGATGGTGATAATGATGTTGATGCTTTTTCACAGAACCTTTAAGACAAATAGATTTTTGTAGTATTTGTTAATGGTTTATACTCAACAGAAAATTATTACATGCTTCCTTTTTATGTTACTGAGACATCCAGACCATTTTGCATTTCAGGTTTGGGCTACATCATTGGAAAAGCACTCCAGATTGTCCACAGATTATTTCGGTTCACATGAAAGGTCTTTCTTAGTGACTCTCTAAGTATTTCACTACACTACTATTTCACGATAAACACATGTTAGTTAATATATTAAAGGTTTTTCAAGTTAACAAAAAAACAAATATATTTTTCCTTTTCATCTAACTGTCTGCTTGTCTGTATGTCATTTGTTCAGTTTTCTCCAACCAGTGCTTTACATCAAAGTGCGCCTTAATCATGTTCGACCCAACAGGATATTTATTTCATCTGCCTATGCTGGTACCCTGGATCATTTCATGTGTGATAGCTTAAAAACATTCAATCCTCAAAACATTATGTCTATGTTTAAACAAATGCTGATGGCCAAGACAAAAATCAGAACACGCAATTTTGCCGCTCAATGTAATAGTTCTTACAACTTTTTTTCAATAGGAATATTTTACCTACATGTTTGAATCTTGGCTCTATCTATTCTAAGTAAATGGAGTTTGGAAGTTCTTCCCAGGTTTCCTTCAGATACTCCAGTTTCCTCCCATAGGGCAAAGCTATGCAGTGGCGTTTCCTCATAGTCCATAGTGTATGAATGGATGGATGTGTGAGTGTCTCACCCCATCCAGGCTGTACCTCACCTTGAGTCTGTTTTCCCTGAGATAAGCTGCAGATCCCCTGCAACCATGCACAGGATAAGCGGTATAGATCATGGATGGATGGATGGATGGTATAGATAATAGATGGATGATGGATGGATGTATGGATGGATGGAATAGTTTATGGATGGATGGATGGATGGATGGTATAGATGATGGATGGTTGGATGGATGGATGGATGGATGGATGGGTGGTATGGATGGATGATAGATGGATGATGGATGAATGGATGGATGGATGGATGGATGGATGGATGGATGGGTGGTATGGATGGATGATAGATGGATGATGGATGAATAGATGGATGATGGATGAATAGATGGTATAGATGATGGATGGATGGATGGAAGGATGGGTGGTATGGATGGATAGATGGTATAGATGATGGATGGATGGATGGATGGTATAGATGATGGATGGATGAATTAGATGATGGATGGATGGATGGATGGATCCAAACTTTTTCTCTAGAAACTATATGAAAGCCTCTTTCTGATCATCTACTTTTTAAATATAAACAGCTAAATATAATTCACTGATTCTTTTTTTCATCTTCTGAACCATGATTACAATTGTGGTTGATCCAGGGTCTTTCCCAGGAAAGGGCATTCACATCCTCTAGGTGCAATTAAGAGTAGGGAATCTATAGCACAGCATCAGTAGGTAACTTTAGCTGTGATTTCAAATTCTAGCACCGTCATGTAAAAAAAAAAGTAATAAATGAATACAGTCGAAATAAATGGGGTGTAATTATGGTTTTAGCTGCATACTCACCTGTTAGAGTGGGCTCCATGGAGTTTTTCTGCTTCAGATATGCCAACTCCACACTCTCCTGAAATACACACACTGGTGAGGCTACTATACCCCAGAAGCACATGAATGCATAGCAAACTGTGCAATTCTTTGCTTTTACCTTTACAGAAACCAATAAATGGGGCAGATGATTGCAGAACGGAACATGGAAGTAAGGCTAAACCTACAACATATTGGTCATCGTGGTCAGCTCAAACTGCCAAGTGATTACATTTCAAACATCCGTATTACAATACTGTTTTAGATGACACAGACCATGCTCTCTCATTAGCACATGTGATATTGAGCAGCTGACAGTGAAGGGGCACTGAGGGCCCTTCAAACGCTCTTTATGTGCTCTGGGCTTATTGCTCTGACATGGATTCAACAGCTAAGTATCCTAGTGGGCAAGACACAGCTGTTCTGATGCTTGTGTTAAGTGTGTGCTAATTTTCTCCTCCCCATGTACTCTTGCCCAGTATGGAGAAAACCCTTCTGAAACAATTGCTTGAAGAAGAGCAAAGAGGAAAATGATATACAATAAGTGTGCACTTTTTAGAAGAGGGGATTCTCTCTGGTATTGGAATGACAGTGGGGTGGTGAAGGTAAATACTTTTTAAACAGATGAGTAATAGTAATTGTACCTCATTAAAAGCTGTTCTAATATTCTATATCATATGGTAGCGAGCATGGAGGCCCTGAGTGCTATGTGTGTAGTACAGAATGTATGTCTAGGAATGTGCGGATAGATGGTTTTCCCATCTGTGAGCAGAGGGAAGTGCCACATCTGGAACTGAGTTCAATGCTATGCCAACACAAACTGGAGAAAGTGTGGGTGTATAAGAGAGAGAGAGACAGACAGACAGACAGAATAGTAGAGCATGTTTATGACTGATATAAAAATACACATATACCACAGCAATATGCCAAGGATTATAATTCTTAATAGATTAATCATTACGATTTCTCAGTTTTTACATATTTATAGTTATGGTGACTGCCATGGATTGTCCATGAGACAAGTTAGTTCCAGATGTTGTTATGAATATTTTGTCAACAAACCCGACAACCCCAATAAGAGATTTCAACAGAACTATAATATTAATATACTGCTTTTTTTTTTTTTTTTTGGTTTGTTTTAACCTTCTTGATTTTTCCTCAGATCTTACTAAGATTTTAAGCTCTTCGTATTTGTCTCATGTTCTGCTTTTTTTTAATGAACTTCAAAGTTCTCTGAACTACCTCAGCTCCACTGGATAGTTGTGCTACACTGTTATGAGGATTATTTCATGTGTGTTAGATCAGACACTTTGAACTGACAAGGTGGTTTTGATCTTGGTCAGTAAATGGATAATGGCCAGGACATACTGTAAAGTACATTGCTTCACAGGGCACACAGGTATGTTCCTGGTGTTTGATGGTGTTTGAAGAGTTCTTGCTTGTAGCTTTTGCTTTTAAAGACTAGCTATCATGCTCTAGGGACTATTTTAGTACCAAGCAGTTCATTTGTTTACAATTCATACATTCCTATAGTTCGTGCAGCTGTGTTTATGAATCTGGATAAAAAACATGAATGGGCATCATCAGCACTGAAGTGAAACCCAAGCTTATATTTATGAATTCTGAATCCAAGAGGCTACAGTATATACACTGATCAGCCACAACACTCAAACCAAATCCAGGTAAATTGAATAACATTGATTATCAGCCGTAAACTGGTGACAAGATCTTTGGCACGCAAGGCTCATTTATGCCTGTGAGAACAAAGACTTGCCAATCCAGCCTGATCTCACAGAAAAGCCTATGTAGCACAAATTGCTGAAGAAAACAAAAAAGAATGCTGGATAAGAAAGTGTTATCGGCTACATTAAGTGCATCACAGCTTCCTGTGTATGGGGCTTAGCAGGCAAAAAGCTCAAGGTTGTTGATCCAGGTTCCAAATTCCCCAAATCTCAATAGAAATCAAAGCGTCCTTGGATTCCACCAAACAACTCAGATCCATGGAGTTCCCATACCGCTACTCATAGCATCCAATGGATCTGCTGATAACATCCTAGTCCCAGACACCACGGCACACTCCCAGAAGTCAGGGCATGTGGAGTCATGCCCCGAGGGAATAGAGTTTACCCAGCTGCACACGGGGAATCTGCACAATATTGGCCTTAATGGTTACAATGGTTATGGCTGGTCAGTGTAGAAAAGGTATAAGACATAGATCCTAGAACCCCCGATCAGCAACGCAGAGCCTCAACCACTCAAACCACAATAAGGTCCAATTAGGGGGGCAAATGTATTTGGCTTGTTTATTTGGCTTGTTTATTATTTTTTTTCTCATTTTCTTTCTTTACATTCATTATATAGAGTAAAAGCCTGAAAACACAGTCTGACCTGGATTTATATTTTTCTCCTAGGGTTTTAAAAATAGCCTGAGCTCATCTTACAGTAACACAACAGGCTTCAGTAGTCAGAGCACTTCTGCTATGATTAAGCCTTTACTCAGACACCCATATTAAAGAAACCATATGCCTCCAGGTCCAGTGACATCAATGCTTAGGTTCCAGGCATAAGAAAGACTGACTGATTGTCAAGCAATTTTAATCAACATGAACATAAACAATACTTACAATATACAATTTACATGATTCTAAACAACGAATGGGAATCTCACCTGCAGCAACTGAACGTCATTTTTCAGAACCTCACACTCCTCAATAAGAAGAGATCTGTTGATCAATACAAGCAAACAATTAGAAATAACAGTAAGATCACACTCATAAAAATAAAAAAAAAACTTGGATTATATTTTATATGTTAAGATTGACAGAAATATTGTTAAAGCTTTAACAGACATTATTATTACAGTCACTGAGAATGCACCAATAGTTAACATTTTTGCTTTCCTTAATTCTTAATTCTTATTTCCCTTTACTCTAATGTGCATTAATTTTATTTCTAGTTTAGACTATTGGAACACCATACTACAAGGCTGAAATTGAAAGACTCAAAGGCTTTTTTTCCCCCCTAAGAATCAGGAAAGAAGGGCCTACTCTTTCCCTGTTACATAAACACTGTAGGCTTTTAATTTGCTTCCTTTCTTAAGGACTCGGGAATCTCACATATGCCTGGGTCTGCTATTCATTTAATCACAAAGGGGGTTTCTGTTCTGGTGAATTGAACTGGCCCACTTCCTCCCCACTCTACACTTTCCTTCGCTTCAGTATAGAAAATAGTGCTGGATATTATTTGTTAAGTTAAACACACAGCAGTTGATACCAACCAGGCTTCTGATTAAAAAGATGATAATTGCTAATTATTACTAATTGCTAACAAGACCTCTCTGGGTTAAAGTAAGATTTGATGTCCTAAAGATAACTGTAGATGTTGTGTAGGCGGCTGGGAGTCTAGACAGGGAGTGTCACTGAAGGCGAAACAGAGGAGAGGAAGAAACAGAGGAGAGTGCTTAGTCTTTAAATAGTATGTCTCCACATATGTCTGCTCGGTGTTCACAGACAGCGAGAGCAGCAGAAGAAATCACAGTGGAAGGACGTTCATTCCATAACATTTACCTCATTGGATCAAAATAGAATAAAGGAGGAGGCCACACCAATAAATAAGTGTTTGGGGGTGTGTGGAAACTCTATTGATGAGATAACCTGGTCACTCAGGGATCTTTTTTATTTTATTGCCCCATACCCTTGCTGGGCCTAGACCTGTCCAACTGAAGCAACCCCACATCACTGCCTCCAGAGGCTTGTACAGTGGCCACTATGCATGATAGGTGCATGTGCTTCCCTAACACGTCCATCACTCTGGAATAGGCTCGTTCTGGACTCATCAGACCACATGACCTCACTAACAAGTGGTTTTCTTATGGCCACACAGCAGTTCAGTTCCAGATCCTGTGAGTTCATGTCACTTTGTGCATGTGAAAATGCTCTTCCTTTAACTATTAATCTTAGGTGTGATTTCTACTGTCAACTTTTTATGATGCAACTTTACCCAATTTTCAAGTGATCTTTATTCTTTTTTTTCTGGTTACATATCTTTCATGAAGTTGACAGTTCAGCACTGTCCTTTCAATTTTAAATAATGTATTAGAAGGTTCTTTACCCGATTACCAATAATTTCATATCTCCTTAGTTTTTTTGTTGTTTGATGCAGAGAATAATTTGACTATTTTGAAACCCTTGCAGGCCAATAGTTTGACAGAGTGTCATCTTGATTGACATTATCCTCTTTTCCCTCTCCCAATCTTTGCTACATCACAGACACACTGTCTGCACTTACAGTTTGGTTCAATGGACTGTTTTAAACTGATTTTGCAACCTTGTCCTATCTGCTGCTTCTCCCTATATTTGTTTGCATTTTTGACCCTTAGCTACAGGTATATAATGGAGCTAAATGAGGGAGTGAGCATGCAGCCCCATGATTAATCAATATATAGGTAATTGGTCATGTAACAGAGGCAATTAGTAATCTGATGAGTAGAGAGTTACTGTAATAGTAAATTGAGTTTCAAATGTACGGTATGTATGTGTGAATGGGAACTGAATAAAACTGCTGAATAAAGCAATGCATAATGTAATATTTGTCTTTGTGCAATCTGGTGAATTATTTAGATCATTTTGACTCGCCTTAGATGGGACACAACTTCATCTATATGGGTGATGCTCAGTTTGTGCCTCAGAGCTTCAATTTCATCTTCAATGCTGGAGTTAGATGAGAGCCTTGAGCTGGACCTGGCAAAATAATACATAATAAATAAGATCTTATTACCTAAACTTTAATTATTCATACACACACATACACACACAATCAGCCTACACTGCATGCCTTGGGATTGTCGGAGGAAACCCATCAAGCATGAGGAGAGCATGCAAACTCCAAGCATAGAGACTGAAGATGAGATTCAAACCGCCATCACTGGAGGTGCAACTTAATGGTTAACCACTAGGCCACTGTGCTGTGACCGTTGACACATTTTTCCTGCTTTGCTGCCAGATCTGTTTACTTTACTGGGCTTTCTGTATCTTCTGATTAAGTCAATGTCAATAAAAAAATAACTATATAGCCCTGAAACACACTTTGTATAGTTTACAAAGTACAGGCATTTGACTTAATGAATATTCAGTGTCCCAAATTAAATTGAATGGTGTAATCACTGTTGTAAAGCAGCCTAATGGCACTATCACCTAATACTTCCAGGGTTGGGGGTCTTAATAGCACCCCTGTGGTTTATGGGAATGAAGTCCCTGTGTTTTATGGGTTTTCCCCACAATCCAAAGACTTGTAGTGTTGTAGGCTGATTGGCATTTACAAATAGTCTGTGATGTTTGATTGGGTGTGTGCTTGTGGGTTGCTAAAGGTGGAGATTCCTACAACACCTTCATCAATGACTGCTGGCATGAAGTCAAAGGTCAATGCGGCCCACCATACTGAATGAAAGGATGGATGCAAATGGTGTACATTTATAAAATTTTGAAATTGTAGTGAACTGGTAGTGGAATGCTTGTGCAACACTCACCTACTAGACCCAGGTCTGCTCGTTGGTGTTGTACTGTCTGAAATTTGCTGTCTCTCTGTGCCGAGTACATAACTCACCACCCTGGGATTGTATTGGGACATGACTTTAGCTCCATCTCTGCAACAAACACACAAGACAAGGGAGGCTCTTCACGAGAACTCAGAATAAGTAAAAGTATGCTTAAATAGAATTAAAGTAAAGGGTGGCAATGCCACTTTTCCTGAGCAAACCATGACAACAGCACTCTGGTGATTATACAGACAGAGCACAGAGACGTCTTTGACGCCCCTGGATAATATGTTGCAATATGAGGGAAAAAAGTTGCATTTGTAAATGCAGTAACAAATGGTGTTAATGGCCAAAGGTGTTACCAAGTGTTACCAAGTCTACAGTACATCACCCACTACTGAAGCATGACATTTTTAAGACAGTGACGTCTGAGGAATCAGAGATCACGCATATCTCGAAGTGGTTTTCGGCCCTGCCCTTTACACTTTAAATTTCTTGATGGTAGTGTGTACTAACATTGGGGAATGTTATCCGGAAAGCACTGAATAATTTGCTGGTGCATCAATTGCCAAAAAATCGGCAAGCTGCGCCCAATTCTTGCTCCTTGAATACTATAACATTATTGGTTCATCTGGTTCAACAGCACTTGTTACTTGTCACCTTGTAATTTCTACCTGTCACACTGTTATTAGCCTTAAATGGTCCCAACGTTTTTGAAGGGTATTGCATATGCTATATTTTAAATTAGTGCATATTGGCATACAACATTGGCCCTTCATGAAATATCTAGAAAGATTTATGACATGCAAATAATCTCTACTTAAGTCATTATTTACCAGCAGTGCTACTTTTTTTTTTTTTTTTTTGCTATACCCATTCCTATTCTTCTAGCTGACATAAGGGTTTCTTATGAAGCTGCAGAGTATCATAAATGCAATATGCTGCAATCGTGTTGTGAACTGACTCATAGCCAGGAAGAAAAAGATAAAGAGGATCCTTTCCTTTTTCCTTCATTTAAATTTGTCTGTGTTCCAGTGAAAAAACAGGGACAGAGAGAAAAAACAGTAGGGGGATTTGCAACAGGGCAGCAGGAGCACATCTTTTATCCCTAGCCAATTCTGCAGCCATAAAATAAATCCTGCTGGACCAAAAGACTAGTGCGGATGTGCATATGTGGGTGTGATGATGATCAGAAAGCAGAAGGCTATGTGTTTGGGCATGTGTAAAGCACTACAGTGCCTTCTCATTAGGAGATTTAGTCACGGAAACCGTAAATTGTAAACTGAGCGTTTGTGTACATATACACTGTCTCGGAGGAACACGCTCTGGTCTCACATTACCAGAGTACTAGAGTTACAGGATGAGCTTACGGAGCTTCCTGACATGGACATGAGGTCTTTCGGCAGTTTCCTTAATAAAAAGGATTCAGTTATCCTGTTAGGTGACAGCTAGAAAGCCATATTGAAGAACTTGGGATTGGAAAAGCTGTTTTCCTAATAGAACTATACTGAGCATAGGGTTGGACAATGAAACTGAAATGCCTGGTCAAATTAATTCCAACTTTTGCGGCCAATACAGCATTAATTCGTCTTGGGAATGACAGAAACAAGTCCTGCACAGCGGCAGAGGGAGTTTGAGCCATTCCCACTTCTGGGAATGGTGATGGTGCAGGCTATGGGAGATGTTCAAATTCACTTTCATGGTCATCAAACCACTCTGTCACCAGTCTTGCTGTGTGTATTGGTGCATTATCACCCTGATACACGGCACCGCCTTCAGGATACAATGTTTGAATCATTGGGTGCACATGGAGCTCCAGAATGGTTCGGTAGACCTTGGCAGTGACGCACCCATCTAGCACAAGTATTGGGCCTAGGGAATGCCATGATATTGCAGCCCAAACCATCACT
>JAQQZS010000001.1:25786650-25802204 GCA_030068045.1 Platyallabes tihoni
CATTTTGTGTGACAAACATGCAAAAGAATAAGAAATCAGGAGGGGGGCAAATAGTTTTTCACACCACTGTATATATAAAACTTCACCATATAAGTAATGAAAGTATGTTTTTCTTCACTACTCTTGAAGTAGGCAAAGTTGATTTCTTGATACTGTGCCCACAGTAACTTCTCATACCAGTTCCTGGCTTTCAGGAGTGAAACCCAATGCAGTTCAACAGTTTTATATCCCAACCTTTAATGTTGTTGTGCATTTTAGATGCTTTTTGCTTACCACATTTGTAAAGAAACTAGCTAATTCTGAGCAGACAATATAGCCCTATACAATTCAGAATTCATTCTGCAACTTTTATTATAAGTTATAAACATGCCTATGCCAATGCTGGCCACAATAGAATGGCACTAGAACACCCAGTGCATCACAGCCTGGCATGCATGGTGCCAAAAGGGCAAAGAGCACAAGGTTGCCTACCAGGCCACCAAACTGACCCGATCCCAATCCGATCAAGCACACAGGAGGCGCGATGGGATGGGCTGAACAACTGAGTCTGATCCACTGAGACCCCATCCCGCAAGCAACAGCACCTAGAGGGCATGCTGGCATTGTCCCAGTGCCTGACACCACAGCCCAGAGCCACCCAGGTAGCACAAGGGGAAACCAATTTCTAGGTGGTTATAATGTTAATGTTATGGCTGATCTGTGTTTGCAACAACAATGTTCCAGACACTGTTGTACAGTAGGTGAAAATCCGAGGAGATTTTCAGGAGTTCCTGAAATACTCAAACCAGCCCATTTGGCACCAACAATCAGGCTGTAGCGAAAATCTGATATTTGATATGAACATTGATTAATGTTCTTGACCTGTATCTGATTTCATCCATTGGCCAAAGTATTCTGCCACTTGACTAGTTAATTGGATGGAAGCATGAATGAGAAGGTGAAGTATTTTGGCATGCAATTTGTGTGATGATTCATTCTGAAAGACCAATGCATCTTTGAAGTCTGCGCTATTAGTACTGTATGTAATCCAGGGTTCCCCAACTCCCAACAGTTCTGACTAATGGCCTAACTTTAAACCACCTATTGATCCTTCCTAGTGTTGAGTTTAATCAACCATCACCAAACTGTGCTCACCTGGAAATGTGTTTTTCTAAATCTACTGTACCAGTACGTGGAGAAATATACACTTTTATAATCACATTTACTGTTATAGTGTTCTCATAATACATGTCTTAAAGCAGCTTTAAGCTTTCTGTAATGTTTTATGCATCCCTTTCATGCTTGTATAATGGAAGTAGAGTAGCTCTCCTCCATTTGGTAATAAAAATGAAATAACTAGAGGGTGCAGCACAAGATTCATACAGTAGAGATCAGTCTTAGACATGCCTCATTATCTTTCTTATTCAGTTATCATAGTTATTATGATTATTATAAGGAATGAAAGAAACCTAAGGGGGTAATCAAAGCCACATGACAGGTTTGGAGACAGGCACTTTTCCCAGCTGATTTTACTTTTTATTTTTTTTTGTCTTTTTTGTCAGCCCATTTAACCTGAACTGCAGGCGGCATGCTGTCACGGTTTATACAGCAGGTGGTGTTCTGGCCAGTGATTTCTTTGTCCTAGAGGAAGAACATATTGGGAAAGCCCAGTTGAGTTTCCACATGGTGGAAAATATGTAACTTAAAGGTTAAGCCTGTCATTTCCTGGTCAGTACAAGAGCTTTACAATATAGAAGCCAGATGTCAGCTGCCTTGGTTCATTTATATATTAGGAGGATTTTTTTTTTCTGTGTGATAAATGTGGCTTTTAATGTGTATATTTTCCAGCCATCAGATTGTGAGGAGTGCACCTGCGATATCGATGGGATGGTCACGTGCATGGTAGCGGATTGTGCCCCCCCTGCATGTGTGAACCCGGTCTTTCAAAGAGGGAAGTGCTGCCCACACTGCAAAGATGGTAAGCTGCCTTAAATAGTATACATAAACCCAATTTAGGGGGAGAAAGGCCCTTTTCCAAACATTGGCTTCAAATCTGATTATTCGGAAATCCAAATACCCCAGGCAGCGATGCAAACATCTTTTATCTGCATTCCTCTTTACTCTTCATCTCTTCTTCTTGGCAATGTAATAGCCCTGGTGTAATACTCTCACATAATCTGAAACTCGAGAAAATGGATAAGCTGCGGGAACACGAGTGAACTAGTTTCCAGTCTATGCCAGGAAATGTAATTTTTGCTCCTTGTGAAATGAATCCAAGCAAGCCCTATGTACTGTATACTGGAAGCAGGTAATTATGGTATTTATTCCAACAAATGAAAAGAAAAGTGAAGCATGTGAGCAGATCTTGACCATGCTGTTGATATAGTAATATGATATAGTAATATGTCAAGCCTGCACACCAGCTGAATATCACTTGTCGTTGTCTGTTCTTTCTCAAGTGGCCCTCTTATTATTATAAAAAAAGTGTATCATTGTGTAGCATGTAAAAACTATTAATGTGAAGTCACACAGACGGACTTAAACATTGCTGCTCTTCATCGCCAATGGTTTACCATAAGTTTATAATGTAACTTCACATTTCTCAGTGGTCTGACTTGAAAACCTCAACTGTGACCTGTTATATCAAGTTAGGTATTAAGATGCCTTAAAACCTGGCTGTAGAATTCGCTATTGTCATTCAGACCACTGGGAACGAATTTTCAATGCACAATGCCGCAAAAGACATTGAGCATGCGCTTGGTTGAGCTGCAGACCTGCCTTGCCTCTTTCAATCGTGGAGATGATGGGTTCTTCCAAAGACTGTTGCTTCGTCCTAGAGCCGTACACACACGCCCAAGATTTGTCACCATTAATAAACCTTGACATGGAGGATGGGTCTTCCACAGCACCTTGGCAGACTTACATGCGATGTTCCTTCGGCTCCTTGGTCAGCAGCCTGGGGTCGACCTCTGCAGAAAAACGGGGCATGCTCAAATCACACATGAGGATTGCCTGGACTATTCCGTGTGACCCTCTCCAACAATGGCAGCAATGTTGTGGATTCTTCTCCGACGATCATCATGCACAAGTTGCCGAACGGTTTCAGCATTTTCAGCTGTCAAGTTCATGAAAGGTCTTCCTGATCTCTTTTCGTCTTTCAATTATGTTTTTCCGCTCTTTAAGTTCACATGCCACTCAAAAGACCTTAAATGACACATTGCGGCAGTGCAGTAAGCTTGACGCATCCTTTTAAACGTCTCTGTGGCAGATTTGTACAGTATCTCACAGAATTGCACGTACACTGTTTGTTCTAACTTGCTGCTCAGAATAGCACCAGTTTCACAGCTAACGATGTACAGTACACAGGACAAAGTCTTTTGGCACTCTGACCTCTGAAGGTTGGTGATCCCTATTACTGTGCGTGCAGCCTTGTGCTACCATCTGTTGGTGTGCTACAAAACTAGTCAGAAAAACTTTTTGATACCGCCTCATAGAGTGCAGTAAGTGGAGTGTGTCAAATTGACAATTTTGGCTAAACTCGGTTGATAAATACATTATCTGATGTTGATACTTCAACAGAATTGAGAAAGTTTTAAACCACAAAATTCGTTTGATTAACTTTAATGGACACTATTCAAGCTTTTATTTAAAATTTTTATTTTAAATCAAATTAAAAAGTTTTCTTTAAAAAGTTTTATTGCTATTATTTTCTATTTCATTTCATGATTATTTTCATTTATTTTATGTAAAGCACTTTGAATTACCATTGTGTATGAAATGTGCTATACAAATTAACTTGCCTTGCCTAGTTAATCCAGTTGTGACAGAATTTGTTCACTTAAAAACGTGAAAAATAATTTACTGTAAATAATTTTTAGGGGTAGCAGAAAAATCCTGGTATCAAAATGTGCCTGAGGACACCCTCTCTCTTCACATCACAATCCTCATTCACTGTACATATTCTAAAAACAGGATTTTTCCTAGACTTGTCTTCTAAGCAAATTCGCACTGGCCATATCTTAGCAATCAGTAGATAGATACAGTAATAAACTTAAACGTGTCAAAATGGATCTTATTGGACTATGAATCTAAAAATATGTAGTATTCAAAACAACCAAAATGCGACTTAATACTGTACCTGATTTGATGTGATGGGGAACATAAAATTAGGTCAAATTAAAATAACCCTTGTATTATTGCTACCCTTCATGGAAATGGAAAAACAGATATGTCAATTAGGGAAATAACTAAAAATATTTTATTATAATATTTTCTCTCTAAAAATGAGTAACTTTAATGAAAATGGTTTAAACACTTTGAAATGTTCCGGGAGTTCAAACAGCTTTAAGGCTCTAATTGTTTAAAGAAAGGGGCTTGTTGCTTTTATTCTTTCCAGATTCAGATTAAATATTAATTAAACATTAATTGTCAGTGTGCTGATAATTTACAGCTAACATTTAATTAAACATTGGCAAATTGTGTACTATTTAAAACTATTGTGGCAACATTGTTCAATACATAATATTTTAAATTATATTTAATTTGATTATGGTGTGCACTGTGGCGGGAAATTTCTATATGATTCCTCATGCTCCTTGAACACTAGTGGGCACCCAAATGAGGATGGGTTCCCTGTTGAGTCTGGTTCCTCTCAAGGTTTCTTCCAATTGCCATCTCAGGGAGGTTTTCCTTGTCACTGTCGCCGTCATCCTTGGCTTGCTCATCAGGGACAGTCTTATCATACACATTCACATTTCATACAAACTTAAATAATTCTTTTGATTGTGTAAAGCTGCTTTGCGACAATGTCAATTGTTAAACCGCTATACAAATAAAATTGAATTGAATTAAACATACTGTACAGTAGGCTGTTTAATATAGAGTAGTTACAAAATTGGCCGTAGGATTTTTCTGCAGCACCTGGTGGATTCCAAGATTTACCTTTGCCAAAGGCGAGTCTATCCTCTCTCTGCACCGATATTCATTCTTCGCATTATCATTCATACACGATATTCATTCTTCACTACTTACGGTAACAATGAATGGCACAAAGAAAAGTTGACAGTGAGTGCCGAGTTTTAGTAAGCAGTGAACAGACAAATACGACCTTATGTCGTATTTTTTAAGAACCTGTACAATATCGCAATATTTACAATAATATAACACAATATTCTTTGTACAAAGAATAAAAAATCAGCTGCCACTTTTCCACCAAGCATGCTAACTAGGCTACAGTAGTAACCAACCTGTCATTGCGAGAAAAGATGGCTACTAAGAGCCTAGCAGCCTGTTAACAATCACAGCAAAATATTTTTTCAGACAAACTACAGTAAGCATGTTACTTGAGAATGGTACTGAGGCAACTGAAGCATGTTGTTTCATGGACTTCCCTTCCCAAAACATTGTGATTATTAGCAAACTGGAGCCTTTTGTTCCGATTAGCATCACTAATAAGTGGTTTTCTCATGGCCATACTGTACTGTACATCTGTTTAGTTCTAATCATGTGAGTTCTTATCATATTGTGTGTTTTAACAGAGCTGTGATTTCTACTGGCAATTTTTGCCGATGCAACTTAACCAAGCATTTAAGTTATTTCAATCACATAACATCAAGCTAACACACACACATACATCTATTTAGTGTGTGGGCAATTTAGAGTAGCAAATCCAAATAATGACTCATTTTAGAAGCTACTGTACCTGATGTAGCACCATGGCTCGCTCTATGAATTCATGTTAGTTTTTATGGAAGGTGCCAATACTGCTTAGGTTGAAGTGGCACATGTTTCTAAGTCATCAGAGCTATTGTTTAGTAAAAAAAACACAATGTGTTTTTGTTCACTTTTAGGGCCCAACTGCTTTGTGGATGACACTCAGACGCAGATAATCCCTGGAGGCGAGGCAGTGTGGGTAGATTCCTGTACCAAATGTCGATGCCATGACGGGCAGGATGCTGGCTATTGGAAGGGCAACCGAGTGGCCACATGCAACCGCCTCCACAACTGCACAGTCAGCAAAGGGAAAATCTAAAACTCATACTGTATATTCTCCATTAACCAAAACGTAAAGCTCAGCAGGACCTGGATTTCAAACAGAAGATGGCTTGTGCTCGCACAGCTGATTGTAGCCTCTGTGATTACAAACACAAGTCTTGTATAACGTGCCTGATATTAAGGTTAAATGTTAAATGACACGGCTGAATGTTGCTTGGCTATGCAAGGGATAATCCCAAATTAAGCCCTAGTATGTAGAGTGTAGGGGGATCCAAATTGTGAGTACTTCCAAAAATATTAAAGCAGCTATTCAAAAATAATAGGCGATATTTTTGACCTTATACAAAACCAGAGGTGATTACTTGGTTCTATAGTATTTGTAGTAATTGTGATTTCTGGTTATGTTAAACAGACAATGTGACCCTATTGTAGGTGTTAGAAATAGTTTAGTAACCACAGAAAGAGTCTGTGAATTGGATGCCATACTGTACATGTGACATCAGTCTTTCTTTTGTCCTTGAATATTGTTTAGTCTTATTGCATTAGAAGTCTGATATACTGTACAGTAAGTAAAGTTATGTACTTCATATAAACCATACATACATACATACTGTACCGTACCATACCGTACCATACCATAGAGCTAGAATTGTTAATGGATTACAATATATTTTATCAGCAGTTAATGCTGGTAATGTTTACATGAAAATACACTGCCTGACCAAAAAAAAAAAAAAAAAAAAAAAAACATGATCGGTACATCACTTCCTTTCTTACCCGCTCTGGAATAAGATAAAACCACACAACATTTTCTCCACATTGCTCCACAGTCTTATCTTTATGCTCCATAGCAAACTGAAGCATTTTCCCCCTGCCTAGTCTCACACCAAGTGCACACACTGCTGTTTAGTCTCAGTTGTGTGCGTTGGATCTTAATGTGTGGAAATGGTCTTACTTTCACTATTAAACATAGATGTGATTCCTACTGTTCATTTTTACAATGCAACTTCACACAGTGTTTAAGTGGTCTCTGATCATTTATAATAATAATTCATAAAAAAAAATACATTTTTTTTGAATGGTTCTTAATCCAATTCCAGTAATTAAAATTTTTTTTTGCTTAATGCAGGCCAAAATTTTTATCTTCTGAAATGTCAACTTTCTTCAGAAAAACACAGATTTTGCTTTGGAACATGTGTGAAACCAAAAATATGTACAACTGTTGAACATAATTGATGTATGTTTATTTGCTCATATAATAATGCATATATTATAAACTGAACAATTCCATAATAATAATAATAATCATAATAAGGAACTGGATTTAAGCCTGAGGTTCCTAAAAAGCAAAAGGAATACAACACTTTGTGTTTGGTGCTTACTCCAATCCCATGCAGGCATGGAAGAGGCTAATGTACAATACAGTACTGTGCAAAAGTCGCAGGCACCATGAGTTTTGCAGTACAAACTTAGTCATAAAGTTGTTTGTTTAAATTATATGACTTTATTATTAACCTCCTGAGGCCTGAACTCTACTCTTGTGACATTGCAATTTCTGCTGACTGTTTCTCTTTATTTACAGCTGATAAATATAATTTAATCAAAGTTTTCAACCAGGAAGAAACTTGGCAAAAGAATTATACAGTTCTTTTATATGAGGATGGTACAAGGATAAATATATACAGTAGACTGTTAAATTGGGATAAAATGTCATGTCCTCATATTAGGAGGTTAAGTTCACAAAAACATTTCAGAAAAACATTTGTATGCCAAAAAAGAAAGCAGCATAATATAGTATATACTGTAAGTGGTCACTTTTTAGACAAAAAATAAATAGAAGCTGCTGGATTTTACGTGCAAAAATTAAAAAACAAAATAAGTGTGGTTGGTTCTATAGGATGCGCAATACAATGTATTGTACAGCAAATTTCCTTATAAAACTGTACCAAATACTGTCTTTGTTTCATTAATTATTGTTTTCTGGGCTTTATAGCAGTAAATGTTTAAATGCATAAAATGTCTGTTTAATGTTTCTTTTCCAAAAATGTACCTTTTTTTATTAAACAATGTAAATCAGCATCCATCCATCTCTTAGATGCTGGTTCATATCACTTGACACAATGACAAATAAACCACTGGTAGTAAATTTGTCTTGATTTCTAGATTTTTTTTTTTTTACATTTACAAACGCTCGTTTTTAAATGCCCCATCTGTACATTAGTTTGTAGTGCCTCGATTTCTAAAGTTAAATGAACAAGCTTCAGTTTTTCTTGTGTTTTTTTGTGACTCCAGTCAGCCACTCTGATGCTCAGTTTGAGTTTCAGCAGATTGGATTGACCATGTCTACATGCCTAAACGCCCTGAGTTGCTGCCCCGTGATTGGCTGATTAGATATTTTATTAGAGTGATAGGCTGATTAGAGTCCCCGCTGGTGTAGTGACAGGATTCGGCGCTCTCTTTGCAGCAGGCTGGGTTCGATTCCCGTTCAGGGAAGCAACTTTAGGGCAGTGGTGGGTCAATTGGTTAAGGCTGAGGGTTACTGAGCTACTGATCTGAAGGTCGGGGGTTCAAGCCCCAGCACTGCCAAGCTTCCATTGTTGAGCCCTTGAGCAAGGCCCTTAAATCTGCTCTAGGGGTGCTGAACCCTGGCTGACACCAGCTTTCTAAATGGGATATGCAAAAATTATTTGACTGTGCTGTACGGTACATGTGACAAATAATTGAATCTTAATCCTATTTGCATTAAATAGCAGTTGAACATACCTACTGTATTTTTTCTCCCGATATGTTTATTGAGCTTTTCCTGTTTTATAAACCCACATCAATTAGACATGTAGTGACAAAATATTCGAATGAACACCCGAACAAATACACAAGCGTATACCCATGTTTCTTTAACTTCTTCTGTTTGTACACTTTACGATTCTTACAGCTTAACAAATTAAATAGACAACAGTATGCATGAAGTTCATTCCTATCACCCAGGAACTGAATTAGATTTTAATGTTTGTGTATTTTAGTTCAAAGGTTTATTTTAATTGCTCATTATTAATCAATCAATCAATCAGTTAATTTGAGGCTTTTTTTTTTTTAAAGATTTAAATCCTGTATGCATAGTGCAGTCAGTTAAAAAAAAAAAAAAAAAGCAGAAAATTGGAATGAACAAAACATTTTCTTCATACAATGGTAAAGAAAGCAACCTTTTAAGCTCATCTGGGATCTGCATACCCTTAGAATGCAGGTATGAATTAATTTTAAATAATTAATCACTGAGTCTCACAATAAAAATGTAAAAGTAAAATATCATGTATCATCAGTGTATGTGTTATACTATATATCGGTGCTATACTGGAAAATGTGATTCTATAGTAAGAAAGGAATCTTGGGAATTTCAATTTAGAAAACATTGAAAGGATTCTGTATCTAATAAACATTAACATAACATTTTATATCCCTGACAAAAATTGCAACATTTAGCGATTGAACTATATCCAATATCCAATCAAAATGTATTGTTCTCTCTCTCTCACACACACACACACACACACACACACACACACACAAGGATGCACAGTATGATGTGCAGTGAAATGCCTTCTCTGACTGTCTAGGGATGTAAAATGGAAATCTTCTAGACTTATTTTGTCTGTCAGAAATTCAAGCCATAAATTTAATTTCAAGCCATAGTGTTCAGCTATTTTAGATGATGTGTCCAAAAGCATGTACTATTCACAGTTTAGCCCAAAAACGCATCCCAACAATAGAAATCCACTGTCATCCTTTTTTTAATAGTTCTTATCTATATTAGCCTGCAGAAACGTACGTTTCTGGAATAAAAACCTACAGCATATGAATTTAATACACAGCAATAATCTTTTTGAGCAAAACAACACAACAGTTATTGAATAAAACTCTTTATTTCTGTATATAATCCCCTGCAACACTAATGCACTTATCCCAGCACTTGGATCCCATCAAAGTAGAAAGTGCCATGGTCGTGCTTCACATCTAAAACGCTGGCCTCCCAGGAACTCCTTAAATGACCCAAACATGTGGAAATGAGGTCAGGACTGTATGGGGGATGTCTCCCAGTCGAGATCCCGCTCTCTTCATGTGTTTTTTTGTGAATAATTTTGTGTACAGTTTCCACAGATAAATGTTTGGTGTTCCATTCGCTGAATGTTCACATGACTGACTGCAGTAGGCTCTGAGCCACCTCGGCCAGGATCGTTATTCACGGATGTATGACCTCCTGTAAAAACATTTGCACCATTCAAATACTTTACTGTGTTTAGAGTCTCATAACCATACTGTGCTTGAAGTCATCTGTAAACGTCAATGTTTACGCATGCCCCGGTTTGACCTGATCGCCACTTGGGTGTGATATCTGACATATGCTGTATTTATCCTGTAAAAAAAAAAAAAGTGCAATTATAAGACGGTGAACTTTGGAACACTTTCACTCCTGCTTTGATAAGTTCCACTGGCATAACGGCGCCTCAACATTTAACAAGTCCCCCTAATGTGAGATAGTGTCAACACCCTGACAGTCTGAGGCACCTTAAACTCTCACACACGCACGCACGCACGCACGCACGCACACAGATACACACACTTTCCCCTCTTCTATAACGATGAAACAGCCTAGCAAATGAGCACCAGGAGGAAGACACAGGTTTCCAAGCAACAGCTCTTCTTTATTTGTTGTATACAAAAAGTAAGTTCGATATGACATAACGCATTCTACATAGAACCATACTGTATGTTGACATTCAATGTACAAAATAAAACAACGACAAAGAAAAAAACCTAAGTAGATCCAGTAGGTGTTTAAAAAGCCACTCAGAGCTTGAAGACCAGAGTTTCTTTCTTACAGGTGTAATATTTTCAGAGAGCCCCTGCCCTTCTCTCGTAAGGTTCACTTTCTCCAGTCGAGGATGCTGGGATTGGATGGATGGATGAGGAGAAAAGAACAAAGGCCAGGAGAGGAGATGAGAGGAAATGGAAGCATAAACACCAAGAGAGGGAGCGAGAGCTACACACAGTGCGCTACTTCATTAGAAAGGGAGAATGCTCGACATACGGGACGAAGCTCCTAACAAAAACGATATCATCCTGGAGAATGTTCTCGAGCTGTGTATTATGAATAATTAGTGATAAAAGCCAACCCTTTCTTCCTTGCGCTGTGCAAACCACGTACAGTAACGAGACGACTGCCTTGCTAGCGTCATGAGCGTAATAGCAGCAATGATATGGAGATGATTATAAAAAGAACACATTCTTTCATAAACTCCAGTGAGATTATATTTCAACAGAGTGTTTCTGCCTTTCCAGACTGACAAAAAAAACCTGTGCACCCTCACATCTACACTGTAGATTCAATTCAGCAGCACACGATATATCATATGTTCCACTATTCTAACTTACAGACAGATCTCGTTATATTCCTCACTGTCGCATTATGTACAAATTCACAGCAAAATGGAAAAAAAAAAAAAAAAAAGAGGAAGAATGGCACAAAGATAGGACCAAGGATGCTGCAGACGGCCTTGGATTCATAAGACAGCCTTGATGAGGGGATGAAAGAGAAAAAAAGAAAGACGCCCTTTACATCTTACAGACCCCACACATGGCTGCTATAGGGAACAGATGATGTACTGCTCCTGCTCCTCCTATTCCGAATATACTGTACCAACAACAGGAACAGGAAAGAAAAACATTACAATCACTTTTTTCCCCCAACGAGATGCTATATTTAAAGTTATAGTGTTGAGTATAATATGTTTAAAAGGAAAGTGGACTATAATGCTGTCATGTCCGTTACCGCCGTTATAACGTTATATTTGCATTTGTATCATGTTCGAGTTTATATGTAGGCCTACAATATTTACTCTGCACTATATAATCGATTTTTGCATCTGGGTTATCAAAACTGTATGTCAGCTACATTTACGTCACAGTCGAATAGCAACACCATCGATAAGCTTTGGTATACTGTATATTTGTATGATGATAATATACGTATAGTATTATAAATATAATATTATGAGAAAGGAATAAAACATGACAGGAAGTGCTGTTACGGGAAAATAATAACTTGAAGATGACTAATTTCCAAAAAAGCCAAAAAAAAAAAAGAAAAAAGAACAGCATGCCCTGAACTGTTTTGTTTCCTCTTATACCACAGCGACATGAACAATTATTATTCATTAAACAACATGTCATACTTATACAAAAACAATTTTTATTGTTCTTGTATAAGTATCTAATGTCGTATTTAATGTTGTGGAACGCCTGCGAAACACATTAGATTAGAGACACAGTCCTTCCTCACTAGACTTTTTTTTTCTTCTTCTTCTTTCTTAGCATGATTCAGACAAAAAGAAAGAAGAAAAAAAAGTCAGCTTGTCTGACTGAGAAACCACAAATCTCTCCATCCCTGAAATGCACGTTATTTCAGAAAACTGGTACAAGTGCGGACAACAGCGACTCCTTCCAACAAAGAGAAAACTTTACAGTTATAACAATTATACACGGTTATTAATCCATTTATGCAGCCACACCAGTCTCTGATTAAACTCTTTCTATAATTAAACATCCCTGTGATTTGTCTTGCACCCGACTCTACTACATTCTGACCAATCAGGATTGAGAATTCCACACTGTGGTAGCGTAATATTATAAATATAATACTAAGCACAATAGCCAGCTTGTACTGTAAATATGTGTCAGTCGTGTGACCATTAAGCTAGCCATATTGACGATTTCTCTGTTATAGAAACGCATAATCTGTAATAATGCAATCTGTAATAATGCAAAAAAAAAAAAAAATGGGCAGCGTTGGGAAACGAGGGTGAATTTCAGAAATACAACAATTCGGTTTGCTCCAAAAGGTGAGGCTGTGGTGAGAGCATGGTGAGACCGTGGTGAGACTGTGATGAGACTGTGATGAGACCATGGTGAGACTGAGGTGAGACCGTGGTGAGACCATGGTGAGAACGTGGTGAGAACGTGGTGAGACTGAGGTGAGACCGTGGTGAGATCATGGTGAGACCGTGATGAGACCATGGTGAGAACGTGGTGAGACTGAGGTGAGACCGTGGTGAGACCGTGGTGAGACCGTGGTCATTTATTGTATAATGTCAGTAATGAGGAATGACAGGGGGGTCTAACAGAAGGCAACAGGAGAAGAAGGTTAAACTTAACATCAACATCCAAAGGAGAAAAAAAACAACTTAAGCACCTCATAAAATGTCTGAAGGCATCAGTATAGTGTGCATAGGCAGTACATGGAACAGGAAAAGGTGAAAGCACAAGTCAATTAAACATACCAAGCCAAATTTAATTTCTAGTTTTTGATAATAGTTCACTGTGGTCTTGAATGAGCATGACCTCACATACATGGCAATTAAGTTTAAGACGCATTAAGCTGAAAAAAATTCAGTTAGAAAAAACAAACAAACAAAAAAAAAAACAACCTAATGTTGTTTTCAAATGACTGACTGCGGTGACCATGTACAGCTTTGCCAGGATTCCCTCGGCCTCCAAGTGAGAGTTCCCAGAATCCCTTTTTACTCAATTCTGGACCTACAAAGGCAGGGCTCGTTATTCAAATCAGGTCACTGACATGTTGAAGCTTTCAGCATAATCGGTGCTTCCGTGGTTGAAGTCACAGAGCAGGAAGAGTAGAAATACAAAATAAGAAAGAAAGAGGAAAGAAAAAAAAACGGACATAGAAGATGATCCATAGGATTTGTTCAAGCACAGGCTTGGTTAAGTGTCTTTATCATCTCCATCTTTGTAGATATGACGAGAAACATACGCTGCAGCAGGTCCAGTGCAGATACAAAAGACATTCGTTTCTGAAATGTTCCAAGTGATATACATCAAGTGAACAGGGTTCTCCTTTGAGATTGTGCCCAGAAACAATGTTTATTCATGTCCTCCAGGTTGGACCAGAAGGGCTACTAGAGCATCATCCACATTGCTATGGCTGTCTGTGCTCTCCACTCATGTCCCTTATCACTGCGTGTGGGTACTGGAGTCAGAATCGGATTTGTGTTCATAAATCCACAAAAGGTCCAGTGTATTCCTGAGAACTAACCTGTTCAGCATATCACTGCTGCACACAGAGGCGCTCGGCCATGGGCGGTATATGTATATATGTGAGTGCGTGTGTGTGTGTGTGTGTGTGTGTGTGTGTGTGTGTGTGTTAGTTAGCGTGTGTGTGTGTGGACCTGGCCGAAGTCTATCCTCTGAGAGGTCTGGGAGGAGGTTTGCCAATCTCCACCGAGATGTTGGTGTAGAGCGGGTACTTTTTAATGGAGACGAGGCGATACGTGAGCGAGCTGATGCCATCCTTCCTCATAGTGTTCTTTGTGTTCTGAATTTTATTAAACCTGTCAAGGGAGAAAAAAAAGCAAGAGAGCAAACTTTAAGTGGATTTACGAAAAAAGGGAAGAAGGATTGCTGCATATTTTCATCATCTAATGTTGTGGATGTTCTTAAGAGGCATCACAAGATGGCGGTGCGTTTAAAATAGTACATAATCATTGCCGTACTATTTGTCAATGCAAACACATGACTTTTGTTCTGAATACCTGTAAAAGATCAGTTATTTTTAAACCAGATTTTATTGCTTGTTGACCTGTTTAATTGCAGTGTGTAATAATTCATACATACATATACTGTACATACATACATAACTCAGCCAAAAAAGACAAACACTCCAATATTTCAATGACTACCTTAGGTTTGGATGATGGTATACATTATGGTGGAGAATCCAGATGTGTAAATGATTCCTCATAATTCCAGAACCAGACTTTCATAATATGCGTGTACCATCAGGGAACCAAATGTCCATATGCAATTCAGTATATTCAGGTCATCAGCTGACTTTATTTTATTTGCCACAATAACAGTGCTGAGCCTAGACCTGACCAACTGTAGCAACCCCAGGTCATAATACTGCCTCCAGAGGCTTGTACAGTGGCTACTTCTTACCCTGACACCCCATTCACTCTGGAACCGGGTCAGTCTGGACTCATTAGACCACATTACTTTTTTCCATTTTCCCAAAGTCCAATCTTAATGCTCCCTAGCATATTCAAATGTTTTTCTTTTTTTTTTACTGATTAGTTTTTACTAGTAAGTGGTTTTATTCTGGCCACACAGCTGTTTAGTCCCAGTCTTGAGTTTTTATCACAATGCACATGTGGAAATGCTCTTACTTTCACTATTAAATATAAATGTGATTTCTACTTTTTTTTTTATTTATTTATTTTTTTTAAACGATGCATCTTTAATAAATGTTTAAGTAATCTCCATTTATGATTCAGCACAGGTTTTAATAATGTGTTGGACAGTTCTTAACCCAATTCCAATAAGTTCAAACGTCCTTCATAGTTTTTGGTATTTGATACAGACCAAACATTTGACTCTCCTAAAGCTATATATATATATATATATATATATATATTACACACACACATACACACACTCAAAAGTTTGGGGTCACTTGCAGATTTCTTTGTTTTTGTTTAGTGATTTATTTTCTACATTCTACAACAATACTGGGG
>JAQQZS010000001.1:25891219-25901569 GCA_030068045.1 Platyallabes tihoni
TAAAGTGCAGGTTAATTTGTTTTATTTTTACTTTATATTTTTTGTTAATTATTTTTATGTATTTATTTTTTTGGGCTGAAGAACGAATAATGTGAGTTTCCATTATTTCCTATAGGAAAATTAAATTTGGTTTACGAGTGTTTCGGAATATGAGACCGCTTCCAGAACGAATTATGCTCGTAATCCGAGGTTCCCCTGTATTAGGCCTATTATTGAAAATGCAAAAAATTTATTATTAAATAATCCTGGCTATTTATGGGAGCCGTAGACTTTTTTTTCCCCAGAAGCATCCATTATACGTTTTTGTCTTTTTTTTTCTAAGTTTTTTTGCTTTTTAATTTATATGCACCGTCTAAAACAGGCCAACGATTATAAGAATACAAGAATAAGTACGAGGGGTTTTCAAGTGAACCTGGGACTTCTGATTGTGCAAAATAAACCTCCCTTTATTTCCTTACTGTATATAATTAACTGCTGCACTTATCCCAGCATTTCACTAGTGCTTGGATACCATGAAGGTAGAAGGTTTTCCCAGTACCCCAGAGCCATGATCGGACTGCCTGCTTCACGTCTGAAATGCTGGCCTTCAAGGAAATTCTTCAACCAGCAAAACTTGTAGAAATTGCTAAATGGCTTGGAGCACATCAGGACTATGGCAAAAACTCTCAGCTAAGTTCCTGTAACGTGCAAGTGGTGCTAGTGAATGATTGTGTGTATAGTTCCCAAAGACATGTGTCGCTTGCGCAAATTGGCGACAAGTTATCCATCGATTTTCAAGCACACTCTGAATTTTTCCAGGAATGACTGCAGTAGCCTTTACAGTATGTTTAAGCTAAGTGACCCCTCACCGTACTGTGTAAGGTCTTTTGTAAACTTTAGTAAATTTTACAACTTCACTCTTGAAATTTCATCAAAAGTACTGGTTTGACTTAAACTTATAACCAGCTCCTGCTGAACAAAGTAAATTCTCTGAGAATCCAACATCAAAGTAGTGTATTTTCTTCCACTTTATCATTCTTTACCCAATCGCATGGACATCTGGAACCCTATAACAGGAACAATTTATATTAAATATTAAATATTGGCTGAACTTGATATGACACAGTCAGTTACTTATACACTGCTGTACAATCTGACAAATCTCCTTTTAATGCTGTAGTGATGTGATATGTTACAGTCACATTTTTCATTTCAAGTTCTGCTACAAAAATTTAATTGAAATTCTATAGTACTTGTTAAAATGTATTGGAAGCGTAATATACAGTACAGTATATATTAATGCTATTAATAGTAATAATGTTAATATTAGTCCTTTTTTCAGTGGCATGGTGTCACTGCTGAATGCTTAAGCCAGAAACATAGATGACGGTTAAAAATTGACAGAGTCATCAATGTTTAAATGGCTGGCTGTGGAGCTCAGGCTGAACCCCAGTGCAGAGCCTCATTAGTGAATACAGGTTCACATCTCAGCACATTAACTGCTGACATGATGAGCATGATGAAGGACACAGAAACATTGGCCTGCATTCCTGGCATCTAAGCTGGTGCTTGCCTATATTCTCAACAGACTTTCACCAAAGAGCCGAGGAAAGTTCTGGAGTCTCAGCTCTGAAAATGGCTGGAGTATGGGATTATACATGGATTTATTTCAGGTTTGGAGGAGGCATAGGCTAGAGTGTGAACTTATTCAGATGTTTCAGGTCTAAAAAAAAGTCTAAGTTGGAGTTTGGGGTTGGTTGGGAGTTTCAGGCTTAGAGGGGCCTGAGCTGGAGTCGGGAGTTGGTGATCGATTTTATGACCAAAAACTGCCTGAGCTGCACTTTGGGGTAAGTCAGGGGTTTCAGGCTTAGAGGGTCCTGAGCTGGAGCTTGAGGTTGGTTGTGGATTTCAGGTCTAAGTCTGGATTTGTGGTTTGGTATTCAACAATCAGGTCAAGAAATGTTGAGCTGGATTTTGTTGAATTTGTTAGCTGTTAGGGCTTTAGCTGGACTTTGGGGTAGGTTGGGAGTTTCCGGTCTGAAGGGGCCTGATCAGAAGCTTGGGGTTGTTTAGGTGTTTATGATCTAAAGGGGGTATGAGATAAACTTTGAGGCTGTACTGTATAACTGGAGTGAACTTGTCAACAATCACCTGTTGGTCCTTGAATGTTTGTCCGACAGGTGTTTGTCCAAGTTTGACATCTTCTGAAACACTTTAAAACAGTATATGCATAGGATCCTGGTGCTGTGTTTAGGGGCTCAACTTTCATAGCAGAAATATCTTCATATTTCACTTCAGGCCACGTCTTTGTTGTTGCCATCTCTTTAACTCTAGTCTGCAAACAAAAAGAAAACGTGATCCACTCTCTCTGCCATGGAGTTATAGTATCAGGAGCTAAAATCAGGTTATTTTTTACTTATACCATGGGTAAAACCCAGCACCACACACTAAATAAATTACTGGTATTGGCTCTTCTTAAAGTCCATTTATGCAAATCGAAAAATTAAATAACCATTTACATTCAGCAGGAATGTCATCTTAAACTGTGCTTAAACTCTTAAGCTCTACTACATCTTGGTCATTTAGTACTGCTATTCCATGTAACACGTATTTCAACAGCACTATTTTGCCCACAAAGACTGAGAGAGCTAAACCAGAGCTTAAACAGGAACTAGAAATTTTTTGTCATCAGGGGAAATCAGCGTGGCAGTCTTCAGTGTTAGTGCTTTAAGAATAATGATGATTCAGGACAAAAATGCAGGGAGCACTGGGTCATTTTTGCACTCCAGCGTCCCATCTGACATCCTTTCCTCAACTTTAGTTTGTTCATGGCTGGCCAGGTTTTTGGCACAAAAAAATGACTGGCATTCCCTCTTCCACCAATGGCTAATAGACCACTAGAGATAAGATGGTAAAATTTTCCTAGCTGTCGGATGAGGCACAGTTAAGAAACTCAAGGACTTAAGCAAACAATAGCTTCCGAAAATGCATTTTGGAAAATACAGCAAATCTCTCCAAGCAGGTAGACATGGGATCCCACTGGGGATGTCCAAATAGAGAAGAATGTCGATGAGTTTCAAATCATAAGGGGAGGACTGAGATGATGAATGAAGCTGTTATAAGAATTGCTTATAAGAATCTAAAATTCTGTGAGGACATGACAGCCATAATGTTAGCCATCCGAAGAGGCCTCGTACTGTATAACTCAAAGCCATAATTTGAAATGAACGTTTTACCGACCATGGTGCATAAAAGGAGTCCCAACTGTCATGTATTAAATCATTTTCCAGACTAGACTCAGCTTTTCATTTAGACATTTAGACATGCATTTAAAATTCTTTTACAAACCTAAGTTAAAAAATAAATGTGAATTTATATGCAAAACATAAATATGTAGTTGGATTTTTGTCCATTGAAATGTACAATGCAAAGATGAAACTAAAGTGCAAAATGCAAAGTCCTTTAGACTTTAATATTTAATTTTTAAATGCCATACTTAAAACACAGTAGTAATTTTTCATTTATAATTTCCCTTTTCATCTTGTACTACACCTACGTACATATTTCCAATTCTGCTTACATTTGAATTTACCCCATCATCTATGGCGGTATGGTGGCTTAGTGCTTCGCAATGTTGTCCTGCACCTCCAGGGTCCCGGTTCAATTTCCACCCCGATTCTGTGTGCATGGAGTTTGCGTACACTCACACTAACTGCCCATAGTGTGTGAGTGTGTGTGTGTACGCGTGTCCAGGGTGTACCCTGCTTTGTGCCCTATGTCTCCTGGGATAGGCTCCAGCCCCCCCAGCAACCCTGAATACAGGGTAAAGTGGTAGAGACAATGAGTGAGTGAAGTTAACCTGTCAATCAAATGCAGTGAGTGGGAGGTTCTCGTGATGGTATTTTGAGGAGAGATGTGGAAAAAATATCACGATAACAATTGCTAAGGACATTTTACTGTTTACCAAAGGGAACAAAAGTGATTGGTTTGGGGTGTGAGATCTGTTCTTGCCTTTCAAAATCTCGATTATTAAGGATGCTTGTTTTACAAACTTTATTCAAGTAAATGACTCGATTCGGGAGTGCAAATTTGGTTATTCTGTAGAAAATACCACATACGTACTGTACAGTAGAAACACTGGAACACGGGGCTGTCAGATGTTTGTGCCTTGTTGTCACTTTCTGAGAAATATGCAACATCTTTCAAATTCCCACCCACATCATTTGATTCACCAATCTAGCTCGTTGACAGCGAAAAGGCAAACTTAAACAGGGATTAAAATTACGTTTTATTTTGCACCATGAGGATGTGAACATGCAATCGCGAATTAAAGGATTACTTTCCAATATGTTGTGTCAATCGTATTTGGTGGCCACAGAGTCACTGTGTAGACAGACCCAATCCCAAGAGCACCAGCACATGTTGGGAATGTACTGTACCCTGAATGTGATGCCATTCCAACACAGGGCAAGGCAAACAGACCCTTTGAAATGATTCACTGTACTTAGCTATGCAACAAAATATTCATACTCATTAATAAGACATAAGGGACACGCACGCGCACAACCACGTTTTCTGAATAGCATTCCGGTGGAATTTGAATAAAGTTGTGAAAATGCTGCCATATTCCTGCCTGGCCCAGAATGACAGCGTGAAACAGAAGCATAGGATGGGTGGCACAGACGGCTTTGTTTTGGACAGACTATTGTGCAGCATCTGCCAGATCTCATTGTTTTCAAACCACATGGCCTTTGGAGAAGGAAAAAAAAAAAGGAAAAAAAAAAAAACTCGCCTGTAACGTGATTCAGGTCGTCTAATGCTTTTAAAGGAGCTGAGCATCTCCGAAACGTACTCATGCGTTTGAAATGATGGAATACAGGATAAACTAGTAATGTTGTATTTTTTCATTATGACAATAATTCTAAGGTTCAGCAGATTGCTCAACCTAACAGGATTCCTCATTATCATCACAAGACACAGCAATAAGCCGAAGGACACATTCTGAAAAACAAACTAATTGGGAAATCTTGAGCTGCTAATAAGACTGTGCTTTAAACAGTGATCTGGTGTGTAGGAGTTTATCTGCCAGCATCATTTGTGCCACGAATATGCTGGGGTTGACGTTCTACGTCTCTTGGCATTTACAGATTTACAGCTACAGTATCAGCGAGTTTCTCCTGTTTGATCAGATCAGATTAGAAAATAAAAAAAGTAAAAATAAAAGTTTTTTTTCCCATAAGAAAAAGCAAAAAAGTTTTGTAAAGCTGAAAGAAGCACTGTGGTGTGAAGTCTGTGCAGTACGCTTAACACATAACTGTGATCACCCTTTCTTAACAACCTCAACTGGCCTAATGATGGCATGTAAGGAAGCACAATGCTAATAATTCTCACAGGGTTCTGTCCTCTCTCTCTGTCTTTCTGTGCCATGGAGAACGACATCCGGTGGCAGCTATGTGATTGCACAGAACACCTACATTATGTTCATGTGCGTGCAGATAGTGGGAGTAATTAAAGCAGGACAGGGCAGACACTTTCGGATGGAAACTACTAATCACAGCTCTTTCACCCCCAAGGACCAGTTTAGTGTGCTTAAAAACACACACACACCCATACTGTACATACTGCACATATAGTACCAGTCGAGAGTTTGGATACACCTTACATTAATACTGAAGACGTTAAGCTATGAAAGAACAAATGAATTATATAGCAAACAACCCAGACAGCTTGGCACACTCATGTCATTCTCTCATCAGATTCACGAGGTGAATCTTGTCAAGAGTTAATTTGAGATTATTTCTCGCCTTCTTAATGTGCTCCAGATAATCAGTTGTCTTGTGCACGGGAAGGGTGGGAATAGAATTACTAGACCCGATTAGTGCCACTACAACTAATCCGTATTCCATATTATGGCAAGAAACACTCAGAAAAGACAGGACATTATTACGTTTAGAAATGAATGATCAGAGAAAGTCCAGTCTCCAAAACTATGAAATGCACTGTCTCTCATTAGGATTGTCCAGGGAAAGGAGGACCAAGAGCTACCCCTGCTGCAGAGGATACGTTTATTAGAAAGACCAGCCTCAGAAACCACAGATTTACAGCACCATAGATTAGAGCCGACATAAATGTTTCTCAGAGTTCAAGCAGCAGACGTATTTCAACATCCACTATTTAGAGGAGACTATATGAGTCAGGCCTTCTAGCTTGAATAGCAGCAAAGAAACCGTTACTGTGGGAGAACCACCAACAAAAGAGACAAGCTTAGGGAAAGAAAACACAAAGAATGGACATTAGATCAGCTGTCCTTTGGTTTGATGAGTACAAATTTGAGATCTTTCGTTCTAACCACCATGACTTGACATAGAGAAGGTAAATTCCTGAATGTGTGGTTCCCATTGTGAAGAATGGAGAAGGAGGAGGAGGTACAATATGATGGGTTGGTGTCAACTGGTGACACTGTTGTTGACTTAGTCAAAATTAAGAGTGCACTAACCAGCATGCTTTGCAGCAACATGCCATCCCATCTGCACTAACTGGCAACATCATTTGTTTTCCAACAGGGCAATGACGCCAAACACACCCATGGTTTTTGATCAAAACGCTACCTTTTGTAAAGTGAGCGCCACGGGTTTCAGTCATAAATTCACGACCACATTCCAGCCAATGTGTTGCTTTTGACATATTCATGAATCACAACATTCTCATAGTTAACATTATCAGATAGCCTACTATCAGGAAATGTAATTCATTTTAAGACAATTTAAACCGATGCCTTGTCTTTCATTGTTTTGTTCCAGTTAAGACATTACAAAAAATATATAAACTCTGAATTATAAATTTTGAAGCCTCTCATTTTAGTATTGTGGACATAATTTAAAGCACATATACAGTACATACATTCATCATGAAAGATCTATTGTAAAACAACATAAAATTCATGTTTGCTTCAGCTTTGGAAACAATATTGTTTTAGGCTTAACTTATTATACACAATACTTGGTCTGGCTTTTAGATAAAGTCCTTCCATGCGCCATCTGATGGATATCCATTTGACCAAATAGGAGAGTGGTGGAGTGCTGCATTAGATGACCTAACCTCCACAAAAAGTACTCTACACCTCTAGCAACCTCCAAGATCGTGAAAAGCCATTCCAGGTGACAACCTCATGAGGCTGACTAAGAGAATGCCAAGAGCCATCATCTAAAGCAAAAATGGTTATTTAACACACTTTGACTTGGACACATACAGTACAGGGTTAAATAAAGTAGATTTAAAGATCAGTGTCATCATAAGCCTCACATATTTTACTACCGATTTCAGTATACTAAAGCAGGGGCTATATAGTAAATATAGCTATATAGCTATATAGTTTAAGTATTAAAAAAACTTGTTTTTAAACCCAGGAAAAGAGAAAAGAACTTTTAAAAAAAATTTACGCACACAGATGGTACACAGATGGGGTGTGACAGCTCTTCATAAAGCAAGCTAGCTTACAGACTGACAAGAAATTATTATCCCTATCCCACTGGTAGATGAAATGCCTCCAAAATGCTCTGCAACACAATTTGTAGAAACGTTCACAGTTCAATAGACCCTACACTCCTGAAAACGGTTCTCTGAATTGTTCCTCAGGGGAAACACTTCAAGGTTGTACGTTAAACCGTATAACACTGGGTCTTCCAGTCAGGTAAAATCACTTTCTGAAGAAGCTAGGGGGTTTTAAATATACTGTACAAAGAAGGTATGTTTTTGAGCTCGGAATGAGTCAGTACACAGGACAACTAGGTTTTCATCTTGTTATCTAAAACATGATCATTTGTCTATCTCACTGTTCAACAAAGTGTCTTAGTACATTAGAGCGGTGCAGTTATGAAGTTTAATCAAGCTATAGTTGGTCGATTCAAATGATTGAATCTTTGAGCAAGTTGTCAATTCAGAATTGATTCACACATTTAAAATTAATTAAATAATCTTAAACACTAAGTGGCCTAAAATCAACAAATTCTTTTAAAAAACGAAAAAAAGCTTTTGGAGAAAATACAAACCGTATTCATCTTCTTGCAAATATTAGCATTTTGCAAGAGTATCGCTTCTTAGTCTTTTGCTGGTACAGTACAATACCCCAAAGCAACTGTTTTGGGATTTAAACAAATCAACAACACAAGCTACACAGCATTTCAATGTTTACTAGATATTTTAGCTAGATGTTTAACTAGATATGTTTAGATATTTTTTTTTATCACTTTATCATGTCCGAAACAGCTGCTTAAGGCTTGAGAAAAAGTTTAGTACTACTGAATCAAAACAAAAATTCCCAAAAACAAAAAGTCAAATCCTACATATAATTCTAAACTCTATTGTACACACTATTGTAATCTATCAATTTGTATTTTCACCTTAAGAACTGAAATTTTGCAAGAAATTTGCCTCTGCAATCGAAGCATTTGAACGAATGACCCAAGCTGGACTAAATCGAAGGCCGGCTAAGTTGCAGGTACGGTACATACGGGAACACTGTAAAACTTGTTTGCGCCAGTGGAAAGCCAACTTAAGCTTAGAAATGAAGCTGAATTTAAATTTATTTTATTGGTTGTTTTTTTTTTTTTTGCATTTTTTGCAAGATTGAATGAAGACATAACACAATGTGTCCCAATAATGTTATCAAGGATGATACCAAGAAGAAAGAAGCCGCTGCCAGAACTAATCATAAATTAAGGTTAAGTGGGGTTTAGTATCTATTTATTTCATATTGTATTTCATTTGCATGTTTTTCCTAACGTTCATTGTTTTTACACGCAAAAAATATGATTACAGTGTTGGAAATTGGTCATTTTCAATTTCTGTCACCCAAAATTTTTGGGTGGCTGGAACGGATTATCTGCCTTTACATGTTCTCTTATGGGGAAATGGGTTTCGCAATACAAATTTCTGTCTTAAGAACTAAGCTCCGGAACAGATTAAATCTGGATGCCCAGGTACCACGGTATAACCTTTTTTTAAATGACTAGCATTATTTATTATAATTTTTTTGCTGCCCATATATTGGTATTGTTGTAAGAGCTTCACAATAACTAATGCTACAAAATGTGAATAGATTCTGAAGAATATGACAAGTGAGAAATTTTTTCAATGCTACTTTTTTTTCTCCTGCAAAACCTTAGGATGAGTAATACTTCATCAAACCTGCAGTTAGATTTCCTAAAATTATCATCAGGGGGCTTGGCTAGAAACTCAAACACACACACACCTGGTTAATGATGTAGATTCCGTAGTCTATCTTCTGCCGCCGTAGGATAGGGTGCAGGTAGTGGAGCCAGTATTTCAGGTGGTGTTCTCTGTGCCGGAATGGAATGATAATGGCTACTTTTTGCTTGGCCCGACAGTCTGGTGGCGTGTACTTGCCTCCTTCTGTCACGTTGGGATTCTCCCTCTGCACCCTCTCCATGCTCATCAGAGAGCTGAACTCAATCAGGAGACGCCCCACTGCACACACACAACACAATCACGGTTAGAAAAACCTCTACGTTATTTAACCCTGGAGCAACAACAAATCAGTTCTATAGGCATAGCACTTTCAATTATAATTATTCTTCCCTAATTTGAATTTACACAAGATTCCACTAGAGACATCACAAGAGTGATATACAGTAACCATGGGAGGAAGCAAATTCAATAGAGAAACCTTGTGATTTTTGTTCATTAAAGCAAACAATTAAAATGTGAAAAACTTTAAAACCCCTGTGGAAATATAAAATATTATTTGTAAGCTCAACAATAGAAAGTATAATTGTATTAATCTATTATTCAGGAAGATCTTCTTGAGAAACAAGATTTTTTCTAGAAAGAAGAAATCATATAACATTGTTATAAAAAAAGTACAAGACAACTATGATATTAAAATACATCGATAACTCCTTACTACAACTAAATATACACTGCAATAATTCGGGCAATAATTCATAATTCAATTTTATTAGCTTATTGATCATTCTTACATATTCATTCATTCATTCATTCATTCATTCGTTCATAGATCCTCATCATTATTATACTTGTCATATTATCCCAGAAAGGGTTGCATCAGGTCTGGAGTCTATCCAGATGGGACACCAGATCTTCACAGGGAACCACACACACACAAACAAACAAACAAACAAACACACACACACACACACACACACACACACACACACACACAAACAAACACACAGATACACACACACAAACAAACAAACACACACAAACAAACAAACGCGCACACACACACCCAAACGCACACACACACACCCAAACGCACACACACACACCCAAACGCACACACACACACTCTCTCACACATACACACTCACATACATACACATACATACA
>JAQQZS010000001.1:25927232-25943901 GCA_030068045.1 Platyallabes tihoni
ACACAAATGCTTGGCACATAAATTATTTATCGCAACTCTTTGCGATATGGTTATCGCGTATGCCATTATCGCGATAAGGATATTTTTTCGATATATCGTGCAGCCCTAAAATATATATATATATATATATATATAAAATAGACTTATTAGTGAAGTGCCTTCGACCAAACATTAATATTTGAATGTCTGTCATTTTTATTCCAGCATTATTCAAAACTTTCATTCAGTCAGTGGCATGCGCATGTGAAAATTTAGTGCAGGACTGAAAATCTCACCGGATTAATGGGCGGCAGTGCATATGAGCACACTATATTCATTAACCAGTGAAGGAAAACCCAGAAATAAAACTTCAACAAGAGAATGATGCCTGGGGTATAATGTAATAAGTGTTTCAGGGTGGTTGAGATGTGCCAGGACTGCAGTATCATTAACAGAGTAAAACTGGCTTCATTTGCAAACCTGAGGTGACCAATTTGAGTCCACTGACATTTAAGATATTTAATAGCGTTCAATGTTACTGGAAATGTATTATCTCTCTTTTGTCCCATGAGCTGCATATCTGTCTGGCCGCTCCCATTCACATGAGAGTTAAAAAAAAAAAACTGAGTTCTCCGCATCCCTTTTCAGCCCTTTTTGACTTATCATTCCGCTACTCTGTGCATGTCTCCAGATTTTTCAGCGCCAGTAACATCCTGTCAATATAACATCCACAGAAATAATCATTTCAATATTTCAACTTTAACAAAAAATTTTAAGGTATTCTAATACATCCCATTAACACGCTGCTCCACATGCCCTGATACGCATACACGTTATATGAATAAAATGTGCAGACCTGACCGTCAGACTTTGAACATCCCATGCCTTATTTAGTCTGCACTTCGCTGTTATAATAACCTCCACACTTCTAAGGCTTTCCACTACTTTTTGAAGTGTGGCTGTGTTCATTCAGCTATAAGAGCACTGGTCTGGTCAGGTCAGGGGGTGATGTTGAGCGAGGAGGCCTGGGATGCAGAAAGCGTTCCAAATCATCCCAGTGGTGTTCAGTGGGCGTAGGGTCAGGGTCCTGTGCAGGTTATTTAAGTTCTTCCACTCCAAATCTGGAAAACTATGTCTTCATAGAGTTAACTTTGTGCACAAAAGCACTGGCATGCTGGAACATGTTCAAGCTGCAGTAAAGGAAGCTGTAATGGATATAGGTGTGATAGGTCTGACTACTGTATATAGTGTACCACCTGGATGGGGATTTGCAGTGATAATTTCAGTGTATCATTGATATACTGTATATATTTACAGTATATACAAGTAAACATGTATAGTGTCATTCCTAAAGAGTGTATTATTATGATTATGATAATTATTATTATTATTATGATTATTATTATTATTATTATTAATATTATTAGGTAGATTATTTACATATTTTATTAGATTTATTTCAATTTATTTACCAATATTACATATTTATTGATGAAATAAACATACTTATTACTTTGCCCTTGATTATAATAAACGCCAGCCCTAACATTCTTTTTTCTCCAGCAAGGTGCATGGACTGATAAGTAATCTTGCTTCTTGACTGGCGGAGTGATGAACCGTTTGTTCCCTACAGTGTCCACTTTTGCTCCCTACAGGTGTTGATATGTTACTTAATATGGCTGAATACCTCGTGCAGTCCACTTCGCAGGGATGACCAGCCAACTGGAACGCAGCCATGCTGTTCAATAAGAAGCCACATTTTTCTAACATGCCATGGCCTACGGTATGTAGATGAGATTAAATTCGATTGAACTTTATTCTTACTGCATGTGTGTGGTACAAGGCAACAAAATACAGATTGCATCTAACCAGACGTGCATTTGTCGCAGTGGAAAATAATTTGCATATGAAAACAGTACAGAGAAGGAGTTATATAAAATGAGTGCAAATGATTATAGGTGGATGCAATGAAGGAAGGTACAGTATTGTATATCATGATAAAATAGTTTGCATATGTAAACTGTACACAGAGAGCAGTTATGTAAAGAACAAGTATTACCTCGAGTGTGTAAAAACATCAATTTTAACATAATGTGCATCTGTGCACTCAAGCTCAGAAAATCTGGAAATCCACATGGCAATGCAAATGCAAGATATCTGCATGAATATTTGGAAATTCAAAACTGATACCCCAGACAGCCAAATCCAGACTTTGTTTTGTAAATTCTTTTCTCTTCACGAAACACAATGGTAGTCCTAATGACTAAACACAAGATAATTTTTATTATTAATTAGCGAATACAGGTATGGCAACAATTTATTGTACAATATCTTTCCACTCCTGTCCATAAATCAAATCAAATTTATGTTCCTCAGTTTTGTTACACTATCACCCAAATGAGAATGAGTTCCCTGTTGAGTCTCAAGGTTTCTTCCTACTGCACTCTCAGGGAGTTTTTCCTTGCCACCGTCACTCTTGGCTTGCTCATCAGGGACAATCTAATCATTTTGATTCGTACCCATTTAATACATTTCATACTGTACAAAATGACAATGACCTTTGTTAAAAGCGCTACGCAAATAAAATTGAATTGAATTGTTTCATTTGGTGAATTCCAAAATTGTCTCCTCTGATAGAAAATTATAACCTGTAAATTTACATTTAGGCATTTGGCAGACGCTCTTATCCAGAGCAACTTACATTTTTATCTCATTACACTTCTGAGCAGTTGAGGGTTAAGGGCCTTGCTCAAGGGCCCAACAGTGGCAACTTGGTGGTTGTGGGGTTTGAACCTGGGCTCTTTCGAACCGTAGTCCAATTCCTTAACCACTGAGCTACTCCTGGCCCCCCATATTTATGTAAATGTTACATAAATGTTCATAACCAGGAAATGATGCATTTAACTGGATTATTAAGATGCCTGCCATGAATGCTGCCTGCCAGCAGCACTAAAACCATGAAAGACTTTAACGTCTGTGGCCTTTTAAATGTTAATCAATTTCAGTCAATTTATGTATTTACAAGCAGATCAACAGATCAAAATAGGAGTCTGTTTCCGCAATGTTTGTTCTGCTCTCAGGCTTTGAACATTAGAAAAGAGCAGTGCTGTGATCGCACAGATAAAGGCTGCAGGTCCAGGGAAGTTGATCATGGAGCCACATATTCCAAAATAGGCCCATTTTTCTCTGGCCAAACAGTTATGGTTCAGTAGCCACTCTAATGTCTGGGGTTTAGTTGAACCACATGTGCTGCGTGCTCCTGCCAACTGGATGGATATGTGAGCAGAAGGCCTGGTGTAAGTAGATGACTTTGAACCAAACCTTTGGTACCAAGAATCTGAGATTAGTGTCCATGGAGAGAAAAACTACGTGAGAGAGAGCAGAGTCCAAGGTGCAGATCTACTTAGTGGAATGAAAGAAAAATAAAAATCATTGCCTCTGGTACAGACTGTTTCACACAAACTGAATTTAAATAGCAGTTAGAAGCAAAACAATAATTGGCTAAGCAATTATATTCTAAGCAATTAATGTCCAAGCTAGTAGTGAAGTGAAAACAGAACCATGGGACAGCTGGGTTGTTCATTAACACAAAATCTCTCTTTTTCTTCTATTTTGATATATATTTTTATTATTATTAATATGTTGGGCCCATCTCCTAGAATCATGTTTTCTGGTATGCATCATCATTAAAAGTTATACTCTCTCGCTCCAATTCCCATCTGCACATATTAAACATGGCGGCTAGATATTGGGGAGATAAAATTTGATTAAGTGAGGTATTATGCGTCTTTTGTGACGCAATTAATGTATTGTCACACTGACAAAATCCAAATTTAAATAATTCATTTACAGTATACTGTATATGAAACGTTGCCGTTCCTCTATAACCATATAACACAGTATTGGTGCTGATTTTATTTTTTTTGTATGTTATACCCATAATAAAGGAATATGTTTGTGCCAGAGAAGCTACTTCTGAAGTTTATGCAACATGGAAGCGACTAATCTTGCTTAAAAAATGTTAAGTTGCTAACTTCAGCCGTTTGATGATTTTATATATGATTTAATACAGTATGAGCCCCAAAAATGGCCATTTTTTAGCGTTATAATGTCTCGCTTCAAACAATAATAATTTAAAATGCAAATAATTAATATTTCTAATGAATCATATTAAATATATCATTTATTTAATAATAAAATCTTAATTTTGCAATGAAATCTAAATTGGCCAATTTTCATATCTGAATGACAGTTAAGATCATTGAAAGATTTGAATTCAAAAAAGTTAGACACTACATAAACGGGCATGAAATTGTATCTAGCAAAAGTGTTTCTTTTTATCTGATAAAGATATAAATATAAATGCATAATGATAAAAAAAAAATAATAAAAAAATGAAGCACAGATCGCGAGATAAGAAGCATTAAGTATTATAAAAAATTATGATACATGATCCCATCTGAAAATTTACTTTCTCTCCTAGGTGAGACACTTTTTTACCACCAACACCATGTTTTGCTTTAGAATTGTAACATTTGTATATTTGTAAAAAAAAAAAAAAAAAAAAAAAAATGTTTCTACAAATAATGTTTATCATGAAAATCGTGATACTGTACTTACAGAATCACAATACAGGTCATATCCGTACCAAGTATCGTAACATCGCATCAGGTGGTCCCAGGTTCCATATCCCTAATAACAATGTATACTTGCATATTCATCTGTACAATATACAATATTCATATTGCTCTGTACATCACTGATGTATATTACTGATTTCCATGTCTCGGTATTGTTCTCAAACTTGCTCTCAAGCTTGTTAAGGAGCATTTCACTAGAATTAATATAAAGTTTTTACATTCTTCTATGCGGTGACAAATTATATGTGAAACTTGAAAAATGAAACCATGAGCATAAAACCAAAAAATTAAGAACAAAGAGACAAATGAGCAAATTCCTTGGTGTAAAAACAGCCAGAAATAATACGACGTATTAAGAAATGTGTTTTCCCTTTGACACCGACCGTTTAGAGACCGTTTTAGAGCTGAAAAACCGTCCTGTCTCACAATAAGGAAATACAATTAGTATGCAGAGGGGTTATTAAAATCTTGACGTTTAACTGGCTTAAAAAAAAAATCCCCTTTTGTGGCTTTAAGGCAAGTCGTCTACTGGGTACATTTCTTAAAATAATGAAAAACACCCAGATAATTGATTTATTGACTTAAGTCAATCAAATTTCCTATTTGTGCCTGCAGCGCGGTTCCACTGTGAAACATGATGCAATTATAGCAGTGTCTGAGCTCTATGACAGCAATTACTGCAATGTCTATCTAGAGGAATATGAGAGCACCGTCAGTGCTGTTTGACAGAATTTATGGTAATAAGTATGAAATGTTCACTCCTTCCATCATTCCCGCTTTAGCATCCAAACGGCAAGCTAATTTTAAACCATGCCCTATGGGGTTTGGGTTAAGCATGGCCTTCATCTGAATCACGCCTCGGTATCTCAAGTCCTCATGATTTATGATTGGGTCAGAAACTAGTGAATACCTTTCACCACTCTGCCTGAACCAAATTACCTACAGCTGCTCACCCGTGGCTCAAAATAACCAGCTCTGGCAATTTCGCAGCGCTGCCAACACACACAAAGCTATCTGAGCTTAGGGCTGATGGAACGAAACACAAAGACCGCGCGCTCTCATTCTCAAATAAACACCGAGAATAAACAAAAACAAATGGCTTCGAATTTGCCAGACAAAAACGGATCAGCCGAGTTTGATGCACTGCCTTGTGGCTTTGTGATTAAACATTATAAATCAAAGATGTTCTCGAAATCCGTACTGTACTATTGAGAGAAACTGAATAGTTTTGACATCCTTTATGTGCTTCCTTCTAGCCAGATGCTGGCAGCGCCTATCAAAATGATTAAGGACAAACAACCACTAGCGATCACGCGCTTTACAATACTTGTTATGAGGGCATCATGATACAGTAAGTTAACTGGAACATAAACTCTAGCAGCTATATAGTAAGGACAGTAAGGACAGAACCACAGACACTGACGATTACTGATGGGGCATTTCAGTCAAATATTACAAGCTATGTAGATTTCTTTTTTTTATATATATATAAAGGTAGCAATTAAAAAAAAAAAATTTATCTCTCAGAATGTTAAGGACTTGAGGAATGTCTCCTATTCATTAGGCTGTCCTTGCCTTAAAGGCATAAAGTCATACTGAAAGCAGTATTAAATGCAGACCCTAGAGAGAGACATTATATTTACATTTGCCTGATGCTTTTGCCTTAAGCGATTCGAAATAACCAAACACAGCATTAGCCAGAATATGACATCTTATGATTAACAGACAACAGCAGCAGTCAACCGCTGGAATCCCAATTAAAGTGGATCTGAATTGAGCTTCTCTGACATCAGACCATTATAGAACATGCAAAGCACCAAAGTAAGTTAAACCATACGTCTTACTTTACGCTTTACCTTCACTAAGCATTGGGGTGGGTGATTTCTTAGACAAAAAAAAAGCTCCATTTTAGAATGTTCAATTTATTGGGCTGCATCAAGCAAAGAAAACAACTAAGGAGTTTTGAAATTACTGAAACTGTTGAAGGATCGTTCAACACACACAATGAACCGTAAAAACTTCGTAAGCAGTAAAAACCTTTGCTATGTTTAATAGTGAAAGTAACAGCATTTCCATAAACACAGTGTGATGAAAACCGCTTTATATTGTATTCAGGGTAGCGGGGGGGATCCTGGAGCCTATCCCAGGAGACTTGGTGCACGAGGCGGGGTACACCCTGGACAGAGTGCCAATCCATCAAAGGGCACACAGACACACACACTCATTCACATGCTGCGGGCAATTTGGGAACGCCGATTAGCCTAATCTGCAGGTCTTTGGACTGTGGGAGAAAACCGGAGCACCTAGAGGAAACCCACCAAGCATGGGGAGAACATGCAAGTGTGATAAGAACTACAAGAGAAATAACTCATAAGAAAACCACTTGTTAATGAAACCAATTTAAAAAATGCCTCAATTTGCTATGGTGCATAAGGATTGGACTTTGGAGTAATGGATAAAAATCATGGGATCTAATGAGTCCAGATTGATCGTATTCAAGGTGCATCAGAATAAGAAGGGAAGCACATTAAGCAATGCACCCATCATGCATAGTGGCCGCTGTACAAGTCACTGGAGACCTGAGTCTACCTGAGTCTCCAATAACTACCTGGACTCCATATTAACATCAATCAACATCAAATGTTATGCTGAACTGCCTGCCACCTAACACACACAGTATGAATGCAGATCAATTCCTGCTTCCTGTTTCACCCAGATGAGGATGGGTTCCCTGTTGAGTCTGGTTCCTCTCAAGGTTTCTTCCTATTACCATCTCAGGGAGTTTTTCCTTGCCACTGTCGTCCTCGGCTTGCTCACCAGGGACTATCTGACCATTTTGATTCATACACATTCACCTTCCATACAGACTTAAATAATTCTTTTGATTGTGTAAAACTGCTTTGCGACAATGATAAGTGTTAAAAGCACTATACAAATAAAATTTAATTGAATTATGATCTGGGGTTTCCATGACTATTGCACCAATGGTTCTTTTTTCTTCCCTGGTGGCACAGGCATATTCCAGGACTTACATTGTGAAAGAGTGGTTCTGAGAGTATGAGGAATCATTTTCACACATAAACTGGCCACCACATTGTGCACTCTAATCAAAGCTCAAGGTGACAATGAAATTTTAGATGCAACATTTTTTTGGCCAAGAAGTGTATATCTCAGCATATCTCAGTACTGTACTGTATATCATCTTTCTACAAATTGGGCTACGTGTTCAACCATAAGTCAAAGCCACATGTCGGATATCATGAGCACTTTTATTACAGATCACAGGTTGGGATAAAAATTAAATGCATAGACGGGGTTTCACTCCCTTTGCTACAGCACATGAAAATGAAAAATATGCAACATATAAAAATAGAACTCTTTCTTAGAACGCTTTTTCAGTTGTTCTCAACAACAATAACAGACTGAATAAAACACAGTTACATATAAAAATAAAAATAAGACAGATATGGCCTCACTAAGTATTATTTTTTTCTCTGTGAACGTTCCATGGTTTTGCAGGGTGAACGAAGCATGAAACGCACTTTTTGGGCAGAAGACTTTTCAGGGTGTGAAGACTTCGCTGCACTAAGTATAACACACTGTTCAGAGTGCCATATACTGTGCTCACTTTGATGTGTTTGACTTTTAAACGAAACTCTATTGCTTGACGCTAGCATTTCCAAAAAGGCAGTACAAACCAAGTAAACAGTTGGTCTAGATGCTAGCAAGGGCGTAGATATTTGTATAAATTTGTAGATTTGTAAAAAAAAAAAAAAAAAAAAAAACGTGACGTGGTTCAATTCCTGCTTTGGGTCTGTGTGCATGGAGTTTGCATGTTCTCCCTGTTCCACATAGTGTATGTGTTGTGTGCCCTGCAATGGACTGGCCTCATCCAAGGTGGACACCGCCCCCACTGAATACACTAGAATAGACTCCAGGCCTCCCGCAACCCTAGAATAAGATATAGACACACTATTGTCTTATACTTTATTGTCTTATACTTTACTGTAGCTCTTTTCAAAATATACTGACGTCACCATCGTGGGAAATAGAGAGGTGCTGTTGCACTGTTGTGATATTATAGCGGACTAATAATATTAAATAGTAAGAATATCAAGTGGGAGTATTGAGAGAAAGTGTCCGGCAAGAGCATGAACCCCTGTCTGAAAACATGTTCCCGTAGCTATGATTAATATATTCTAGAGATTCAATAAATAGCCCGGTTGGACATACATGTAATAATGCCAAAAGCAATACCAATAACTTGGGTTCACTTGTACACAAATCTGTATCTGTAATTGGAAAGCCTGAGGCTCATACTGTAGTTTCCAACAGCCGCCAGCATCAAACAGTATAACCACTCTCTATTATTTGTACGTCTATCAAGCATAGATGGCAACATTTATTCCTATTAATGCGTCTCTATAATTCTACGGTTCTTGAACTCAAGTGCTTGAATGCCATTTTCACAAAAGGAATGTAATGCCAACGCCTACTAAGGTCAAGATCATCCCTCGCACTCTGGATTTTCAATAATGGCTTTATTTCTTTCTTTTTTTTTATTGTACCAAACCTCTAATTTTCTAGACATCTAGCCAGCCTGAGTGAAAGGTAAGGAGGACAATATTCACTTAATTCACTAAGTCATTATGCAAGTGTTTTCCATCACCATCATGAAAAAGGTTCATGGACATACTGACTCCTCCTCATACAACTACTCCTGTAAGCTTAAAAAAAGACTCTGGTTTTCAAGACCGTGCTTGAAAAACACAGGCAATCCATTTTTTTCTGGAATAATTTTGCTAATGTAAAAAGCAATCTTGTTTTTTTTTTCTCTCAGTCATGTCAGAGTAAGAAGAAGATCCATTATAAACCACCAATAAAAACATGCATTCACTTGGGAAAGCATTTAACGAAGAAATGCTCTAACGTTTCTCATTCCTGAAAGCAGTAAAAAGCCTGAGTATGTTTTTTTTTTTTTTTTTCCCCTGCTAAAACATGATCCGCTTTAGTATCCTTAACCGAGAGAGACACATCACGGTCATGACCCTGGATTTTCTTTACCTTTATTCCAAGAGGCCGCAGGGGGAATGAATCGCACTAATAAATCCTTTACTAATGTGGTACAGGATAATGAAGCCAGGACATGACATCAGACCTCAGGATGTGAACCGATCAGACTTCTTTTTTTTCTTTTTTTTTTTTTTAATGATCCACACAGTTTATTAGGCCTAAGTTTATAAGGCATTGGGTTAAGACATTTCATATCAGGGTATGCTTTATGATGATAATCCAACCAAATAACAAATTATTTACAAACCTAATTGGTGTAAAATTGCTAAATTCTTTAAGAACAGCTATACCACCGCTTTTTAAATTTATTTATAAAGCACTTTTAACAATGGTCATTGTTGCAAATTAAATAAAAAGTCAATAAAAAATATGGAGTTTAAAAAGCATGAGGAATTATGTATAAGCTATAATTATCCGATTGGCCCTGATGAGCAAGCCGAGGGCGATGGTGGCAAAAAAAAAAACTCCCAGAGATGACAATAAGAAGAAACATTTGTGTGATATCAAATAGCAGGGATTGATCTTCAGTCATCTGATGCTCTTGCATCTTCCTCAAATAGTATTGCTTTTTCTTCTTTTGAGGTTCTTCTTATTGCTGGTTGGTGTGACATTTAATCAACTAATGTTACACCACATTTCAATGTGTATTTATATACTTTTAGTTGTTCAAGTCAAACTTTAAGAAATACATCCGTTTGAATACTAACCAGACAGTTAACTTTAGTGCTATTGAATTGAATGAAATCACGTTCAAAAATCAACAAATCACATCCAACCAAATCAACAGCTAACTGGAGCTGCAGCTTTATGGACATAAAATATACAGTTACACAAAATTGCAACGTTCTAGTCATTTATTTTGCAGACACTACTGTATATGCTGCCTAATCCAAAATTTCAACTTCTGCTTTAATTGCGGCCGTGTCATCTTAAATCTTATAGTCGGATCACTGTGTTGGCCAACTCATGTGTGAAAATGATGTCTTATGCTCCCTGAATCACTCTTTCACAGTTTGAGCCTGATGAATCTTGCCATTGTCATCTTCGAATATGCGGTTATGGAAAAACTTTGTCATTCAGGTCATCAGCTGATCTCATATTTAGGGCACATAACCATGCTGAACCTACTGTACACCTGACCAACAGAAGCAACCCCAGATCATAACTCCGCCCCCACATGCACTAGTCATGATGAGTGCATCACTTCATCTGTCTCCATCCATCATCGGCCCATCACCCTGGGGGAATTCTGTACTCATCAGACCACATAACCTTTTTCCAGTGCTCCACAGTCCATTCTTTATTCTCTCTAGCAAATTGCAGCCTTTTTTCCCCCTGATTAGCCTCACTCATAAGTGGTTTTCTTAATGTAACACAGCTGTTTAGTCCCAATCCCTTAAGTACTTTTCACACAGTATGGTGAGTTCTACTGTTTTTTTTTTTTGGTTTCTTTCTTTTTTACGATTTGATTTCATTAAGCATTTAAGGTGATTTCCCCTCACGCTCATCCAGGATGTTTGATGCAGCACAATCATTTGACCCTTCTGAAGTAAAGTAACATCTGGGCACAATCACAGGATATCTTCAGTCATGATTGTTTAAGAAGTAAGAAGTTACCTACGGCATAAATTAGGGTTAAAGGGTTATATCTTACCCTTACTTATTTAACACAATGCCCTCCGAGTGGCGCAGTGGTAAATTGCTCGCCCTATCATCCGGAGATCGCTGGTTCAATTCCCGGGTGATGCTGTAACCTCTCGCAGCCAGAGGTCTAGAGAGAGCTGACTGGCCGAGCTCTCTCAGAGGGGCAGGATGAGAGGTACTTCGTGCTCCCACATTTATCACGGCTCTACAGCCAATCAGGGGCGTCTGTGAGCTCGCGCAAACGGAAGGAGCGGATAGTGCTGTCCTCCGAGTGCGTGAGCGAGCAGTTCGGAAAGATGCGGTCGGCTGGCGTCACGTGGTTCGGAGGAAACACGTGATAGTCTTCAACCCTCCTGACTGAGTGGTCGTAGTAGCCTTAATGTGGGAGCCCCCTAGTGATGGGGAGGAATTGGACACGACTAAATTAGGGAGAAAATCGGGGAAAAATCCCAACAAATAATATATATATTTTTTTAAACTATGGTAAAATGTATGAAGTCAAAAGACAATGTCTTTACATGTAGCCGCAGGAGCCATACTGTAGTATTTAAACCACTTCCAGCAGCCTGTTTATCTGTACAGCCACATATCCATCAACCTTAACAGCTCATTTAGCCGCCCCAAAAAGCGCTATTTTGTACTTCACTTTCAGCTGCCAATACCGTGCTCCTGTTTTTGCCAGTCATCATTTGAAGTAGTTTACTGTTCAGGCTAGTTAATATAATAGCCACCAGTGCAAATTCAGTCGTTTGAGCAATTTTCTTCCTCTGTCTGCCTTGTCATGTTTAGCATTCATTGATTCTGTGTCCAAAATCTTGCAGCATTTCCGACGTGACAGTATTAATCCTGTGATCCTATTAAGCATGAGGTGGTGGTGGTGGTGGTGGTGGGGGTGGAGTGAACCCACTGAGCACACAGGAAGATAGGCAAGTCATCAAGACAGGACAGCCTTGCAGAAATGCTCAGCCCCACAGGAAGCAGTCTCATTTAAACACACTTACAGTGCCTATGAGAGCTCTTTCCTGTCTTCATTAGAGTTATTGTACGTTTTATCAAATAATGCTTTAGCAGCACTGAACGGGCATGTGCAGCCAGCTCTGCACCGTTCAATGACACGAAGGGCAATAAGCAGCCGATTTCATCTTCATTACCATGTTATCCACATGTGACACAAAGCCTATAGGGCATTGACGTCCCAGATGTGCTGCAGTGTTTCTTGTACAGACTTGAATTCACATTCAAGGAGACCAAACATACACAAGGACAAGCAAGCGAAAAAAGAAAAAAAAAAAAACAGAAAAGAACGATTTCTTTTTACCAAACAGTGATTGAACCAGAACTGGAAGTGATCACATCGTATGTAATAAAAAGTTAAAGAAACTGAACTGTAAGGAGCTGCTGAATGTGATCACAAATGCAGCACGAAAATGTCAGCCTCCATATTGTGCATATTTTTGAATATTTCCATCTTGAACAACGAAAAGCACAAACAACAAGGTTAGATGCAAATTTGAGTAATCCCTCATGAAGAACAATGTAAATTATATCATGTTAATCAGAATCTTTTACACTAAGGCTTTCTGAATACCCTTGACTGTTCTATGTAGAACACTACTGAGAGGATTCCGAGTGGAACCTGTTTACATGCTTGCAAGTGATGTTATGCGTTAAAGAATCCCCCTTCTACATCCCATTTGTGACACATTACCTAAGCTTCTTTTTTTTTTTATTAGGTCCAGAATTTTATTTATTCCCAGTCTCAGCTTCTTGTAGGGCTAGCTTGGTGTTTATGATGTTGGACTGCTTATCAGAAGGACCCTGGTTCGAGCCACAGGTCCACCAAGCTACCACTGTTGAGCCACTGTTAATGGCTTTAAGCCTTTAACAGTGTTTGCTAGGGTTATAACATCACAGTGTATTGCATCATTGTTCAAGTTCAAATTTCATCAATGTTGTTCGATTCAACATCACTGGTCAGCTTTTCAACTTTGGACCACAATATCGTCCTGTGAAATTATCTAATCGCAAACCATTAGATTTTATTAACCTAGATATCCATCCATTTATCCAAGCATCCATCTAGGAACCTTTAAAGTCCAACTAGGGCCTGTGGAGGGCCAATGGTGACCATTGTATTTATTTTCATTTTTGTGACCGTGATAGGACCTCCGGTCAACATTCACATGCTCATTCACACATTATGGGCAATTTGGGTACGCCAATTAGCCTAATCGGCATGTCTTTGAACCGTGGCAGAAACCCACCAAGAACAAGGAGAACATACAACAGACCTGAGACAGGAATCGAACCCTCGACCCTGGAGAAGCGAGGCGACAGGGCTAACCACTAAGCTACCTTGACGCCCACCAGAAATGTATTCATTAATTAGCTTTATTAGTATTTTAAATACTAATAATGCAGGAGGTTTGCATGTTCTCCCTGTGCTTGGTGGGTTTTCCCCAGGTACTCCGGTTTCCTCACACAGTCCAAAGACATGCAGATTAGCCTAAATGCCGTTCTCAAAATGGGCTATAGTGTGTAAATGAGCGTGTGAGAATGAGTGTGTGTGTGTCCTGCAATGGATTGGCACCCCATCCAGGGTGTACCCTGGCTCGTGCCCCAAGTCTCCTGGGATAGGCTCCAGGCCGTGACCCCATATACAGGACAAAGTGGTGTAGACATTGAGTGAGTGAGTGAAGTTCTTGGGTACAGGAGCACTTTGGGACCAGTCCACAAATACACACATCTTTCTACCGCAGCCTTCACATTTCTCTTCACACAGGCTTTTCACACTTGTTCAATCCACAACCACTTGAGAATCACCTCAGAGAAAACTTGGCCAGAGAGCTAATGTTTAAATTCCCATGTTTACGCACAGCTTGTGTTTCATTATATGCTGCAGAATGGATCACACAAACACTATGCAAACACTGTATGATTACATTTCAATCCGTGTACTATAATAACGTTTTAATCAAGTGAAAATGGAAACCCAAGTACACCACCTTTTGCGTGAAGTACACTTGCCAGGCACTAGAAGTGAAACCATGGCACATAGACCACTAGTAATCAACGCAGAGTGTCTGGAGGTGAAATTTAAAAAAAAAAGAAATGCTGCCAGTGTGAGTGTGTGGAGCCTTTATATAGTAAACAGGTACACCTGCTGTCATTTAGTTTGCATTATTCTGCTCCTCCTGATCCCTCAAATGTGATCCTGAACCTTTTCTTTCACAAGAAGAAAAATGGCATGGTCCCAGAGGAAACGATCCATCTCACATAGTGGTCTTGCTCTTTGGGTGGGAGTACCCTCTCTCCTGTCAATCAGAGCAGCACAAGGCATCTGAGCTTGTATGTTGAAGGGCACAGAGTATAATTATCCAAGATCTGAGCAAACAAGTGAAATTGATTTAATTGAAGACAAGTTAGAGGTTGCTTCGGAATAAAAGATTCTTTTCAGAAGGCCTGCAAAAATAGTATCAGCTCTTAACACCGTTTCAACAGCAAATGGTCGAGTAATTTGTATTTTGCCATTTTTATTTTACTCAAAGCAATGGGATTATGTAGGTGTATACAGACACCGTGCTAATTCATATAAAGCCGTTTAAAGGTCAACGTCAGCAGTCTTTATCGGCAGGTTTCTTTTTTTTATATATATATATATATATATATATATATATATATAGTAATTTAAAAGAAAACAAATTAACTTGCATTGATCTACAAGCACTTAAGAAATTAATACACATGCTGCTGGAAAAGCTGTTCTTTCTCTCCACAAAAGATTTATGTACTATCATAATCTCTGCCCAGACCATTGCAAATTCGGCAGAGTTGCAAATCAAGTAGCAGCTTCCACAGTACAGCGGTACGTCGGCATACAAATTTTATTCATCCCAGTGGCAAGTTCTTGAGGTGAAAATTTATATTGCAAAACACAATTTTCCATAGGACGTCTTTAGAGATAAGCACACCCAAGGTCAGTTGTTTGGTGCGCACCCAAGTAAGGGTTTATCCCCTTGACACGATAAGTATGAAAGCACCCTCTCTGTCCGAAAATAAACAGTTGGATAACTTCGCGCAGCCATCACTTTCTGATAAGTTCCTGGTAAAGTACTTACGCTTTATGCGTTTGTGTCCTAATTAAGATCATATTCCAAAATGTTTGGCAGTGTTCTACTCAAAGCCATCTGGCATTCCCTGAAGCTTCTCCCACAGACTCACTTGTCTTAGCAGCCAAATTCACCTTTCTACTCTGTCACGACATACTGTACATCACGTTGCGCCAAATTCGTCCAGCCAACAGGGATCGACATCATGGTATTTACTTTTGTGAACAACTTTATTTTGGCCTGCAGATTAACTGTACCGAAGTGCACTACACCCTTCCTCTGAGCATCTTCACAATCCTTCTTCCATTAGAAAAGAGGAAGATGAGAGCCAGAGAGTTCCAAAACAAAAAGTGCTGTGTTTGCTGGTGTGCTGTTTGATGGATTATAGTGAAGTATCATGGCCGTGAAACACTGGAACTTTCTCAGTCTTTCAACACTCTCCTTCTTTAAGATCCAGCTTCAAACAACCCTTTTTTCTAGTTAAGGAGCTTTTTGTTTGTTTACTGCCACCAGTTCCTGCATGGACTTGAGGCACTTTTGCCTTCAAGAAGTAAATATTTGCTTTGTTGGATTTAGGTCAGATGATTAGAACATTCCCGAATATGTCACTTCTTAGTGCTAAAAAGTTCTTGTTAGCATCTGGTTAGCATTTAAAATCTGCTCCAGGACCTTGTCCATCTGCACTGTGAAGTCCTGTCCAATGAGTTTTCAAACCTTTGGTTGAATGTGAGCAGGTTATATAGTTCCATATACTTCAGAACTTATACGACTGCTTTCTTTCAGCAGTCACGTCAATAATTTCCCTGACAGCCATACATGTGCACTTAATAACACAGTATAAGGTATTCAGATCTACAGCTTCAGATCATGAGCAGTTCCTATCCTTGTCCATACACTTTTCTTTTTCATTCTGGTACCTGTTCTTAGAACGTTGTGCCAGGGCTGTGCAGGATTTTGATAATTGCTAATCTTCTAGACCTGATTTCAAAACTTAGCAACGTTTCAACTCTCATCATCAGAGGTGGAAAGAGAATAAAAATCTACTCAAGTAAAAGTAAAAAGTAGCTCAATAAAAATTTACTCAGAGTAAACGTTAGAGTTTTACTTTTTTTTAAAGCGTGGGTGGGATGGGGGATGGAACACCTTTACATAATAAATCTGTTCCCTTTGTTGTGCTTGAAATCAAAGTGGTCGCTTAAATATGACCAGGGGTTTGCTTCATAA
>JAQQZS010000001.1:25958802-25972182 GCA_030068045.1 Platyallabes tihoni
GCGATATTTAATTTTCTTATCATTGCCTAACATTGTACCGGTATTACCGTGAAAGGTATGATATGGCCCAGCCCTAATAAGTAGTCATGAGTAAAAGTCATAAGTAAAAATCTCAGGAGATTAACAGTGTCTGAAATGCTCAAACCAGTACATCCAGTACCAACATTCACAGTAGTTAGGGTTAAAGTCGCCAAGATGAAATTTCCATCCATTCTTAAGGTGAACATTAACTGAAGCTCTTGACTGTATGCATTGTGATACTCTCTCACTCACTCATCTTCTATACCGCTTTATCCTGTATTCAGGGTCACAGGGACCTGGAGCCCATCCCAAGAGGCTTAGGGCACGAGGCGGAGTACACCAAGGACAGGGTGCCAATCCATCGCAGGGCACACACACATACACACACTCATTCACACACTAAGGGAAATTTGGGAACACCAATCAACCTAATCTACATGTCTTTGGACTGTGGGAGGAAACCGGAGTACCCAAAGGAAACCCACCAAGCACGGGGGGAACATGCAATCTCCATGCACACAGAGACGGGAATCGAGCCTGGCCGGGAATTGAACCCGGACCCTGGCGGTGCAAGGCGACAGTGCTAACCACTACACCCATTGTGATACTGTTGCTGCTGAATGTGTTTTTAAAACAGTGTCTATTGAGGGTTTGTTTTATATGACCCTTTTGAAAAAACACACACAGAAATTCTGCTATTCAGGTCGATATCTAACAAATAAATTATTTTTTTATGCTTTCAATATGTGAACAAAAAAAAGGTGTTATTATTTTTTTCTTTTACATCATACTTGCAGCTCGGCGATTTGAGACTTGACCCAGACTTGAAAAAGTGTCTTGTGAACATCTTCGGTGTAAGGTAAAGTAGCTCCCCAAATAAGAGTGTGTGCAAGTAAGTGCAACAGACCATAACTAAAACACAAATGCACAAGACCAAGACGTTATTGCTGTGGGCAGCATTAATCAGCCGAGGCTCTCTGTAGTATTGGCAAAGACATTAGCTGATATAACAACGATGGTACGCTTAATAAGTTGTGTCAAGCAAAACAACAGGTGCAATTTAGATGTCTTTTAGACGGAATTTAGATGTCTTTCACAGATAAACATCTGTCTGAGCAGGAGGCTAGTCTTGCTGTCTTGCAGAAACCAGATTGCTGGATTGGACTGAAATCAATCAGGCTCTTACCACACGCGGTCATTAGTTCCAGGGTATTTCTCTCACACTCGTCTTTTAAATTTGACAGCAGAGTAAAGGATATGTTATCAGTAGGGAGGGGGGGGGGGGGGGGGGACACTTCCCGAAACTAGTTACATTTAGCATTCTTTCATGATACACAACAGCATGGTGTGGATACAGGAATTACAAACTAAGCAATGCAATAACAGCAGCAGCACAAATGTACATAAGGAATAAGACCACAATAACACAAAATGGTGTCCTGCTATAGGAAAATAATCCTGGTATATTAGATTCAAATAATGGCAGGGTGGTGAAGAAAACTGAACAACTGATGTGTGCTCATCGTCTGATATGGGTTTTATACAACAGCTCTTAACATAAACTAGCTGAGTGACTGCATTCTAACACACTAATAAGTGCAATGTCAATCTTTTGTTGGTCGATTCAATTAATCATTTGAGTAATGTCAATTTTCTATTCAGAATCACACTTTTTATATTATATAGTTTAGGTCAACCTATCGTTAAATGTCGTAAAATTGAAGAATTCCTTAAAAATATAGCACTTTGGGTAAAAATACGAATGGCATGCATGTTCTGCAAATACTCGCACTTTGCAAGAGTATCGCTTCTTCTCCTTTTGACTTTATGGCAGTTGGTGCAATCAATGTTGACAATGATTTTCAATGAAAAAGTAGCAAAATGTAATGGTGATGATGTCATCATATAGTATTTGCACAACAACAAACCGTGAAAAAACAAGGTATTGTCCATGGTGCTGAGCAGGAACCAATGTCAGGTCTGAAGCCGGAAGGCGGAGCCTTGCGCATATTACTACACACATATAAGAACACACCATTGCCATCAGCTTTTCTTTTTACAAAAGATCCATTGTTCAAACAATAAAAAATAAACACTCAACCCAGTGGTAATGTCATAAAACTCTCATATAAAATGTACTTGTAGCAAAGTGCAGTAAAGATAAACAATTAGTTATTATTATTATTAATACATTATATTATACATTATAATTTTTTATTTTATTATATATTAAATATTTCACAGAATTAATGATCATCATCTCATCAGCTATAACGCTTTATCCTGTAAACAGTGGTCCTGGAGCCTATCCCAGCAGATTTAGGGCACAAGGCGGGTACACCCCAGACGAGATGCCAATGTATCATAGGGTGCACACGCGCGCCCTCACTCACTCACTCACACGCTTATTCACACGCTTATTCACACAGTATTTGGGAACGCCAATTAGCCTAATCTGTATGTCTTTGGACTGTAGGAGGAAACCGGAGTACCAGGAGGAAACCCACCAGGGAGAACATGCAAACTCCATAAACACAGACCCCAAGGTGGGAATCCAACCCCGACCCTGGAGGTGCAAAGTGACGTAACCATTAAGCCACCGTGCCGCCAGAATGAGAATATTAATTATGAATTATTTTATATTATTTAAATAATTTTATATGCTATTATTTTATGTTATATAAAACACCTACACATTATGTATTTTTAGGAGTTTTTTAATTTATTTAGTCCAGCAAGAAAGACTGCACCCTCGCAAGTGTCGCTTATTACTCTTTTGAAAACAGTTGTTAAAGGGGTCTCAAAAGTCACAAAATTTGATCAAAACTTGAGATAGCTGGGTGCTACACTGCCACCTACTGGACTGGAGAACAGAAACGTGTCATGTTAAAAAGATTATCGCTTTGTTCGGGACACAACATTTAAATAATCAACAACACGAGTCGCAAAACATTTGTTTAAACACGTGTTTAATTGGATACTTTCACTAGCTTTAATACTTGAAAATCTACAAGAAACGTAGCTGCTTGAAATAAGCTGCTTTTTAGCTGCTTTTTCTGCAGACAGAAAAACTTGAATGGAATAAAAATTCACAATGTTCAAAAAAATGAAATCAAACCAACATTCTACCTACGATTCACACCTTTATAACCTACCTAGCAAAAACTGCTTAACTGTCGCACGAAACCGTTAATCCTCCAGCAGCAGAATAGTTACATTATTGAGGCGCGTCACACCACCGGGAAGCGCATTTAAGAAAAAAATTATAAATAAATAAATAAATAAATAAATAAAATAAAATTGGGATATGAACTTGTGCAGAAAAACCATAACTCTCCACGCAAGCAGCCTTGAATACAAAACCCATCATTCTTCACAACATCACCTGCTCATATTTATTTTATAGGAAGCACACTTCCGCTACTTCTCATTCACAGCTCCATAATTCAAGGAATTCAATTCAGCCCACAAGGCTGCGTGTGACCCGGAGGCATGTTCCCTGACTCACTTCCAGACCTAAAAAATCCCACAGCCAACCCCTCAGGGTCTCATTCAAAATAGATGAAAAGAGCCTGGTTCGTCCGGATTCTTAAAGTCACCTGCCAGTTACACTGGAAAATACTTCACCTTGTTTAAAAAGTATAAGTACAGTATGTTCCTGTGCTTGTTCTCAACTCTAGCACTGTCTGTCGAAACGTGTCTCAGCATAAGCGCCTATACTGTAGTCTCCATTCTATACTGCGATACGGTGCGAGTCTAAATGCTTGATCACTGTAAGAAGACATGACAGCCCGATTCTCTATTATTAAATTCTCAAAGCAATAGCAACAATACCGTTCCACAGTTCAAAAAAAAAAAAAAAAAAGAAGAAGTAACATTCAATCAATCTCTGGCTGTGCATCCACATGCAAGTAAAATGCATATTCATATCAAGGACTCTAGCTTTATTATATGCTCAGGGAAGAGTTTAAACATTAATGAGGGGGGGGGGGTTTGATTTGATTTCCCTCAAACGCTCTTCAGAACCAGCTCACTTCTTGACAGCGCATTGAGGATTATCATTGGAGCTTATCAAGGTAGCTTAGCTTAAATTACTCATGTCTGATTACAAGAGGCATGTGACATCCAGCGCTAGACAGATAATTGGTGTCTATGTGAGAGGGACAGTAAAGGCTGTGTAAGAGCACATATGGTAATTCAGTAGTCAATTTAAATTAACAAGCCTGTAACGTCAGAGCCGACCTGCTTCATAACGCTGCTGACTGGGCTAATAATGCATGTGTACAACCGCTGATGTGGTGGAACGTAGAGGAGAAGAAGAGCTGGGAGGAATAAATTACATCAGTACACGTTTCTGACAATATGAAAAACAAGTCATGCTGCTAAACGTTCAGTTCACCGGAAGTGTTTAAGTGCAACAGTAATCGGTTTTGTGACAATGCTCTCTATGAAAATAAAGATGGCAGAAGACAAAGTGGATCATAAGCAGGTTGGATCAATGGAGCGTTCAATAAAGAAATCATGGACGTCTGACTCTTCAAAAAAGTTATTAGCAAGCACATAAAAAGCCTGTCGAGGTTACCTACTTATCAGTGAATACAGATTTTAACTGGTAAAATTCTTGATGACAATTAATCGATATAATGAGTAATCATTAATATCTGTGAAAACAATATTTTTCGTCTTTTCAGCAGAATAAATAGATCATCAGCTCAGACACCATTGCACACTATAAGACAATTTGCTTGGTAAAATAAATGCACCCATTTTAATAAATTATTGTTTGTATATAGCCATTTAAATTAGAATGGGCAGCGCAGTGGCTTAGTGGTTAGCACGGTCACCTTGCACCTCCAGGATCGGGGTTCGATTCTCACCTTGGGGTCTGTGTGCATGGAGTTTGCAGGGTGTTACAAAGTTACCCCACTTGGGCCAAATAACACCACCTGTTTGTGCATCACTGGCCTGTTATTTATTTATTCTTTTTTTAATTCACATATTACATACACACGGAACAGCTGATCAGTGCCAAAATACATTACAATGCTCTAAATGCTCATTAGGCAACTATATACTGTAGATTCAAATATTTGCAACATGCATGCTCATTACTCATTAACCTGCAGACAGCATTTATAACATCGACATATAAGAAAACATTTTATTCTATTTCGACTACATCAGATGAGTCCAGGACCATATGCTAGTTATGTATGAGTGGTGTATCCAATCAAATCAGGACTTTTGATTGCGCAGAATAACAGAACACAGTAAAAACTTCGTTTATTTCTCTATATAATCCCCTGCTACACTAATGCACTCATCCCAGTGTTTCACTAGTGCTTGGATACCATTAAGGTAGAAAAGTCTCTTAGTACGCCTGAGGCCAAATTTGACCTTCCGCTTCACGTCTGATACGCTGGCCTCCCAGGAACACCATTAATGGCCCAAACATGTGGAAACGGCCTGGCGTGAGGTCAGGACTGTAAAGGCGATGTGGCAATAACTCCCAGCCGAGTTCCTGTAACGTGCAAATGGTGTTTGTGCACGATTGTGTGTACAGTTCCCACAGATAGATGCATCTCTTCCAGAAGTCTAATCATCAATGGACATTAATTGTTAATAACATTGGAATAGAAAAAAAATTAAAAATTCAACAATTTTTTTGTTAATATTCCAACTAGATCGATTCATACATGAGCCTATAATCTCCAACTTCTCTACCATCAGCAACTTTTCAATTAGGAAAGAAACAAGATACCGGAATCAAATCAAAGTATTTGATCTCATGTAATCAATCCCTTAAACAAATCCCTTAAACAGCTTGGACAATATGAAATTAAGTGGAACCTTTTCCAGCATGGCGTCTCTGAGGGAAGTGTGAGTCAGGGCCATAACTTGTCAGAACAACGAGGAAGCTGCAGAACAGTAAAGCAGTAATGGCAGCAGGTGAGGAAAAAAAAAGAGATGAGCATCACTGACCCCTGACTGCTTCCTCATTACACTGTTATACTGCTCATCTCACACTGGCACACATCCTGCCCCAGCGTCTGCTCACACACACACACACCATCATCACTCAACATCTGTTCAATCAATCTATGATCACCTAAGCACACCAAAAATTCAAATACTTTATTAAAGTCAATATGAAAGTCTTTTATTACAACAACAAAGCATTAACGGCCCTAACAGCCCCTTATACCCAGCTTAACGCACCAACCTGTAGGTTGTTCCAAGCAAAGCTGCGGAGACGGTGACAGGCAATCAACACCCACAACAATATGTTCACACACTATATGGTGTCTTTGGTGTCTGCAAACAAGATCATGTGATCAGTAGCAACATGTAGAGCTAATGGGCTTAAACTTCCTTCAATCATCTTTTGCTAATTTGGGAATATGTCCAATTCCATAGTCACTCACTCACTCGTCATCTATACCACTTATCCTGTATACAGGGTCGCGGGGTGGCCTGGAGCCTATCCCAGGAGACTTAGGGTACAGGGCGGGGTACACCCTGGACGTGCCAATCCATCACAGAGCACACACACATAGACACACTCACCGCTCATTCACACACTACGAACAATTTGTTAATGGCTGTTAACCTAATCTGCATGTCTTTGGACTGTGGAAAGAAACCTGAGTACCCGGAGGAAACCCACCAAACACAGGGAGAACATGCACACTCCATGCACACAGACCCGAGGTCTGGAGGTGCACGGCCACAGTGCTAACCAGGACTACTGTATACCAAGCTACCGATCAATTCCATACTAGACAGGAATGCAAATAATGTTATGGACCCCATTCCTGATTCTGAACGCCAGCAGATGTAACATCTCAGAAAGTGAATTCTAGCTTACTGTCCCTGTTTTTGCAAGTGAGACAGGCTCTTACTGTCAAGAGTGAGCTGTCTCACTCAGAGGTCCAGAATGATTGATCAGTAATGATTTCCAATGGTGAATTGTGTATTTTGACAATGCATGCTGGTTTTGCCACAGTGAAGTGTGAAAAACAGGAAAGCAAAAGAAAATCATACTGTTAAAAAAATAAATAAAAGTCAAATTCCGGTTTAAGAACAGATTTATCCAACAATGTACTGAGAAAACTCTACAGTACAGTACCTTTATGGTATCCACGCACTATTGAAACACAGGGATAAGTGCATTAGTGTAGGAGAGGATTACAGTGAAACCTCGGATTGCGAGTAACGCGGTTTACGAGTGTTCTGCAAGACAAGCAAAGATTTTTAAGAAATTTTGACTTGGAAAACGAACAAGTCTTGGTTTACGAGTACCGAGCATCATGTATCACGCATGCGCTTCTTGTTTTGATGCCGATCGCCAGGTGATCACAACTGAGCCAACGGTTTTTCTCTCTCTTGCGCTGCGGAATTGTGGGTAATCGTCGTGCAACATCCGTGCACGCGTGTACTGTTTACTATAGACCATGTGTGGGTGTGTAAAACATATCTTATTTTGTGTCTGTATGCGCGTGTGTACTGTTTATTATAACACGTGTGTGCGCGAATGTAAAGCAAAAGAAAGTCTCATTAGAGGGGTTAAAAATCCATTTTCTCTCTCCGTGCCCACCGTGATGTATAACGGCATATTTTTGCTATCATTTGACTGGGTGCATAACACCTCTGCAACCTCGCCAACAGAACTTCAACAGAGTCGCCCGTGTTCTGATAACATTCGCCCAGCAGTAACTGCGGCGGAACAGATTATCAGCACGCCACAAGGCTACCTTCTTCGAACACTTTCACAGAGGTGACGTAAGCATAGATACACAATCTCAACAGCCACACACCAAGCCATTGTAGTTTTCCCAGAAAAATATTTTTTCATGGCAGACGGACCGAATTTCACATGAAACAGACGGAGCACCAACCGGACTTCTACTTTAGATAACGTTACCAAGCCTGTAGCTTATGAGCAAACAAATCAGAAATGTTATTAATCAAATCAAACTCTTTCTGAAATCTAGTACGGATAATAACATCAAACTAAAGATGAGAGGGAGAAAATTACCCTGCCTGATCAAATTATTAGCTAATTAGCTAATGCCATGTCTGCGTCTTCCATGTCATATTACTTATCTGTAAATACGGATATCTGTAAACACTTCCATTTCCTTGTTAATAATTTGATGATGTTTGTTTTTCAGCCTGCCGTCCCCGGAAGCTCTATACCATAGGACATAGCACAGCTTTCCATTTCACAGTTCTGTAACACAACACAGCTTTTGCAGTTTAGTTCTAGGAAAATGCACACTTAGGGTGAGAAAGTCAATAGAATATTATAATAGTATCAAAACAAAAATATTAATTCAGCCGCTGTTGCTGATGGTATCTTTTACTGCAATCAAACCCAATGCATTTTCATAGCGAGTGAGGAAAAACTTCCCAATTACTGTACCACGTGCTTGCTGACGTGTTCGGGTATGACATGAACGGCACTGCATGCCCAGAACTTTAAAATTGCACAGGTTTTCACTTCACCGAGCACTTCGATTTTGTCAGAACATCATCCTGCCAGGTTGGGCTTTAATGTGTGTCTCATTGATTTTAGTTCACAAACAGAATCCAACTGAAGGCTCTAGCTTCTCATTTAGACTAAATCCCAGATACTTCACAGACATGCAGCGTATTCTAAAAAAAAAATCCACAGTTGTAAAGAATGCTATACAATTTAACTTGGTGAAGTTCACACTAAATCTGTTGAAATATTATAATTTTTACATTAGATACTCATCACTTAGTGCTGCATTATGCATTATGGTAAAGTAATTTAAAACATTATAATATGCATGCACACAGTATGACATGTGCTGAATTTTACTGTAGTCAGTGTTTGAGACAGTCAAATTGCTTCATATATAATAAATGCTATAATCATGAATGCATAAAGATATTCATTTGCATGAATTTACTCCACATCACTGTTTATTTCTTGAACCTGAAGTCTTGAGCTTTCTTCATATTTAGCTTCCAAAGAGCATTTTCTTGTATTTTTAATGCAGTCTTAAAAAATAGTTCTCCAGGCTTCCTGGAGGTTCCAAGTTTTTGGCTCTTTTTTAGTCCAGTCCCTGTACCTTAGCAGTTTCAGTGGAAGGTTTTTATTTTTATTTTTTATTATTTTTTTTTAAAGCCTTAAAGTGACCTTTGAATCGTTTAAGCATCTAAAACACCTAACTTAAGACATGAACCTGTGAGAAACAGGTGCACATGATGGCAGATGATCAGGACGGTGATTAGTATACTGGTGCTACTGAATGCAGTGGTTGGAACAGACGAGATTATGTACACTTTAAAGCCTGTTACAGTAAAACATTTGTTCCCATTTCTTAAATTTACTCTAAGAAGAAGAAGACTCTGCATAATTTAATTTGATATTAGGAAATGAGGGGTGGCTCAAAGTTTTTGCACCTCAAAAAAACAATAAGAACTAAATCTTTCTAATTGACCATCTCAGATTCGCATCATATGTTTTAAAAATAATGTCACTATTGCCTGTGAATATATAATGTACAAAATGCCAAGCTTGTATCTTGCATTATATTCTGACATACAGAGACTTAATAGATCTTTACTTTCTTAGTGTTACTGTAAAAACAAGTATAAATCAATAACACAGAAGCACCTTTATTGACAATGACTTGAAGGTTTTTTTTTTTTTAAGGTCTACCAGTCTCTAACATCGTTTTGGTAAAATTTTGAACCACTCTTCTTTAAAATGTAGCTTCAGTTCATTGATCTTAACCATCTTACAGTCTGGACTTTCACTTGGCCATTCCACAACCTTGATATTTTCTCTTTTAATCATTTCAGGCGGGTAAGGTCGCCACTGTTGGGTATATGGGCAAGGCCGTAACGCTATGCCCCATATAACCCAGCCACTGTATACAGTGTTGGTTCCAAGCACAGATGAAAGGACTGGGACAGACAGGGTACCCGGTATAAAACCTTTGTTAGACCTTGCGGATCAAGTGATCCATTGTGGTGATAAAAAGAGACAAAGCCCAATAAGAAAAAAATAATTTAAAAATTGAGTTGCTAGTGTTTTTGGGATCATTCTCCTGTTGACAAAATTGCAGCCCTTCTTAAGTTGTAGGACAGATGGCCTCAGATTTGCTTCAAGAATTTCTGGTATAAAGTGAATTTCATTGTTTGCTCAATGACTTGGCAGTAAAACAGGCCCAAATCGTCACCCTCTTCTTCCACCATGCTTGACAGTTGGTACGTGGTGTTTGTGGCAATACAGTGTGGTTGGTTTTCACCAAACATGGTACTGGGCATGATGTCCATACAGTACATCTACACCTTCGTCTCACCAGTCCAAAGGATATTATTCCAGAACGTTTGTGCTTTGTTCAGGTACAATCATGCGCTATATTTTTTGGGGGGGAAATGTGCTTTTTCTTGCTTTGTCAGAAATATTTATAATACAGTGTATTGGTAGACAGTGTGTTTATAGACTTTATTTTTAAAAGTCTAGTTTGTTTAGTTTTTTTGTTATGGACGTTCACAGCATCATATAAGAAACACATTATTTTTTGATTTTTTGAATGAGCTTTTAATTAATAAATAGCTCAATTTCATTTCATGGAGTTTATAAAGCAGCAAAAAATAATAATAATTATTATTATTATTATTATTACTATTATATAGTAGAAAAATTGTGCTGAAAAGAAACAAGCATAAAGAACTCAAGATAGCAGCTGGATTATGGTGAGAGAGTTTTTTAGCAGATACCATGAATGTCTACACCAAAGTGCTTCTCGTTAACAAACCTGTTCACCAAAATGCTGTTGAGCGTATGTGGGAATTGTAAAGCTTGTTTTAAACCCAGTGTTAACCATGCTGCTTCTCCACTGCTCCAGTACTTTGCTTTATAATGTGATAAAACCTGCTCAAAAGTAAGTAAGCAAATGTTAAATGCAAAAAATGCTACCTTGTTTTAGCATTTAACATTAGAAGTATGTACCCTGAATTTCTCACAAGCTCAACGTCCACGTCAACAACTACAATTCAAAGGTCAACATTACACATGGGGGAGAAAGTAAGCAGATCACATCGGGATTTACCAATCCATACTGATGCACTATAAATACTACGTCTGCATCTACTGTCGAAACTTTAACTTGAAAGTTAAACACTCAAAAGTTAAAATTCAGACAAGTCACATTCGTAATATGCAAATATCACATTCATAATGTCAGTTTATATATTTTTCTCAAAACCGTTCATTTAAAAAATGGGACTTTTAGCATTCTTCCTCGTCAAAGGGTAATGTTGTCTGCAGCTGTCTTTACAATTCAGTTTGTAGAAAACCTGTACTCTCTCATAAACCTTTGGCCGTTTAATATGACAGCCATAAGGCTGATAAAAATATTATATATTTGCATTATATAAAAGGTTATGAATTTTGAGAATGCTTGTTTTGCACAATAATTCACCGAGACCAAGCATGAACAGACTATGAGGCTTTTGTTTACCAGAATGAGTCCAAATCACATCCATAATGCTGAACTGCCCCATTAAAAATGCATAATAATTACAACTAAAAACAGTCCCCTACATACAAACATTCGCGTTACGAATTTTCAAAGATTCTATGTGTTCGCACATGTTCAGTTGTGGTAGTTGGATCACATTGTCACGTGCATGCAGCGTGCATTCTTTGTGGCTGTGGTGTCGTGTACAATACTGTACTGTACATTTTTGTATTTTCTTGCCTGTTCATTTGATTTCAGCATCTGTATGCCAGCTGTTGTACTGTACTTTTCAAGGTGTTGTAGGATTAAAATTCTGTTTATTTTTTGTGTTTGCTATTTTATGTATCATTTGTGTGAAAAGTTCTATAAACCTATTACAGTATAGTACTATACTGAAATATACAGTGTATAACCAATTGTGTTAGTGTACTAGTACTTTGACAATGTTTGTTGGGCTTACGAACAAATTGGACTTATGAATGCGCTTTTGAAACGGAACTCGTTTGTATGTAGGGGACATACTCCACTACTATTAAATAGTTGGTAAGATATATACATATTTCTTTTCTACATTTGCAAATGCTTAGTGCTTAACTAAATAGACATTTTTATGAACTCTTTTTCACTTCAACCAACGCACGGAGAAGATTTAAACTCATATGAAATAATTCCCTATATTTTCTTTTAAAACAAGGGTAGCCCCGATCCCTGTCTAAACTAAACAAATGTGACAGTCGCTTTGTATGCTAAATGTGCAGAACAGCAAAGAGTTTAACAAATGCCTTTATTCAACTGTGCTGCATTTCACATCGCCTCCTTCACCCACGCCTGTTGACTTCAATGAGGACGATGATCTAGACGACAAGAGGCCATGTGTTTTCACAGCTCTGCAATGCACACTCGAACAGAGGTCAAGTATCAGTGGTACAGATGGTGACAGAGTAGCACAGAGTCATCACTAGGAGGGATCTGATGTGTCTGATTGAAAGGATTATAATTCTTAGTATTCATTTGAACTATTATATTAATTGCTAAAAAAAAAATCAGATCACATACTCTTAATGATGGAGAAGCCCTAACAGGTCTCATGCATGGGGTTATCAATCAGTGCACAGGGTTCTCGATCAGAGAAACCAACATGTTGAACAGCCCCATGTTGGTAAAAAAGACTAGTCTGAAAAGTGTCACATAACTCCACCATTTTTCTTAAATAACAATGGTTGGAGGGGGAAAAAAAAAATGGGAAACCAGAGGATGCACAGCCAAAAACACACAGACAACCCTGATTACTGCTAATGAGCCGCCACTGTGAAGCCAGACCAATCCCCAGGAACAGGACATTTATTTAATTGGACAAACACAGTACTAAAACGGGATGAATCATCAAAAAAATTATCATTTTCAGAGAATTTCTGACCTTAAAAACTTTTACATACTATGATATATTATCATATTGGTGTCTACAGTACACTAAAGAACAGGTACAAAAAGTTTTTAAACAACAATTCTAATTTCAGAGGCAATAACCATAAGATATGGTATAGGTACCACGATGGTCTGATGGTACCTGTATCATGGTATACAGTACCATGGTGTGTATTTGCTGGTACAGAACATGTACCATACTATGATATACAGTTCTATCATGGTACAAACTTTGGTACAACAGTGCATGTACTGTACAGTCGATCCTCGGATTGCGAGTAACGCGGTTTGCGAGTGTTCCGCAAGACGAGCAAAGATTTTAAAACATGGTGTTGGTGGCAAAAATGTCTCACAACATGCTAATTTAATCATAATCCAAATGAGTTCTCAATGAAGTGCGCAACTGTGTTTCCACGCGATATATCTTTGA
>JAQQZS010000001.1:25973539-25988944 GCA_030068045.1 Platyallabes tihoni
AAAAAAAATATATATATATATATATATATATATATATATATATATTATTGTATGCACTATAGTTTCTGATTAATTAGTTGACATCAGATGCACTGGAAGCTGAAAAAAGTTATAAAAATAAAAAAAAACACTACAATGTGCAGGACAGAGGGTCGTCCAGGACCAAGGTCGGTAAACACTGCTTTAATATCTTTTACAAAAAATATACAGTGTGGCAGAAACTGTGTGACATTTTTGTTCTTCAAAACCACCAGCACAAACATAGACACAATATAATAAAAATAATAAAAAGCTACAGTAATAAAGGTCAAATTTATATCAATTGCTAAGGAACAAAAAACATTCCTTATTGAACCAAACCAAAAAGCGTGATGGAGGAAGTTACAGGGCTCCTGTGGTCCTCCTGACCTGATGCAGAGTGCTGACTCCTTATAGCCCAGTCAGGAAAACAGCAGACGCATTTCCTAAGCACTCATTCCTTATTAAATGTTTTAAGACACAGTGTTTTTTTTGGACTGGCCTGCAGCCCACTTCAGCCCAGCGTCTTGGCTTTCAGGTTCACTAAAACACATTGGTTCCCTTTTAGTCATAACATTAACCACCCACACAAGTAGGAAGAGATTTTGCTACACCTACAGACTTGTCCCGATGATGTAAATACTGCCTTTATACCACGTCTTGGATAGATGTGAGAATAGCATCAAAGCCAAGCTCCTGAACCACAGGTAGGAGAAAAGTATCATGATGGCAGTACTGTACTGAACGAAGCTATCTTCTTATAATCCGGTCTCACAGTTCCCATGACAACAAGGGCTAGTCACTCATTGATCTATCCATGGCCCAGAAATTTAATTTGCTGGAATATGATATCAATAAGTCGGCAACTAGGTGCTTCTTGGATTAGGGGCAAAATGTCTTCACATGTGCAACCCACAAATCTCACATTACTACTGCTCCACAGTTTATATGACCTGATCGGTTGAACAAGATTCTTACATTAGGTTCTCTATGCCTGTTAAAACATCTCCAAAATGTAAAACTACATTTTAAGTATAATGAGAAGATAAACAGTATACTATAAGAAACTGGAGTAAAAGATGTAGATACAATAGGGAAATATGAGAATAACAAAAAAAGCAAATATCACTACAAGAAAAGACAAAGAACACAAAAGATTATGAAGCAAACAGCAATAATTAAGAATATAGCGGTACCTCGTCATAAGAAGTTAATCCATTCTGGAGACGAGTTCTTTAGGCAAAAATTTTGTATTGCGAAACACATTTTCCCCAGAGAAAATAATGTAAATGCAGATGATCCGTTCCAGCCACATAAAAATTATTACCAATATTACCCATTTCCAACACTATAATCATATTTTTGCATACAAAAACAATGATTTTTGAAAACACATGTAAATGAAGTAAAATATGAAATAAATAGACCTCACTTAACCTTAATTGATGATTCCTTCTCGCACAGACAGCTACTGTCCTTGATGATATTCCTGGGACCCATGGTGCTATGTCTTCACTAAATCTTACACAAATGTACAGTGTATATATATATAATAAAACGCTGAAGAGCAAAAGAAGAAAGGAAGAAAAAAGAGAAATAATAGCCAAAGAAATAATAAAAGTCAAAGAAATAAATAGTATAAGTATTAGAATAAAGAATTCTTTTCTGGTCAGAGTGGTTTCTGGTAAAACTGGAGCCTGTGCATGACCAAAAAAATAAATAAATAAAAAACGATGCCAGTCGATCACACACATGCGTTTCACAAACTCATCCACATTCAGGTGCGACTTAACCCCCCCAAAAAAAGAAAGAAAAAGGTGAACACAAATGAAACAAATGAAGGAAATAAAGTGGCAAGAGGATTCATCTACACTCACCAGAGCTCCTTCAGCTCCTCTGACATTAATGATCTGACCTCCTCGATCTTCACACTGCAAACAACATCAAATCTGAAGTCTATTTTCTCAGCACAATCAAACAACCCGAGGAAAGGCAACGCCCCGAGCAATTTGAGAGAGACAGCACCCAGTACACAACTCGACTTTAAAACGTCAACACCACAGGAATAGAATAGATGCGTTAATCACTAAAGTATTCCTCGTCTTAAAGCTGTTAACTGACTTCATGCCATCATGCATGAATCAAATATACATAACGTATATTTCAACCTGGAAAAATGTGCAACTGATCTATGGAGCTGGTGTTAAGAAAGGAGGAAAACACAACAGGGCTGTGTGATACAGCAAGAGTTAGTTGATGCTTAGAAAATTATAATCATAAAAAATTATTATTATTATTCTGCTATTATGTAGCAGCAGCTCCCGAAGTATTTTATTCCTCTTGTTTCATAACAATTTGCTACTGACTGCATACTTACCATCTATTCATAATAGAAGAGTGAATCATAGGTAGACTCTCAATTCAATCCAATTCATTCCATTTTTGATTCAATTCCATTCAATTGCACTAATGTTTACTGTCTGATTTGTCTCAAGCAGCTATGTTACATGTTTTAAAGTATTAAAATTTCTTAACAGTATCAAATATGGAAACACCAATTAACGTAATCTGAATGTCTTTGGAAGGAAACCAAAGTACCTGAAGGGAAACCCACCAAGCACAAGGAGAACATGCAAAGATCCAACATGCACACAGATCCAAAGTGGGAATTGAACCCTGGACCCTAGAGGTGCGAGGTCACGGTGCTAACCACTAAGCCACTGTGCCGCCATGGTATAGCACCAAATGGTAGTGCACTTAAAAGTAAAAAAATAAGTGATACTCTTGCAATATTTAGAAAAGATTGCATTTTCTGACGAAAGCATGGTCTACAGTAAGTAGTCCATATGACCTAAAGAGTTTTTTTTAAAAAGTGTGAATCGACTCCAGAATTGATAACTTACTCTTCGATTCAATGCAGTGATCGATCGATTGATGTTGTGTAAGATCTGCTAAACTAGCTTCTGATATCGTCTGTCACTCTGTCACCTCACTCTCTCTCTCTGTTTTTGATCTCTTTGCCAAAGCTAAAAAACGAAGGGAAAAATAAACAGGCTGCTTCTTACCAAGAAAGCACAAATCAGTTCAAGGACACTCAATCCTGAAGACTTTGCTGTCAGAAAACGTAAAAACTGTAACATAACACTGACAACGTCTCCTTCCCCAAATGGATATCTCCTCACAGAAGGACGCCAACATGTTGTCGAAATTTGTCTACGTGACACTTTCACCTTACGAGTGCCCTATGTAAGGTGTTTCTACAGAACAAAAACATTGAGCCGCTGCATTAATATTAACCTGTGATCTGGCGGACGGTTGGCACTACTGTTGTTCATCTTTATCCGTTTGTGCCGAGCAACATTTTAACCAGAATATCAAAGCGTTCGGAGAGCAACAGACTTTCATTTGCTTCCCTGTGAAGGATCAATGCAGCCCTGCTTTCCGCTCTGTTCAGCTGTCATTAAGCTGCCTTCTGAACAGGACGTTGTTTGTCTCAAGAAGATAATGCTACCCAGATATGTTGCCTACCTAGTCATCTTCCTCCCAAATGAAAAGCAAAATAGAGACACCATTGTAATTAGGACAATAAAATGCATCTCTTTCGGAAGGCTCTATGCTGTCGACAGTCGAACAGTGTTCGTTATCAAAGAGGCACACAATTACAGCCGCTTCGGGAAAAGAAGCTTAGAACTCTTAATTATCCCTGAACAGGCTTTTTTTTCCTGAGATTGTGTGCAAACAACATTGAAAACTGCAAGATGAGCCATTAACTGTTCTATGTAGAACCCTACAGCTGAATATTTTAGGTGCTATGCTTGAAAAAACACGGCAGGTTGGCAGATGTTGTTATGGTATTTCCCTGTCCCTAAAATATGCAAAAATTAGAAATTCTTATAACGTGACACGGTGGCTTAGTGGTTTAGCGCTCTCGCCTTGCACCTTCTAGATTCGATTCCCTCCTCGGGTCTGCGTGCATGGAGTTTTCATGTTCTCCCCGTGCTTGCTGGGTTTCCCCACAGTCCAAGACCATGCAGATTAGATTAACTGGCGTTCCCTAATTACACACAGTGTGAGAATGTTGAGTGGAGGTACTACCATGGCTGGGAAAATAGGAATAAATACAACGGTCACCATTGGCCTCCAAGATTCCTAGTTGGACAACAGAGGTTCCTAGATGGATGGATGGATGGATGTGATAGATAATGGTCCCTATATGTCTCGTATGCTTCTCAGGCAGGCAACATAATGAAATAGTTGGTGCACATCTACAGTACTAAACATTGACTATACATGTTCTCCGGGACATTACATTCATAAGTTATACATGAACTGTAGAATATAGCAATAATTCCTCACACTGCTTTTTACTGAGGAGAAGTTATTCAGCGAGGTAGCTGATCGAAGTGGCAACGTAGCAAAACTAGTACAGTACTTCTGAACACATTCAGTCTACCACAATAAAAAGGAGTGCCACCTTATGGCATTGTGTGGTATTACCGTGTAGCCACATTACAAAACCTCTGACTGTTACAGTATATTGGATGACTTTAGATTTAAAAACAAAAAAAAAACTAAATGAAAATAAAATCATAAATTAAAAAAAGTTAAACAACTATTACACATCAAAGTGTAATACATCAACACATCAAAGTACTGATCAAGTTTGGTCAAATTCCCCAGAATGGTTTAGTAGCAGATTTGACCCTCCCACTTTTGTTTATGAAAATTAAACAACAAATACACATTTATATTTCCTAATAAAGGTTCTGGGAAGGTTAAATTCCCAAGAACTGTTTAGGATGAATTGTGGTTAAGAGAAAAGTGTGACGATGAGGACGATGCGTGCCGATGTGAGACGAACAATAGTGATCCCTTGTGTGTACCCCACGTTTCACAGGAAGACGACACAACAACTAACACGGAGACCTGTAAGGCGAATGTGGAGGATAAAAACCTGTCAATGATGATGTGTGTATGAGGAAACGGATCATCGTTTATCATATTTGGAAATGTCAGTGCTTTGTAACAATCCATAGTAAATCACTTTCTTTCATTTTACACCACTTAAGTGAGGATTTTGCACTTTCTCTGATCAATCACGAGTCTTATTAGGAGAAAAAAGAGAGATCAGGGAGGAAATCACATCGATTCACAGACATCCCACAAAACTGATTTAAAATATTAAAGAATTTAAAATACTGCATTTTTGGGGGTTTTTTTGGCAAAATGTTATGGTATAGGAGGAATACATCACTTTAGCATATGATGTTTGTAGACAATTATCAACTTATGGTTGGCAACAGTAACTCCACGTCAGCCTGCCTAACACCACACGCTGTTGATTATTTACATACTGTATATCAGCATGCTCCATTAAATGGCATTGTATTAATATCACATCAGCATGTATGTCCATATTTTTTCATTCTTTCGATTTGTCTGAAATAAAGACAAGATCCTTGGAAAGTAGCCGTCCTATCCTGCCTTTTAAATAAGACAGACTTTATCTCTGGCCAAAAAGGTAGCCTTTTTCTAAATGGATTGCAAGGTGAGTAAAGAGCAAGCTGTAGATCACAGTATACTGTATGAATCATTAATATCAGAACACATCTAAGGTACCGTGCAGGACAAAAAGCTTTCAAACACTATAGCTCACGTGGATAGTGCTGCAAACTAAGATTTTATTGTACCTCAAACAGCAAAGTGCAGCAAACAAATGAGACGTTATAATAATTTATATTACTGAAAGTGCAATCATTACTTGCAAAGAAGCAGGTGCATGTCGGACTGTAACAAGTTTCAAGAAGGCGCAAAAGAGATGGAAGTGTCTATCAATTAGGAATAAATTAATACATGAATCTAATTCGACCATACAGTATGATGATAAACTTGCAGGCAGGAGTCTAATAGGACAAAGCCAGGCATGGCTTGCCAGTTGGCCAAGTGTAGACACTGCAGATGTGACAAAAGCAGAGATAGCAACTGTGTTAACTATTTCTTTTAATATTTTTATTTTTTACATACATAACAGTTACAATATGGAATGTTTGGGATTAAAATCAGCCCCTGGCACAATATGAGTTGTGGTGCATCTATCTCAGGGTGATAGCATAATCCAGAGCTGTGTGTTTATGATCTGAAATAAGCTCCATCTCTTAATACCTCCATCAAGATGGCAGGCTGTACTGTAGGATAGCTTCAAATAAAACAAACACACACACACACAAACATGGAAACATCTGCATTACATGCATGCATGTTCACTCACTGGAAGGAATAATGATATTTCTATGCATAAATTTGTTTATTTAATTTTTTTTGTTGTTACCTTGATGACAAATCCAGGCTGTGGCTTCTTCTTTAAGAATGCATTTCTTTGTTTAAGCACTTCAGCTGCTGACTAGCAGAGCAACCTGAGGGTGTTTATTTTTATTTTTCATTTATTGTTAGTATTTTGGAAAATGTGTCCATCCCACAACAAACAAGGGTCGCATCAGGAGCAGTTTCTAGGAAAATGCGCATCATATCCAGGAACCACACAATGCACAGTGGATACACAGCTAGCCCAGCTTATTTCCTCCTGCCTCTGACTTCAGTGTGTGCAGCCCAGAGCGCGAGCGCGCTGCCGTGTCGCCAAAATGGAGAGGAATGCTGCGCGTGCATGTTCGCGCAAACACGTTCAGTCGGTAATCCGAGAACCGGGTCGGTGTCGCGCGCCTCGCTTTCCCATATGCACACAATTCAGCGTCTCCAGTGTTTTGTGTGTGTGTGGAGCCAGCGGGTATCACACACACAAAAAAGTACTCTCACACACACACACAGGTCTCTGCTTCAGCATCTTTAGTACGGAGAGTCAGAAGGTTCAAACGGTAATTCCGGGATTCGCCACAAGGTGGAGAGAGAGAATCTGTAGTTCACTGAAACAAAGCTAGAATTTTTTTTTTTTTTTTTTAAGGCACCAAATTAAGAAAGTGAAATGTGATGTTTTTGCTTTGTTTTAATTTAATCAGTGATGTTATTATTATTTCAGGTTGAAACTCACGTACATGTTTGCCTGTGTTAAAAAAGTAGATGAGGTGTTCTGGTGAATTTGGTCCTCTTTCCGGAACTTTCTTGAGGATACCCATTGACTATGTCTTTCTAAACTTGATTTATGTTTTTCATTTATTTTTGCCTTTGCTCTTAAGCATTTATAGCCATTTGAATGTGTAACGAAATTTTGCTTGTTGTCGAGATACCTGTACCACTGTTGTTGTTTTGCTGGAAAATGTAATTAAAATTAGTTTTTTAATGTAGATCGGTTAAAGATGAAGTTTTGTCTTAAAACAACCCCAGCATGTTGCAATTCATTTATACCACTTCAGCGCTGGATAAACCTTAAACTGATTACTAAGACTTGCAAAAGCCTCCATAAATTTTGTCCAGTGGTCGATTTAAGATGCGCCCACAAAAATTCTGGTTTGTAATCCGGCACATAACTGCTCATAGCTTCACTTCTATTGAACATTTTGATTTTATTTATGGTGCATGTTAAACTTCAGGCAAATACCTAAGTACTGCCAAAGGTTCATTAAATTCTGTCCAGCCAGTTTTGTGTGATGCTGTGACAAAATTTGGCTGGACAGACATACAGACAGACAATGTTCAGAGACTGGTTTCTGGTCCTCTAAGGTAACTTCATTAAAAAAAGATATCATGCTTTTATTTATATACATACAGGGTCGTGACCTAGGGTACAAGGCAGGATACACCCTGGATGGGGTGACAATCCATCGCAGGGTACACACACATATGTATACAGACACTCACACACTAATTCATATCCTACGGGCAATTTGCGAAGACCACTTGCACCACTAACTTGCACGTCTTTCGACTGTGGGAGGAAACCGGAGCACCCTCCTTTCACAGGTAATGGTGGAACGCAGGCATCAGGATCTGCATATGGGCAAAGCTGCAGGAAGCCTCTATTATAATATAGTACATACCATAATATACCATGGTATTCCCATGGTAGGCACCATTGGAATCTATAAAGAACTAGGGTAGCTACTCTGGCACTTCAGTTGATACTGTGGTAGTTCTATGGTGTGTACCACCATACTTGGTTAATACTATGGCACTTGTTGTTTACAGTGGCTGCCAAAGTTCAGCAGATACAGTAACTAAAATTGTATGTACATCATGTACCATATTAAATATCTTAGTACAAAAGTAGTAGTAGTATGGTACAGGCAGTACTATATTATTTCTATGTAGTTTGAATTTTCAACTTTCACTATGCTAATCAATTTATGTTACATACTTACTGTACAATAGTACTGTACTATGTAAATATTTCCATTATTGTACAGTATCCTGGTATGTGTTCCACAGTACCATACTACTTTACATGGTAGAACCATGCAGCATACTATAATACATGTACTGTTGTACCAAAGTATTTACCATGGAATAATCATGTACCAAAGTATGGTACGCTTACTATATCAGCTAATAAGTTTTAGTGATCACAATGATTAATAGCTCATGATTTTCTGTTGCTGTCATCATATTTCGGATCAATATTCTGTGGTGAGTGCACATTACTGTATATACTTATACACCTGAAGTATATACAGGGTGTCTCGAAGGTCTCCAGACATTGAAGAATTTATTTTATACTTAGTTTTATACATATATTTATCACTTAATGAATGTTTAGAATGTCTGTATGTTGTTGTTGGCCTTTCGGCTGCATCCGGCAAGGGGTCACCACAGCGGTCCACCTGGTCCGCACATACAAGCTTGGCACAGGTTTTTACTCTTGTTGCCCTTCCTGACGCAACCCTCCCATTTTATCCGGGCTTGGAATCGGCACTGAATCCAGTGGCTTGGGTTTGGCTGGAAATCGAATCCAGGCCTTCCTCATGGCAGACAAAACACCTACCACTGAGCCACCAGTGCCCTTTTAGAATGTCTGTATCATCCAATTTATATGTCCTTGGTCCCATAAGGTTATCTGGCATTCAGAAATCCCATTGGGAGTCACCAGACATACTGAATGCAACAGTTTTCCTGAACGCAAATACTGTATGTGTTTCTCATGTCTTGTTTACAAAGTAGCAGAAGGATGCTAAACCCTGAATGTGTTGTAAACAAACCAAGACGTGGATGGTTACGAACATCCATAGATTAAGGCACCCAAATGGGTGTGGTGCTGATTCCCCTGTTCATGGAGACTTGTGGAGCTTCTTTGACTTTCCCATGAACTGATAAATTCTACTTAGGCCCTTTTCACACTTGGCATTACAAAACATCCTGGTTGAATGGATCACAATAATGTAGATACCAGACAGTGTGATAGCGGAACTACTGCTTGCTGAAGATGTTTTAGGTGCATTAGGGAAGTTTATTACCAGTTAAATGAAAATAAATCTTCTTAACAACGTCTAGACAAAACAACACTGATACAGTTAGTTCCCTATTCGGTATTCAAAATGGCAGTGAATATACATTTACACATTTAGATTATACATTTAGATGCTTAATGAACAAGGCAGAGGCATTGGTGGAAAGGGAAAAAGAACTCCCTTAGACAACATGATGAACCTTGAGAGGAAGTAGCTTCTAAAGAAATCATCCTCTTCTGGGTACCACCGGATAATTAGATTATAAATCATTACTTTTTGCTCTATCAAACAGTATTAATCGAGTTGAAAGCATGTTCATTCATTCATTCATTCATTCATCTTCTATACTGCTGATCATGTACAGGTGTGCGTGGACACGGAGCCTTTCTTTGGAGTACGAGACGGGGTACACCCTGGAAAGGGTGTCAATCCATCTCAGGACACACACACACAAACGCACAACGCACAATTTGGGAGTGCCAATTAGCCTGATCTGCACTATGGAAGAAGTACCCAGAGGAATTCCACCAAGCACAGGGAGGACCCGCAAATCTCATGCACACAGACCAGAGGTGGGAATCAAATCCCGACCCGGAGTTGCAAGGCAACAGTGCTATCCACTAAGCCACCTGAAGGCATGTTAATTACAAACATATTGTGAATAAATGCACTTGGAGAAGTAAAGAACAGTGTTTCTGGCTATTATAGCAGTTCAAAAGTTAGTGAAGGTTAACAACTACAGCAGGGGTGGACAACCATGGTCCTTGAGAGCCACAGCCTTCCAGAAGCTATAAAATACTATCTTAAATGAGGGTGTAGTGAGGAAGACAAAGTGAATTGCTATCTTGCAGCTTCTGATTGACTGAGCACATCTGATTCAGGTAATAAGCAGTGAGGAGTGCAGGGATAATTAGATAACACGCATTTTGCGCCTCTCGAGGACCAGGGTTGGCAACCCCTGATTTATAGTGTCCAGATGAGTGTATTCATATAAGCAAGGTTGAGCCTTGGGTACTTCTGTATATTTAAGATATATCCATGTAGGAACATTAACATGAACATAAAGTGAGTGTTGTGTGCCGAAGATCCAAGCCGAATTATAGTATCAGGACGATTCAGGAATTTCTGGAGCGTAAGAAAAGTCACAGCAGTAGAAGTGTCATGATCTGGCACTGGCATCACATCAGGCAGCAGGGGTACGCAGCTTGACAGGAGAAGACAGAACAGATTGGCTATGATCTTATCCTACAGTGGTTTAAAAGAGTGTTCACTGTGATCAGAAAGCAGGGACTCCAGCATATCCAGTTATGACAGCATAACTAAAAGAGAGAGTCAAAATGAAACATCTCTCCATACTGTATGTTTTTCACTCAAATGTAAGTCATTGTGAAAAATGTAAATCATTCAGCATTGATTGAATACTGCTGCACAATAGCTTCACAAAACCTGAATGGTATGGTTAGTATGGTTCTGAAAAATTTAACTAGAAACAAATTTTTTATCTAAATTAGACTGTATGGGAAGGTATGCAAATTAATTTTGCTAACAGACATCGCAGTAAAACTGTGTAGTATTTGTACTAATGCTGGACATAAAATATCGAGCAATATCACAGTGGTTGCCAATATAAAAAAAGAAAAAAAAAGAATAAAAACTTTAAGGTTAGCAATAAAAAACATGTTTATCATGTTTGGTATTACATATCCTATACGTGCATGATTTCTGTAGTTCATTTGTTAATAATTTCACAGAATTGTAAAGGGACTACAGTCATGCTGGAAAATCCTTCTATGGACACGTCGAAACTTTCTGACAAGGGGTGTCCAGGTTAATTCATTTTCCATACTGTTTATCCTGAATGGGGTCGCAGGGGGCCTGGAGTCTATCCAAGGGAGCTCAGGGCACAAGGCAGGGGACACCCTAAAAGGAGTGCCAACCCATCACAAAGCACCCAGTCACAAATTTAAGGCAAACTGAATGGAAAACCCTAATCTGCCTGCAACACATGACATTCGACTGTGAGGGGAAAACAGAATACCTGGAAGAGACCCACTAACCACTGGGAGAGCATGCAAACTCCACATAAACAGACCAGAGGTGATTAAGTCCTGGTTTGATAAAATATCCTGGTTATGGCAACTGTGCCCCTTGCCAAAAAGGCAATTATGTATTTAAGGGAAATAGGATTTGATGTAAGAAAGCATAATTATCAATATCTTCAATACATTTTTTATTCTGGTCATTGTAAGTTTAAAATGTTTCTGGGGTATTAAAGGTTACCACAGACAATTACACACTTTGTTTATCCAATACTTTTGTAAGGAAAACAGACAATGGTAAAAAAAAAAAAAAAAAAAAAAGTGCAGTCTAAAATGGCACACAGACAGTAACTCAAGCTTTAGCCCCGAGTCCTGGAGCTGTGCTGCTGCAATGTCATCTGCTGCTCCGCCCAGCCACCCAAAGGGGTAGTTGCTTCTTTGAGTTGTTTGAGGGGAAAAATGTCAGCATTCCATGTTTTGCTTAGTTTGTTTAATCAAATGAAGTGTATATGGGGTGTCTAGCTTTATTTCTCTATATACAGTAATCGCCCACAACACTAATGCACTTATCCCAGCGTTTCACTAATGCTTGGATACCATCAAAAAATAGAAAGTTTTCTACATACATCTGAGGCCATAATCGAGCTGCCTGCTTCATGTCTGAAACGCTGGCCTCCCAGGAATTCCTTTAACGAGTGGAAATAGCTTGGAGTGAGGTCAGGACTGTACAGGAGATGTGGCAATATCTCTCAGCCGAGTCCCTGTAATGTGTAAGTGGTGTTATAATGATAGCATGTACAGTTCCCACAGCCAGATATGTATCTTCCGCTAGATGGTGACAATTTAGCCATCGATTTTCAAAGATCAGGCATTCCACTCTGAATTCTCATGGGAAAAGCGTCATTATCATTCCTGGATGTATGGCCTTCTTTAAAACATTTGCACCATTGAATTGCTTTACTATGGCTAAGAGTCTCATCACTGTACTGTGCATGAATTCTCCTGTAAATCAGTTTTACGCCGGTTTTACTTAAACACCCGTCATGGATGTCACTACTGTACACGGTATTAATATTGACCCCATCATTTAGACACAACTGTACCACAGATCACTTACAGATTAATGTAGTGTCTATTGATGGCTTTATTTCAGCATGGGTGAAGTCGATTGTGCCAATTAGGTGTGTGAAAATCTAATTATACAGTCCTATACAGCTTACATAACAGGGCTCAGAGATGAGTAAGAGAGACCGGTTCACACCAATAAGTACCTCTTGAAATATAACCCTGACGTTATCAGTACCTGTAAGAGTATTGGCATTGCATGATTACATTTTACATAATTTATTTATTTGGCAGACATTTTATCTTACCCAAAGCGACCTACTATTGAGACAGGGTGCAATCCAAAATATCGATTTCCCCATGATGATCTCTCCAGTGCTGGCTCCAATTCAGAACACATTTCTAAGACGATGGCCCTCGGGAATTGAAAATGACTCATAAGCCAGTCATCATCAGGATCCAAAGTGGAGGTTTTAAAAATAACATTATTTAGCTAATGGGAACTATTCAGCCACTCCATTATACGTTTGTTGATTGACCGAAGCACACTTATGACTTAACAGAAAGGGGCTTGATATCAGTCTGGGTGTCAATTAACTGAGAATGGACTACTTCATTTTCCCCATAAATGTTATGTACATGCACACCTGAATTATAGCAGGTGAGTGTAATGAAATATTATTTTTTGACTATTATTTTTAATATCTTTTTCATTATGTCCTATTTATTACCCTTCTTCTGAGTGCATATACTGTACGTACAGTACACAGACGAAAGCAGGCATTAAGGTACACACAATTTGATATGAACTGAGCAGGAAGCGCTGAAGTGTGTACAACTTTGCCCACACATTATCCACACACAACTCCTACCACAGGGCATATGCTGGGACTACAGTTGTCACGTCTGTGGCAAAGTGTCAGGTGTGAAAACACTATCACATTCTTTTGTATAAAAAAAGCAACACTATAGAGACAAGAAGTGGTGCCGGAGATTTAACAGCTCCCTGAATAATAGGATCTCATCTACACATGTTTACATTGAATGAAATCCCACTGACCACAGCTCATGGCAGTTTATGGGATTGCTGCTCTGACATTATTCATAACCTTTAAACATGGGAAATATTACTTTACCCTGAGCCAAATGGTGTCCAGTGACTACACTGTAATGGATCACCTATGATATCTAGAATATAAATTATGTAAAGGTATTGTAAAGATATGTAAAGGTAAAGATATGTAAAGGTAGGTGAATGGTATTTTTTCCTCTACCCAGTTAACTACCCATCAGAAATTTTACTATGGTATATATCATAATATACCATAGCATTAACTTCATGATAGGCACTGTAGATGTTTATAGAGTACTAGGGTAGTTCATGTACTGTGGCACTTCATGAGGTACCATGGTAATACCGTGGTATGTTACAACATTTTTTGGTGAACACCAGGTACCCACCTCACTGGGTACTGTAGTAGTACTGTCATTTTGTAAAAGTTTGTGCTCCCTCTGTTTTTTTTTTTTTTTTGGTTTGTTTGTTTTAAAAACATGATCTTCAGCAGGTATGCAGACAAAGTTTTGGCAGTTTGCTGGTCCAGAGCATTCGGGTGTGTATTGACACAATTCCAAGATGGAAAGAGGTTTGCTATGGTCTTAAAGAAGCAACTGTTTCTGCACATCAATCTGGAAAAGGTTATAAAACAATTTCCAAACAATTTGGAGTTCAACGTTCTACGGTGAGAAAGATTCTTCACTGAAAAGTGAAAAGCATAAATCAGACAATCTCCCCAGAAATGGATGTCACAGCACATTCACCTGAATGATCACACTGTGAAGAGAACTCAAGGGATTGGGACTAAAACCATTGGGTAGCCTTAAGAAAACCACTTATCGGTGAGGCTAATTGGAAAAAAAGGGTTTCAATTTGCTAGGGAGAATAAAGAATGGAGTTTTGAGCATTGTAATAAGGTCTTGTTCTCTGATGAGTTCAGATTAACCCTGTTCCAGAGTAAATGGTGCATTAGGGTAAGAAGAGAGGCAGATGAAGTGATGCGCCCATCATGCCTAGTGCCTACTGTACCAACCTGTTGGGGCAGTGTTATGATCTGGGGTTGCTTCAGTTGGTCAGGTCTAAGTTCAGAAACATTATGTGCCCAAAAAAATTAGGTCAGCTGACTATCTGAGTGTACATCAATGAAATATTAGAGTGTGCTACTTTTTTTTTTTTGCCTGCCACTGTATTTACATATTACTTGCCTACTTGTCGCTCTGAAACATTCTTACAAAACCTTAACAAGGCAACCCCAAAGAATATTTAAAATAAACCCAAAGAAAATGCTATACAGTATTTTTTTAAGTAAACAAATAAAATGCCATATTAAACATATATACAGTCATTCATTAAGTTAATCAAAAAACTGCCAAGAGAAAACAGGAAGATATGCAAGTGAAGTAATGTAGGATGTAATATAGAATAGTGGTTAATAATGGGCTAGATTTAAAAAAAAAAAAGAAAAAGAAGAAAAAGAAATGACTCTCAGAGCCATGAGCACAAAGTACAGGTTATGCAATGACCATCTCAGCCCCTGGATTTCTACCAAACCCAGTCGTATGAATTAAAGAATGATGTCCACAAGCACAAACCTAAGAAAGTTGAGCTTTAAATGTGCTGCATTGAGGAGCAGAACATGCCCCCTCTACAAGCATCTTAAACCTTGTTAGACATTGCAGGGGTTGTATTGCAGATTTGCTTTACAACTTTACCAATTATTAATGGTTAGGATATGAGTATTTTTAAAAATAGTATATTTGCACTGCGATGGATTGGCACCCTGTCCAGGGTGTACCCCGCCTTGTGCCCGAAAGCCTCCTGGGATAGGCTCCAGGCC
>JAQQZS010000001.1:26025887-26050906 GCA_030068045.1 Platyallabes tihoni
ATGACCAATTAACAGCACCTCAGATTAGAGGCGTTATGAAGTCTTTACAGAGCAGAAGTAGCAGACACATCTCAATAACAACTGTTCAAAGGAGATTAATTCATTTTTTGGACGCCTTCAGCATTCCATTACAATGTAAAAAGAAATAAAAATCAGGAACGATCATGGAGTTAGAAAGTGACCCCAAACTTTTGAACGGTAGTGTATACACACACACACACATACACACACACACACAAGAAGTTCAAAACTACAACTGTTACACAAATAGACTATTTAAGATGCTCCAGACACAAGAGAATGTCTTACCATATTTGTTCTAGTGCATGAATGGTACAGTAAAAAGCAATTCTGATTACTTTCTTCAAGTTGGTGTGCTATCCATACATGAATACTTAAAGTCTGAGCCATTATTGTGTTTATGTATCTACACTGGTAATGCATAAAAACAAAATCATTCCTTAGAAAGTCTATAGAAGAATGAACCATACATATTTTAAATGACAGTTTTGAAGAAATCATGAAAGCAATTTATAAATATGTGCTTTGCAAAAATGTTTATTGTCTTCCCTGAGTACCTGTCCCTAGATTTCCATTTTGAGTGTAATTGCAGTAAACACATTTAGTTCTTGCACGTTGTTTACAAGTCTCTGCTTCAGTCTGGTATTTTGCATCATTGAACCATTGGCCCAATATTTCATCCCAGCATATATGCCAATATGTGTACTGTATGTACAGTATATGACTGAATATTATACGCAGAGACTTTTAACGATCATAACAAGAAAGTTATACACTTGTTTGTCCTATAGACTATAAATTGTTTTATAAAGTAAGCACAGTGCCAGCAAATGTCTGGACCATTTTTCACTTTTGCACTAATGTAGAAAAATACTTCCAAACATGACGCAGTGGAAAACAGCAGAATATTTTGTTTTTTTACGAGGACATAATGCACTACATTTAATAATAAAATTACTGGCATTTTCATTTACTAATACACTTCTGTGGAACAGCCAAGGACAAACATCGTGCTGTGAGTACTTTGCTTAGATGATGAGAAATTGCCTCTCTCTTGCAGTGCTCACTCTACAGTATGTTATCTCCACAGCAACGTCAATCTGAAGTAAACCAGTCGTGACCAAACAGCATGCAGAAAAAGCTACATGAAGACTGAACTTCATTGATTAATTGAAGCCTATATTGATAGCTGAAAGTGTTGCACTGCTTCAGTAACAAACATTTCAGGCATTTAGCTTTATTTCCTTTTTCTCCTTTTCAGTTAATAAACTGAATTAAACTGTGGAGTCTAACAGCATGAACAGTGTCTGTGTCTACCTTACAGTATATAATAGTCATATGTAGTGGGATCAAAATATATATTGTACATTTTAATGAGAAAAAAATGCATTTAATGTTTATTTTAAAATATGCTTACAATCATTATCAGTTGTTAAATATTGTGTCATATATATTATATGTATTTATTTCTTTTTTAAATTCTGAGTATTGCCTTAATCCTGTTTCCCAACACAAAAAATGGCTAATGTTGGAATGATCACATAATTGCACAATGATATGATGATATATTCATTCATTCATTCATCCCGATTAATGTTGCAGTGGAAAAAAGGGACCACCCCAGCAACGCATGGCATAATGCACGGACCCACCCTCAATGAGATATTAATCCATCCACAATTTATCAGTCATTCCCTTTACTTGTTTTAGGGAGGTGGGAGTTGATGCAGGATCGCCATGCAGACTGGTATTTAATGATGTGAAGACACACACATGAAGACACAAACATGAAATATTAACAGCAATATATTGTACAAACTACAGAATGGCTAGTCTACAAGCTGCATGCTAACACTACGCCTATGGCTAACGCTAACATACAAAAACAAATATGAACACACCAGGAAGCTACAACAGTAGCACATTGACAAAAACCCAACTGAAACACAGACTATAAATAGACAGACTGAACAAAGTAAACAATGTGCAGGTGAAAACCATTGACATCATGTGTCTTTGACAGATGAGGCACAATTCATACTGGCAACTGAAGTCTACATACAGTATAGAGTCCAACTGAACACAAAGAAAGCAGATGGTGGGATCTTACTTCAACAAACACTGGGTGCTTACAACATGAAAGTTACTTTGCTTCCATTGATTTCACATACAGTGCCTTGCAAAAGTATTTATACCCCTTGAACCTTTCCACATTTTGTCATGTTACAACCACAAACGTAAATGTATTTGATTGGGATTTAATGTGATAGACCAATACAAAGTGGCACATACTGTAATTTTGAAGTGGAAGGAAGGAAAATAATAAATGGTTTTTAAACTATTTTATAAATAAAATCTGTGATTATGGTGTGCATTTGCATTCAACCCCCTTTAACTAAAATCCAGTGGAACCATGAAGCCCAAGGACACACCAAACAGGTCAGGAATAAACTTGTGGAGAAGTAGTTTAAAGCAGGGTTAGATTATAAAAAAAAAAACAATATCCCAAGCCTTGAACCTTTTATGGATCACTGTTCAATCCTAATTGAGCTCAATTTAACTCTGGCTGTCTAACTAAACCGACAGGCCTGCCAAGGAGAGCATTAACCAGAAAAGCAGCCAAGAGGCCGCTGGTAACTCTGGAGGAGCTGCAGAGATCTGTCCATAGGAAAACTATTAGTCGTGCACTCCACAAATCTGGCCTTTATAAAAGACCAGGGCTTTTTATCTGAGCCTCCAATAATGAACTGGACTCCATATTAACTTAAAGACATCATCTGTTATACTGAACTGAGTCCAGCCGCCTAACTCACAGTATGACTGCAAAACAATTCCCATCATTTATCACTCAAATGAGGATGGGTTCCCTGTTGAGTCTGGTTCCTTTCAGTCACCCATGACTTGCTCATCAGGGACAATCTAATCATATTGATTCATACACATTTTTTACATTTAATACAAATTTCTATAATTTTCCTTTATTGTGTTTTGCGACAATGACAATTGTTAAAAACGCTGTACAAATAAAATTGAGTTTAATTGAACATAGAAGAATGGCAAGAAGAAAGCCATTGTTGAAAGAAAGCCATAAGTCTTACTTGTAGTTAGTTCCACATGGCTTGTCTTCATGATGCTGTTTGTTCATTAATGTTCTCTAACAAACCTCTGAGGGCCTCACAGAACAGCTGTATTCATACTGCGATTAAATCACACACAGGTGACCTCTATTTACTAATTAGGTGACTTCTGAAGGCAATTGGTTCCACTGGATTTTGGTTCCGGGCAGCAGAGCTAAATACAAATGCATGCCACACTTTTCTGATATGTATTTGTAAAAAAATTTTAAACCGTTTATCATTTATCATCCTTCCACATCACAATTATGTGCCACCTTGTGTTGGGCTATCACGGTGTAACATGATGAAATGTGGAAAAGTTCACAGGGTATGAATACTTTTGCAAGGCACTGTAAGAATCTTTGGCAGGTCAAATGTAAATTGGTTGTTGCTTTTTCATTCTACATCCTGGCGTAAAAATGTTATTGCTTATTATACAGTACTGTACATGGAGACACGTACGACCAAGAACTCTGAGACTGAATGGTATAGAAATGAATTGAGGTTTAAGTGCTCTGGTGCCTAATCTTCTGCTTTTGAGACACATGTAACCATGTGATTTGCTGCAGTGCAAGGTGAAATGAAGATGAATTTGAAGTCTTTCATGCAATTCCCTGGTCTGGTACTCTAACAATGTGTTTGAAAGCAGGTTTTCTTAGATTTCCTGAAATACTGCCGCTTGAAGTGAAGCTTCTTGGCTCGAAATTAATATATTCACAGAAGAGAGCTCTCTCCTTGAAGTTTTCAGTATTTTCAGTCATGATAAACTATATAACTATTATTTGATTAACATATCTTTATATAATAATAATAATAATAATAGCTGCCATGATTTTCTGCTATCTATCATTTCATATTCAGACTTTAGCTTGTTGCCCTTAGCTACAGGTCCATAGAATTTACAATATTTTCTGCAGCAGCATAAACTTACTGTCCACTTTATTAGGTACATCAGGACACCTGCACATTAATGGAGTTATTAATCAGAGAACCATGTGGCAGCAGCACCACAAAAAACATGTAGACACATGGTTTAGGTATGTGATCAGATCAGAGTCAGTATTCATGGCATAGATTTACGGAGTGTGCTTCTGCCACATGATTGGCTAATTAGATAACTGCATTAATGAGACAGGTGAACAGGACAGGAAGCTTGATTCAGATCCTTTTTTTAAAAAAAAAATCTTACATTACAGCAGCCCAGGTTTCTCTTAAATCAGCAGGATATAAATAAGACCTTACTTTTCCAGCTCCAACTAATTTGTTATTTAATAAACCTGTCTATCTCCCAAGCATGCCTCAGATAATTTAATCAAATGCACACTGCAATTGTGATGTGTCCCTTTTTAACAACTTAACATATTTGGTTTTGCATATCACCAGCTCTAAGTAAACCTCTCCTGCCATTAGGAACCCAACAGACCTTCAGAATGATGGCATTTTAAATTTGGCTCGATGCATGCATCAGCTACTTTCACAGTATTTGCAGAGCATTTTATGCAATTAATTTTGCATAATCATCAAATATTTGCCAGACAGCCTGATGTATTTTCAAGGTTTAAAAATGTGAAGCTCTCTAAAAGCAAGGTAAGAGCACCAGCAAGAGATCTATCAAGCACTTCTCACCTGGTGAGTACTTGGTGTAATTGAACTGTGAGTAATGCATGTTGGCCGTCTAGTTTCACCCACAGTAACTAAATGGAGCAAACACTTCATATGTCACATTCCTAATTCTGTAGTTTTATAAAGAGGAATGAGAATGAGTGAATATTTACACATTTTTATATAAATGGTGATTCATATTTTTATTAAAAGATACACAATGAGAAAATGCACACATTGAACAATTAAATGTTTACATTTGTTTGTTAGATGCTTTTTCACAGTTTCCCTATACTGGATGTCTGGGTCACATTTGGAGTTTCAGCGTAACTGAAAGTTTTCCTATGAGTGTTCTGAATGAAAGAAATTTAATCTAATCTAAATGCAGTAGGGTGGCATATTGTTCAGCTCCATGGCCTTGCACCTCCAGGGTTTCTCCACATGCTTGGTGGGCTTCCTCTGGGTACAACAGTTTCCTCCCACAGTCCAAGGACATGCAGATTAGGCCAATAGTATGTGAATGAGTTTGTGCATGTGTGTGCCCTGCGGTGGATTGGCACCCCATCCAGGGTGTACCCTAACTCATGACCTAAGTCTGTATACAGAATAAAGCAGTATAGATGATGAGTGAGAGTGAGTGAGTCAGTAATGAAGAATCTAATCTTACCTTATATACACACAATGTATAACAATACATGTAGAATCAACTACAAATTTCTGTAAATTTAATAAAATCTTCACCCCATAAGTAACTTAAACAATATGTCAGTCCTTGTTCATGCCTTTAGATACAGTATGTGAGAGGTGGGTCTGTTTTGCCGAATGGTTCTCTCACACTAAGGAAAGTACAGTATGTGAATTTTCATTCATCTATAACTAAATTACAAATAACAAAATAACATTGCATTGTGTAAAATGTGGAGGTGTGCTGTGAATTGGAGAAATAAAACGTGCAGCAATGTAAGCTATTGTGTTGGCGAGAAAGTAAGGTCAAATAATTGCATACTCCTTAATGTTACTGTAGCTGCGTTTTTGATTGAGCTTATGTGTGAAGGTGATTTAAGAAGAAACAATACACAGTTTCACTTGTTGATCAAATGAACAGGTATAAGACGGGTTCTGTGTTTCTTCTCTTTCTGCTAAAGGTGAAAATTTCATTATGTTAATGTTTTATTTGCATTTTATCTCTACTGTAAGTCATTTTATCAATGTCATTCTAACTTTTAAAAACAATGATGTCCTGGAACTATTCCTAGAGTGAATATCATCACAACGTTGTTACAACCAAACTACAATGGTCATCCAATATTTGGGCTCCTGCTGGGTAGTATTTAATTGTCCATCACCTACTTTGTATTACTAAGAGATTTCAGTTTGTTGTCCATGGGTAAAATAAATCCTACACTGACACTGTTTCTCAAGGTGATCCCCAGGGATCAGTCCTTACTCCCCTTCTGCTTATTATTTACATGTGTCCTCCTGGTTCATTTTCATTCATCATTCGCATCATGATCTCTCATTGAAAGTTATTTTAGCAGCAAAACTACCACGACCTTACCATTCTCTTCATGATATCAAGCACTGGATGTATTTTAACTCTGAAAAAGAACCCCAGTAAAACTCAATGGCCCAAAATTCAATTATACTAAAATTGTCCAAACAAATGGGGTGACTGTGAAACATTCACTTTGGTTGATGGAAATTAGGAGCTGATAAAACATATATTACATAATATTATATACTTGAGTGGTAGCAATTAGGTGAATAGGATGTATCATGAAACACTTATTAATTAATAAGTGCTAATTATTATCAACAAGTGTTGCATGAAAAGGACCATCAAGAGCAGAATGACTCTCAAGATGTGATGACCAGATAATTAAAAACATCAAATAGGCTATTAAGAGGTCTACAGCAGCAATAAAGGACCTGATTGAATTTCTGGCGGTGACGTTTGACTAATTCACTTGTCAGAAACATCCCATGCTATTTTATAACATGCCTAAATATGACTGGTGCCATTCCTTATCTCCAATTCCAAATTGTTTCGTACACTTGTGTAGCGACACAGTCTCATACATCAGGTGTCAGTATGCACCTAATTATTTTGCCATCTGTCAATACACACATAAGTCTTACATAGCCCACCTTCACACTATGCCTACAGTTATTGACATTTTGGAGACAATGTCAGGAATATGCCTTTTGCCTGCTTATCAGCTATGGTCATGCAGTTCAGAGAATGAGATCAGTATTTAGCATGGATGTGACAACACACATGCGGTTTTGTTCTATTTTTATGTATTTCAGCTGTTTTTGCCCTGTGGTGTATTCGAATAAACTCAGATCTCAATATAGCCTCTGGTATCTTTGCCCATGAGACTCTAAATACCTGGCTTGATGTTTGTAGCAAAGAAAATGATTCACCATTTGTCATAAAAATGAAAATATGCAGCACCCCGGGCAACAGGAACAGGAGACACATAAACAACTAAGAGAGCAAGAATGCGATCAATATCAGGTGATGGATGTAACATAGAACTAGAATCCTGAAAGTTTAAGTGACTGAAGTAAGACATCGACTTGGAGCTAAATAGGACAATAAAGAAACTTGGAATTGAGAAATTCTCTGGAAGACTGCCATTTACTTTAATAAGGAATTTACAACGAGACATAAACTCAGACTGGGTGAATATCACATGACAATAAATCTAGGCATATGAGTGGCTGAGCAAGACCATATGGAAAATTTAGTGCTGTGCTAAAAGAGTCTTTAAATACAGGAAATAAGCTGCAGGTGTCAGTACTCAGGTGAGATCAAGCGCCAGCTGCATGCTGCCAAGGGCATTGCAATTGTTCAGACATGCTGGGGCGTAGTGTGTGTGGGTGTGTGTTTCTGTCTTTTTATGTATTATATAGAATAACTGAAATGCTTTGTCAATGCTGGATCACACGATGGCCATGGCAACAAAACATCAGGTTAATCAAGTCAACCAATGAATACTGAAACAATGATGTTTTTCAGCAAGTATCAATCTCTCCAGGCATCTTTCCGAAGGTAAAATACTAGGTCCAGACTTACAATAAATGAGTGGTTGGACACTGTAGTGGGATCAGAGTGATCATATATAACAAAATTATAGTGACCGAGCACTCTTCTTCACCAGTCAATGACAAAACTTGCAAACAGCGGCACACGAAATGTCATTTGCTACTGCAAATGCAAAGGAAAGCAGAGGTGGGAAATGAGCTTTTTAAAGGTTAAATGTAAAATCAAAGAAAAAGGTAGATCTTTTAATATGCAAAAATGCAGCACATGTTCGCCCTTCGCGCTTATGGGAATTGCAGCACAGTTTAAGGTCAAACAGCCTCAGGAAGCATTCAGTTATGTTTCTGCTGAAAAAATGACTTGCACATAATTACTTGTTTTCAGTGCATTTTTATGGATAGAAAATTATTATAGAGGACAAAAAAATCCCCAAGGGAATAAAATCTTATCTGTGGCATAATAAGAATGAAGTGTTGTTTTTCAAAACTTTTCTTTAATTGTTTTAAGTCTCTAATTCCCTACTCTGTCCATGATGTGTTTCTTCTAAATGCCAAACATGGTAATTGGAAAAGCTTTAATCCTTTAATAAAAAATAAATAAATACAGTAACTAAATTAAACTTACTGTTTTTTGTTAATTTAACTTTGACTGGTGTTGGTAATTACTTTGACGCATACTTAATCTAGTTTTAGCGTATAATTATAAAAACATATATGGTTGACTGAAGAAATAATCCACTTTGAATGTGTTTATTATATCTGTGACTATATTAGATATGGACCTTCTCAGTCACTGCTGATAATCTGTAGCAAATGTCATATGTCAGGAAATCTAGGAAGTGTTCTCACATGATATAAAGAAATCAGCTCCAGCATTGCCTCTTAATAGCTTTCTGTATATTTTTGCTACAGCAGTTGGTGGTGATGTTCCGCAAATGTCAAAATGAGCATTTTGCAGCAAATAAGAAATATGTAAAAAAAAAAAATAAAAAAAAAATCACACACTCCATGGTTTCATTGACCTTTTGCTTTGATTACGTCACACAGTCTGGTGGCAAATTCATGTGTGAAAATGATTCCACATGCTCCCAGAACCACACTTTCACAATGTGAATCCTGGAATGCGTCTGTGCCATCAGGAATGAAATAACTCAATTGATGCGATAACCTGGTCATTCATTACATTCAGGTTATCAGATGACTTGGTTTTTTTGCCACATAACATTGCTGAGCCTAGACCTGACCAACTGAAGCAACCCCAGATCTAGCGTCATCAGACCACATGACCTTTTCCAGTCGCTCCAAAGTCCAATCATTATGAGGCCTAGAATGTTTAAGTGTCCTCACTAAAAAGTGGTTTTCCCTATGGCCAGACAGCTGTGTAGTCCCAATTCTGTACGTTCTTATCACAATGTGTGTGGAAATCCTCTTACTTTCACCAAGAAACTTACCTGTGACTTCTACTGTCAGTTTTAGCATTTTTTTTTTGCCATGTACACAAGTGTTTAAGTGATCTCCATTCATGATTCTTTTCTGACCACATTTATTCCATAAATTTGAAGATTCAGCACAGTCGTAATAATGTGTTAAAGGATCCCTAAGCCAATTCCAGTCATTTCAGACCTCCTTAATTGTTTTCAGTACTTGATGCAGGCCAATAAGTTGACTCTTCTGATGTGGTGACATTTTTTGGCGAGGCTCGGTGTATGTATTCAAACGCAATTTCCTTATGCAATGGTGAAAAAAAACATTCTACTGTTAAAAAAAAAAAATAATGGTTATGTATGAAACAGGATATGAGAGCCCTGAGGATAAGTGTTAGAATTAAGGCACTGGAATTGATGGAGGCGAAAGCATGGCAGTAACATTTATATGAGAAGACCACAATTGGACAGACCACAAAATACAGAAATACAGACCACAATTGGACACTGTGTAATCATCCTTGCCCTTTAACAGAAACTGGTCATAGTGGGCTTTCTGAAACTCTTTCACTGAAAACCATGCCATTATCATTTAGCTTGAGTTTGGTCAGGTGTTTCATGGATAAAAAACCGTGAAACATGAATCAGTGTCAGTGCTACAAATGTTACATTTGTAAAAAAAAATTCTCATTGCTTAGGGACAATCTTAGGGGCAAAACTCTACACAGTAACCACAAAACCTTACCCCAAACCACCAAACACTATACTCAGTGTTTTCTATATTCAGTTTATTTTTAAAATGTTATGTATTTGCATCAATAAAGGACATGTAAACAATCATTTGAGTAAGCTCATGAAGGACCAGCTACGCACAATTATGAATGTGTATACAGAGTATAACAGAGTATCAATACAAAGCTTAGTTCCAAGCAACGATGAGCGGGCCCAAGCACTCTGTGCCATCGCCATCCAGACATACATCCTGTGTGCTTTTTGTGTTAAAACCTCTAAAAAAGCCATCACCACCTGGGTGCACCGTACAACCTGTGTGCTTTTTGATGATGTTAAGACCTTCAAAAAGCCATCGCCACCTGTGTGCACCACACAACCTTGTGGGCCTTTTGAGCACTGCTAAGATACATACCAATACCATTATGACATGATTTTAGAATAGGAGGAATTTTATGTTAAGACCTCCAAAAAGCCTAGAAATAAACATCACGCGTAATGTCAAATTGAGTGACAGCTTAGTGTGATGTCACTCAATATGATATCACATAAAAATGATGTAACACAATGTGATGACACACTGGAAGTTATTACCCACTTTTCAGCATAAGTCACGAAGTAACAGACTTCCTGTTGAGTTGAGCCCATGACATGCATGTGAAAATTTGTTCAGCTCAATGAGCTCTAAATGTGTACTGGGTTTCGTGTACATACGTGCAAAATGTGTATGAGCTATGCAGCAAAATCTTAAGGGCCCTGATGATGGAAAAAAAAATTCTTAGAAGAACAATAGGGACCTTCACACACAATGATGTAATAGGGCTGATGTCATAGTGCGGGGGCCCTAATAATGGGACAAAGTATAGAGAAAAACATTATTTAATAGGATTTAGGGGACCATGCACACAATGGTAATAATTTAAAGCTCACAAAAGAGCTATGCCCTGTGATGGATTGGCACCCTGTCCAGGGTGTACCCTGCCTCATGCCCTAAGTCTCCTGGGATAGGCTCCAGGTCCCCGCAACCCTGAATACAGGATGAAGCGGTATAGAAGATGAGATGAGATGAGACAAAAGAGCTATTTCAAACCATGTTTTGTCTGCATGCCTCTACACACAAAATCTCATGACTTTTTTCACAATTCTCATAATTCTTAATGATTGAGATTTCTTAATGAATTTTAAATCATGAGATCCACTGTTTAGAATGAACTGACCTTTAACTGCCCAAACTGCCCAATTGATCTCACTCACACCAAACCTGTTCAATTGGCTAAAATTTTTCTAATATGGGTTAGAGCATGAAGTAGACCTCAGGTGACCTCTAAAGTGTTAGAAAACATGGAGCAACACATAGCACACAGAGGTAGAGGTAGAACAGGAGTTAGACATACAGTACAGTATATCTAAGGTGGATGAGCTAATATTTTAAATAAAATACGTGCAACTTTGGTCAGTCTCATAATCATGTTGACCATGACCAACACCAGCTGTTTCACCGTTACCATGATATCTGGGCTTTTAGAGAGGACAACTGGTAATTTTGACAGCCTTCTATACAGTCTACATTACTTGAAGTCATGATTATTTTTTCATTTATTATATATTTAACTTTTAAATAAGTTATAATTTATATACAGGTATTTGCTTTTGTTTAATCAACATATTCACAGACGTATTCATTTGTTAAATCTAAAGCACTGACCATACATGTTTTTCAAAAGAAAATCTGTGGCATGGTGATTTAGTGGTTAACACTGTCACCTTGCACTTCCAGGGTTCAGGTTTCCCAGCCAAGCTCGATTCCCGCCTTGGGTCTGCGAGCATGGAGTTTGCATGTTCTCCCCGTCCTTACCAGGTTTCCTCCAGGGACTCCAGTTTCCTCCCATTGTCCAAAGACATGCAGATTAGGATAATTGTGTTTGTTTGTTCCGCGATGTATCCGCACCCTGTTCAGGGTGTACCCCGCCTTGTGCTCCATGTCTCCTGGGATAGGCTCCGGGCCCCCCTCGACCCTGGGTACGGTGAGTGTACACCATACATCTGAGTTAGCAGCCTTGCATGTTTTTAATCAAGCATATTCTAAATAAACATATGTATCTGACTTTTCTAAACTGTATAATTTACATATCTTGGAAGTAATATTTAAATATTTAGCTACAAGTCCTCAATGACATGCAATTCAATTAAATTGTATTTATATAGCGCTTTTAACAATGGTCATTGTCTCAAAGCAGCTTCACAATTTTTTTTTTTTCCAAGTACCAAACGGTATGGATTTGAATATTAATATACCTAGTACACTCCTAGTATCATATCAATACAGTGTTCAGTGATTAGAGTACACCATTGAGAACACAGCTGGTGATTATAGCTGGTTACTGTGATTGACAAAATTCTGGACTCTGTGTAGACCTACTGCTGTTCATGATGCACTTTAGTGTTCCTGTATGTTGGCCTTTTGTCTACTAGGGTCATGCTTTGTTTTCAGAGAGTTCTTGGTTCGATAAGGCCTATTTATAGTCAACGATTTGGCAAATGTAATATTTTTAAGAAGCCAAGGTAGTGTGTGTGTGTGTGTGTGTGTGTGTTGTACATCATATGTCACTGCTTTAACAACCAATGACATACAACTAGATGATCCATCAGAGCAGCTCATATGATTTTCCACAACACTGATTCCTGATATCTGACACTTGTTTCTACATATGCATGCACGCTCATACTTCAAGCGACATTTGTCTTTACCTACATGCTACAAATGCCCTTCAACAAACACACACAGACTAAACATCTTAACATTTCTTTTATGCATTTTTGATTAATTTATTCTCCCCACCCAAATGCATAACCAGACCCTTAAAGTACAGTGTAAATCCAATAATTAATTTTAAAAAAGCATTTGTTACAATCAGAATATGTTTATTTACATTCATATTAAATTTAACTTGACATATGCAATAACTTTCCATAATTTTTTAAAAAATAATTAGAGCTAGTCCAAATGGCCATTATGTACATGGTTCTTATTGTCTGTGTGTAAATGCATACAGTATGCAACACATGCAGCCTAATGCAGGTGAGCAAAGAACAATGAAGTCAGCCCTTCATAGGGCCCATTTTTATACTGAATATCAGAATTCCTTATTTCTTCCTCTCCCTATGCAACTCTGTATACAGTCAGGTTTCATTTCCAGTTGCTCCTGTTAGTTTAGTCGAAAAAACTCCCATCCTCAGCCTTCATAACTGCATTTTATAATGTTGTTGACAGTAATTTGAAAACAAAATGGCTAACGGTGATGTTAGTAAAATTATATTATGGGTTGATTGGTGTGAGTGACTGTAGCTTCATTTGCCATAGTCCTGACAGACTACAGTTTTTCAGTGGTATGACAGGAGCCTCATCTGTTTGGTTAATCCTAAGATTTTTTATCTGTCTTCCCTCGGCATAGTCCTGAGAAATCAAAGTTTGATAATAATATGATGGAATTCCTTTGGACATGACATTAATTATGGGGCAATCTGAGCATGAGGTGGGGTACACCCTGGTTGGGGGTCCATACATCACAAGGCACAGGGCATACATACTCAAACACACACTACAGGCAATTTGGAAACGCCAATTATTCTACTCTGCAAGTCTTTGGACTGTGGGAGGAAACTGGAGTACCAAGAGGAAATCCGCCAAACCCACACAAACCTATGCAAAATTCACACACACAGACCTGAGGTGGGAATCAAACCCTTGACCCTGGAGGTGCAAGTCTGCAGTGCTAACCTGATGATGTTCTAATCATCATTAATTTAAAAAAGTCTCTTTGAAAAGAGAGAAAATGGTTTGGAATGCTTGGATGTATTTTGAAAGAGATTTGTGCAGCTTTAGTTTACCTGCACATATTAAAATCTTAATTGTTTTAGTCTAAGCTGTTTTCAAAAGAACTCTGTAAAGCTGCTGACACGACAATGCTGAAAAACTCAATTTGTTGACATTTTGAAATACATTATGTGCTATTTTGTGGTCCTGTAGTTCTCTGAGTCTTATGAAGTCATTTGCAATTATGTATTTACAATGTGAATCTCCTGCTCTGGGGGGAAACAGTTCTCATTTTAAAACATCCAGAAGTACTTTCACCAATATAGACTTAAATTTGGATGAACTCATTGCCCTGACTCCCTCATGCTCATCTCATGATTGACAAACGGCCAAATACAGTCTCTTTGATTTTATCAGTTACTGTGTTCCTGATTCCCTTTCCACTTCTTTTCAATCCTTTATACTTACTTACCTCCTTTTTATCATCCTCCTTTTCCTTGTCGCCTTTAGTTATCACATATTTTACCGTACCAAGCCATTCTGTATGTTTAAATGATCTCATTTCCTAAAAATGTATCGCCTTGTGTGAATATGGAGAGAAAATTAGCAAAATAGTGTTGAAATCTAGAGACCAGTGTTTAAAGTTTTGGTTATAGTTGTGTTATGAAATTACAAATTAAGTGCAAAACAGAGACTTTGCATTCAGTTTGGCACAAATGGTACATGCATTGGCTATAAGTGTCAGTGGTTTCAGAGATACTGTAGTGCTTTAAAAATGTTTGAGCATTTATTTGAAAAGGTCACACAGTTGCACGTACACTGCATGGCAAAAAAGTCACCAAGTGTATTTAACTAAGCAAATAGTTAAGAGCCTTCCATTGGATATATCTTGTGGTTGTGGCAAAGATGCCACTATGATTCAGAAGGGGCAAATTATTGACCTGTATCAAGACAAGAAAACAACTAAGAAGATTGCTGAAAGGACTAAAATTAGGTTAAGAACTGAAAAACCCATTATTAAACTCTGGAAGGATAATGGTGAAGCATTATCTTCAAAGAAGAAATGTGGTGGAAAAACATCCTGAATGAGTGTGATGGAAAATCACTTGCTTGGTAAAATCGAATAAAAAATATATATTTTTTTAAAACTGTAGAACTACTACCATTTCACACTAACTGTGTGAAAACCATTTATCAGTTAAACTAATCAGAAAAAAAGGAGAAAAAAAAGGACTGTCGAGCATTGGAAAACAGTCTTGTGGTCTGATGAGTCTAGATTTACCCTGCTCTAGAATGATGGACACGTCAGGGTAAGAAGAGAGGGGATGAAGGGGATGATCCATCATGCATAGTTCCTAACATACAGTACAAGCCTATGGGGGCAGTGTTATGACCTATGGTTGCTTCAGTTGGTCAGGTCTAGATTCAGGAAAGTTATGTGACCAAAAAATGAGGTCAGCTGACTACCTAACCATACTGAATGACTAGATTTTTCCCATCAGTGGATTTTTTTCTTTCCTGATGGTGCTGGCCTGCTCCAAGATGACCATGCCATGATTGTTCTGGCTTAAATTGTGAAGGAGTGGTCCAGGTAGCATGAGGCATCATTTTCACACGTGAATTGGCTGCCAAGGAGTTCAGCCCTTAACTACATTGAGAATCTTGGGATGTGATGGAGAAGGCTTTGCACAGCGATCCAACTCCCCTATCATCAATACAAGATCTTGGAGAGAAATTAATGCGACTCTGGATGGAAATAAATGTTGTGACGCTGCATAAGTTTATTGAAATGATGTCATGCTACAGTATAATCGAAGCAAAAGGCGTTTTTTTGCCAAAACAATTATAAAACAATGTAAAATATTGAGAGTTGTTTCTGTTTTATCATGGTTTTCTTTCAACATTTTTATTTGGTTTCTTTGGATTGCTCGATTGTTGAACCCTCAATTTTTTTTTCCCAGGTTTCACCTAGCGATTTTGATTTTCAAGTGAAGATCCAACTCTCACTTTTATCTACAGTACCTGCATCTGATTCATGATGACCCAAATCAATAAATACGAACTAAGAATGTTTACTTACTGGAATGGTAAGTGCCACTTTATTTGTGTTTATTGTGCTTCATGTTACTGAATCAATAACCCATGCTTGTGGAGGAACAGATCTGAAAGATCATAAAGTACTAATCATTCATTTTAAGAAATCATTTATTTAAATTGCAGTAGCATTGCATGTTTCCAGCAAAACCCTATAGCAGAATTAGTCAGAGTGGACTCAGCCCCCAGTCTGATCTGTAATTGACAAATTTACACAATATGAAGAGAGAGCCAGGAAATAATCAGAGAAGGTAAAAGCATCTAATATATATAGAAGTCAGCATGTAGAATTTTTGCAGAGCTCAAAACCAGGTTAATTGCACCTCTCAGATCTTCTCTGGATTCTGGGAGGAAGTGGACATGCTATGATGGAACTAAAGTGCTCATCAGTATACAGTACGATGCACAGTAATGCATTTCTTTAGAGCAGTGCCAAATACAATATAACCTTTAGAGTATTGCCTGAAAACCTAGAGCAAGTGTTTCAGGCTAAAATTTCAAGATCTAGTGAATTTACTCAATGCCACAACAGAAAGCTTTATTTTTAGAATGTGTTTCAAGTGTTCAATTTCAATTCAATTCAATTTTATTTATATAGCGTTTAACAATTGTCATTGTCTCAAAGCAGCTTCACAAAAATGAAAAGAAAATTTGAAAAGTGTAACATAAATAATCGCTTTGCTGCTAATAGTGTTATATGCCACCAGAATCAAATTTCCCCTCCTTTAAGGGGAGCATAAGCAATTCAAAAAAATTATATGCTTTGTCAAATTCTGCGAATACCTGCTAGCATTCTGTGTTTGGGCTGAAATAACCCTATTATTTGTACATACAGTACTGTAGCTCCGGCCCTTTAAATGGCACAATGCCAAAAGGTTTCTTTTTATACTGATACCGTCATGAATTTAGATAATGTTTAATATACCGTCTCTCTGAGCCAGAGACACTAGACTGCTGTAGTTTAGAAAAGTAGTTAAAAAAATTATTGGTGACAAATGTGTTATAGCAGATGGCCTTATTAGTTTGTAATTAGTGCTTAGAAAAAATTCTATCTTCCTCAGTATTTCAATCTATCATTAGGTAATGTCAGATTAATTAAAAAATTAAACTCTATCTTCAATGGGAACTACTATCGTACAAATTTTTTGTCATGCACACTCGGTCTGTGGCCGGCACTAGGACCCGGAAGTAATGCGGTCATGAACCAGGAAGTATAAAAAGAGTAAACAAACCACAGTACAACGCTCAGTCATTGAGTTTTTCTGATGCCCTGTCGGAATCGTTCACCAAACCGTGAGTACTCACCATTTTTGGTTTACTGTCTTTTTCCCTTGCTCCCCTATTGTGAGAGTCCTTAGATCAAAGAGCGTGATTATCCTGCCTACTCGTGTTTTCTCCGCGTTTGGGTTTACCATTCACGCAACAAAGGGCTAACCGCTAAGCTACGTCTTCTGGTCTTCCGAGGTTAGTTCTGACAGATGTAGAGTTTTAACAAAGGACGTAGTGCTTAGCGTATCTTTACAGTATGTGTTTTAGATAATAACCATTGGGTCTGCACACAGAAGACCTCCATATACTGTACTATGAATGATGAGAGACAAAAGTACACACTGTCAGATTAATTCCACCTACTAGACACTATAGGAAAAAAAGGTTCATTTTACATTCCTATCCATAGGATTTTTATTTACTTACAATATAAAAACAGCTCAGGTATCTTTATATTGCACTGAATGGCCAGAGAACTAAAGTATAAGAGAGAAACCCATTAAGGGTACATAGTGGATTGAGCAGGGTTAACCATAGTCCCCCAGAACAGGCCAATATAATAATTTACACCTGAATTAGTGCAGCACTTCTTTGGCATTTATGGTCTATTGGTTAAACTAAATGAATAAAATCACAATGGTTGAGAAAACGCACAGGCACACAAACACACACACACACACACACACACACACACACACACACATATACAGTATACATACAGTACATACAGTACACATAAAATGTTACAATATCATGGAAAATGTATTTTCACATAATTTAATTCAAACAGTGAAGATTTTTTCTAGATTTATTAGACATCAGGTGAAATATTCCAATTATTATTATTTATTTTATTTTCAATGACTACACATACCGCTCATAAAAAATTGAATATTCCATTCTGATTTTGAGTAAATTACTATTAATACAGTGTGAATCCAAAGGGATAATACTGACACCCTATACAGAAGGTCAATGCTGAAAGGGATGGCTGTTCACAGAGTTCAAATAATATTCATAAAACGTTGAATGGAAGGAAAAAGTATGGTTGGAAAGGGTGCACAAGGAACACAGATTTATAGCAGACTTAGGACGACTTGTCTTCTTCTCATGTAAAAGTAAATTTCAAAAATTCATTTGGAAATCAAAATCCCAAGTTGGGAGGAAGAGTAAAAAGCACAGAATCCATGTTGCTTAAAGTTCAGGATGAAGGTTCCACAGTCAGTGATGATTTGGGGTGCCATGTTATCCGATGGGATCAAGACTACAGTTAATGCAGCTGTCTTCCAGGACATTTTAGAGCACATCATGGTGCAAACCTACTACTAACTGGTTTGCTGACCATGATATTGCAGTGCTAGACTGGGCAGGCAACTCACCTGACCTGAACGCCATAGAGAATCTATGGGGAATTATTAAGAGGAAGATGCAAACAACCGTCAAAGCAACCTTCCGAAGGCTGCTGTCAAAGCAACCTGGTTTTGAATAATGCCTCAGCAGTGCTACAGGGAGATCTCCTGCATGCTATGCTGCATTGATGCAGTAATTTCTGCTAAAAAAGCCATGACTAGTTTGAGAACATAAATGAACATTAGAGATTTCTGTATCGTAAATCCTTTTTTGATTGATCTTTAGATTTATTTTTGAGAAAAAAAATTTTTTTAGGATACTGTGATGTTCTTTTTCACTTACTGTAAGCTGTAATCATTGAAATAAAAAAAAAACTTTGGAATATTTCATTGTACATGTAATGAATCTAGAATAGGAGGGTCATTTTTTACTTAATAATTAAATTCTGAAAAAATATAACTTATACTGTAGAATTTCTACAGTATAATTTCTTGAACTGCCTTGAGACTCATTTATTGTACCTTGTACTTGGGAATAGTCTTCAATAGCTCAGACACTGGAACATCTGTTCCAACCACACCAAGTAGAATTCCCTTATTCTTCTAACACAGAAGCAGAAAGAAATCAGGTACATAACAAATGCACAAAGATATTGATATAGAGACCTGCTGAACAGATTGCATGTAATAGCAATATACTACTGTATGTTCATAGCATTTCTAATGTTAAAGGGTTGCTCAGTAGTAATGGACTGATTACGACCAATAAAAACTCCCAAACTGTTCCTCTAAATCCTAGAAATATAAGATTTATTTACTATAAAAAGAATGATGCAGAAAAACAATATTTCATATTTATAATTCATTTTAACATTTCATTGTTTTTACAATCGATCTTTTAGAATGCAAGGTTTTACTAAAAACAAGATCATTTAGAATTCTATTTTTTTTTTTTCCCAATAATATCGATTCCGGTCACACCTACACTAAAAGAGTCTGGATACCCTCCAATTGCCATTTTATTAAACCTGACCTAAATCAATCTTTTTTTAAATTTTATCTTTAATAAATTTAGTTGTACAAAATGCCTTTGGCTAATGTGTACTTTTTTTACTAAGAAGATTTCACCTAAGAAGTTTAGAACAAAGACAGGTCAGGTCTATAATCAAAATTGTGTTGCATTATTTTGTACTCACTGTCTCATTCTTTGTGCTGAATACAGGCATAGCCACTGTGGTCATCAGTACAGGCCCCTGACTGTCCTCCAGCTTAAAATGAGCAAAAGAAAGAAGAAATGCATAAAAATATATGTTTAATCTACAGTGGAGAGAGAAATTAGAAGCATCTACAGTACTGTAGCTCACCATTAATCTTTGAAAAAAGGAAACAGACAATATTTAGGACACAGACAATATTAATAGCATAAATATAGACCATAAATTACTAAATCAACATGCTGTGTCGTTAACAAAACATCCAATTTAAAGTTGATATATCAGTAAGTGATTATACAATTTTTATATTCAGATAATTTTCGGTGTGTCACATAAAAAGGGGATCAATAATAATGGTTTATTAGGGCTATTACAAAATCATTCCGAAAAGCACATTACTACTTTGGCTCATAACCGAATCAATAAAACCAATACCTCTTGAACTATCACTAATGATTAGAAAACATAAAAGCCAAGTCAAACTTAGAGATTATGTGACTGGCTTTATCATTGATGTTCCTAAATGTAATGATAAAATACTATAAATAACAAATATACACCAAAACAAAAAACATTTTCCTGCATTCATCTTCACTCACCCAATGATTCATTTGTATATGCCTTACTATATCTTCTACTTTTCAGTGTGCTTATTCGTAAATTCATGTTGGACAGAGTCATGGTGAGTAAAACATTACAGAGAAAGTTCTTCACGAGCAAGCAGGAAAACTAAAGGACAGTCAATATAGCCTTGTTGAGAAACAAGAATGGATCCATAATTCAATACAATGATGTGGTCTCAGATGTGAACATGGCACGGCTGCTAGAGATGCTGGTTAATTGCTGGATAATAGCTGACACAGATTCAGAAAATCCCTTCTCCACATTAGATTAATCAGGTATAATAGAAATAAGATAGTATGGATCTGTGTCTCACACACATGTAAGTGTATAGAAACACAACCAAAATGCAAAACTTAAATATCAAGGGACAGCTGACTTTGTACTCCCGTAACCTCTAGCAGGCAAAGTCACATAATGGTAATAATATGACAACTTGCCAAATGAAGTTATTTGGAAAATTAAGCAGAAGCTGCCTTTGGAGTGACTGCCAGTTGATGGTGACATTGGAAGGGCATCCTGTCCTGCTATATATAATTATTACATGGTTAAAGTTATCTTCACACAGTAATAGGCTTATGTGATGTAAAAATATTGTCATGCCTCGTTATTTTACAGATGCGGTCATCTTAAAATGCTGGCTTGTCTATGACAGAACATTGGCTGATCCATGGCTGGTCCTCACCTGGTTTAAACGTAGTTGGAATGTGAGCCGCTAAAGAAAGCAATGCAGGCAGCATCACCTTGTTCACACCTTTAAGGTGTGTGTGAAAGCCAGTGCAATGCTGTATATATCCACCAGGAGAAACAGTGATTGGCTTAGTTAACTGCAAAAGTAAACTGATCATTTGAACTTTCTGTTATTTGTGCTACCTTCTAGAAACCTACCTTCTATGCTACTGTGAACCAAAAATTCTGCTGCACTCTCTTGTTCTTTTAGCTTGTTCTTTGTACATTTCAGCACCAAAAAACAAACAATTTGCATCACTTTAGTCAACAGAAGCACACTCAAAATGTTATAAATAACTATACTGTAAATAGGTCATAGTAAAGTGGAATTTATGAAAAGGCATGTGTAATTAAGAATCTATAGTAAACAGTATTTCACAGATACAAAATATACACTCAGACACATATTCATACTTTAATCAGATTCAGATTTGTGGTCAAAGAGATGTTCATATTTGAAACAATCCATGTTGAGTTAAACTGTAAAGAGTTTCTGGAATGTTTTCTTTTAGTCTCTGTTTAAAAAAAACTGATGATGCAGTTTAAGTTGTGTTTATTAGGAAATGTAGTGGGTTTGATATGTGCATCTCCAAACTAAGTGAGGGGCTGTGCACAACTTGGGTCAGGCATAGTCAGTTACAAATGCGCACCAAAATTGAACTCAGTCGCCTAATCAGTATGAACACCAATGTAAACAGTAAGAGTAAAATCAGGCAAACTGACCAGTGATTTTGTCAAAGTGCAAAAACATTTTTATTTATTTGTTTGTTTATCATGAGCCTCATTTGAGTGAAAGTAAGATATCCCATTGTCATATTGGTGTAATTTAAAATAAAACAGAGTATTGGGTTTGCAGCTGGAAACTAACTGGAACTTGGCTGGCTGGTGAATGACCTTCAGCTGGCAGGAGCAATTCTAAGTGTCTACACCTGCACATTGCCACAATATCCAGTGATGTTTATTGCTGATTATTTTACATTATCAAAGTACTCTTTTGCATGAGTTTGAATCCAATATTAACAAACCATTCCTGGAACTCATTCCCTAGTTTTTTTTTTTCCTGGTTTACTGAGTATTACTGCATAATCACTTAAAAATCCACCATGTGGCTGAGTTGTTGCAATTACCACTGTTTAAAGCTATACAGATGACAAAATAATTATTATGTATTCCTTCACTTGAAAGTGCATAAATGCTATGCTTCACATCATTTTGTACTCTAAAATTTCCTAAGTATGAAATAATTTATCACAATTTCTAAATAAAAATAATAACATTAAAAATGCTTATCAGGGACAAATCAATGCTGCACAAGCCTACACTGTAATAAAGAGGTTAAAAATGCTTTCTCTGTACTTTAAGTAAAATAAGTCTCTGAATTCTGCTTATAAGATATTTATGCATGCAATTTTTTTCTTGCCTAAACAATGATTTTGTTTTTGTCTTATCATTCTCACTAAGGTTATTATAAAATCATCTTTGTTCACATTGATGGAATAATAATAATATTTTATTAATAACTATGAGTCAGATTTATTTCATTATCAGTTTTCACACTATTTTTTATTTTTTAGTTTATATGCATAGAGCAACATTATAAATAACAGCTTGGCAAAAACAGTTTATGCCCTAAACCGAAGTGCATGGGTTTGGTCTTTGACACACCATTAGCATTTTAGTATTCTTACATACTTAAAGTGTACTGAACTACTAACTTTTGTCATGATTTTCTTGTTTAAGTCCATCTAAGTGACATAGCACCATGTTAGGTCAATGAAAATCTGTCATTATATTATATTTACATAAAAATCAGCATTTAGAACATCTGATGACTGTTTAGGATAAACTTTCATTAGTTGTCATGGAGGGTTTTTGTAGGTGTCACTGAACCATATAAAAACTCTAAATCATAAATATATGGTTACCAGTAGTCATATAATATTTGAATCAGTTTCAAACAATAATAATAATATGAACAAAGCCAGAATGTTAATTTGAGAGCATTTTAGAACATGGTGCTCAAAATGCTACTATAATTCCTGTCTGCAGTGCAACTGAACAAATGTCATTTTTTGGCCTTTTCTAATGGTAATATTTTCTGCTAAATCAAGTCCAAAGGTGAAGACTTCTTTAAAGGGCACACACAAATCTGAAGCACTTTTTCTAGGGTGAGTTTAAAATAAGTGGGGTTTAAAGCCACATAGCCAAAAAGGACAAGGATATGACAGCTCTGTGATATATGATGAGCTCTTTTATATACAGGTACAGCTGTTGTATGGGGAGGTTGACCCTATTTCCTTCCAGTGGCAGAGTATGGGTCTTCATGACAGATAGAGTTTTGGTAACCATAAGAATCTTAGCGCCTATGATGAAGCCGTTGATAATGGATGAGGTTAAAGGTGAGGACCACGGAATCACCCTACAATAATAGCATATATATTGTATAGCTTTGTGACTAAAAATGAGCATGATTCGTATAAAAAAAAAATACTCCAATCTTTTGACGTTTTCAAATGGTTACAGTCTTTTGGTACTGTCAAGGCTTACATTTTGGGAATGGTCAGGAATTTTGGAAGAGCTAGGGGGAAAAAAATAAAGACTTTAGGTAACGAATATATAGGTGTTTGAAATGTTCTACAGATTGCCACCAAGAACCATTTTAATCGTTTAACTTTGTTAGTTACCAGAGTAAGACAAGGATCATTTTCTTTTATTACAAGGGTAGATTTAACCATATTAACTGCCTTTGAGATACAATTCTCTTGAACACATTGTAAAGTGTGGTCAATTGAATAAATATATACATCTAATTTTTGGCTTTTTTATGGTTGTTAACCCAAATATCTACGAAACAGATGGGTGGGTAGGTAGGTATATTGTGCATTATTATTGTTACAGCTTTTAGTAAATAATACTAAAGCCACCCAATCTCACCAATCTGCCATGTAACAGGTCAGCTTATTGGAAGAGATATTAATAGAGTTCATTTGTGTACATAAGCTAAAAGGCTACAGTGACTGATGGTCTAAAGGAGGAGGAAGGATGTCAGACAGCAAGGCCATGATCTATGGCATTGTTTGAATTTTAATCTCTTGACTACAGCACACGCTTAGACTCATGAATCCATTGTATAGTATACAGAACGTTATACAAAATGCAGGGTTTATATTCAAACACATCCTTTTCCCCATTTCTGTTACATCCTCAAACATTATCAGCACTAGCACTCTGCACATACTTACATCCATTTGCCAGCAAACTCCCCCCAAAAAATCTCTGAACTACCCAAAGTCAGTTCATCCTGGGTGGTGAAAGAACAAAACTAAATAATAGATGGTATGATGGATGGAGTCTGTGAGCTGCGGACGGGATTCAGAAGCTCAGAGGACGTTCTGCACTGCCAGCCGTCACTCAAGTGGAACCACAACTATAACACCCATTAATCATAGCCTGAGGTAAGCTCTTAACAACTCATATCGTGCAAGAGTGTCTGATTCATGATCTAATGTCAGATCCTTGGCTACAAACCTATAAAAGACATGCTTTGTTAATAATAAGCTGAATAAGTTAAACTCATCAGTCACATATAACAAAAAAACTTTGGATCTTATTGTAGCTAAGGAAGAATTAAAGACATGGCTTAGGGAAGTTTCCATTTACTAAGTAGGTGGGACAAGTTGGCTTAGGTTTGACATCAAAAAAAATATTTTTTTATTGAGAAATGAATAGCTATACAGATCTGGGGCCTCATGTACAAAGACTTGCGTTGAATTCATACTAAAACATTGCATACGGACAAAGCTGTAAATATGCGTACGCAGAAAAAAAATCTGATGTATGAAACACTGCGTACGCAGAATCCCGCGCATATTCTCTTTGTACATCCGAATTAACGTGAAATTGAGCGCACGTGCGCAAAACCCCTCCCTGCCTCCTCCCCCGTATAAATATGGTAATGACTCCACTTTGGCAAAACCAAACGAAAAAGC
>JAQQZS010000001.1:26059637-26083905 GCA_030068045.1 Platyallabes tihoni
TAAGCATTTCACTGCATTTCGTACTGTGTATGACTGTGTATGTGACAAATAAAATTTGAATTTGAATTTGAATTTGTCACAGCTGATTTTGGTCTCAATGTTAAGTCTATGGGACTTTATGGGACCACCCCTTAGAAAAGTCATAGCACCCCATTCCTGAATAGGCCGCACGATTTAACACCTCATTCATGGGTCTACGACAGACGGTGCGGGACTAGTTCCGCGCCAAACTTTTGTACGGAAGAAGAAGGAAAAAAAGAAGAAGCCTGAGAGATAACAATAGTAGTGCTTCGCTTCGCAAGCATCACTAATAAAACAATGAGGTTTTTACAAAGAAAGGAGTTTTGTCTGTACATTCTACGTTTTGTCTCTTTCACGCTACATTTTATACTGTATATTGGAGGAACAAAAACTCAGAAAATTTTCTGTCTGTATATTTGTTTGTCTGCGTGTCTGTATATCTGTATGTCTGTCCGGCCAGATTACGTCACTCATTTAGTACTTTTGCCTTAAGGATATGTGCGGCTATTTGTGTCACTCTACAGAGACAATCACCTTGATAGTTTAGCGTGTATATGCAGAGTATGCTGAAGACACAGTAACAAAGGTCATGCACCTACGGTACTGGCAAAATCCTCAATATATTCACGTGACAGCCCAACTCATCTCGGCTCACTTTTTAAAAATGGGACGAACACTATGAAAATTTAACCTTGCGATAATTGCAATGAAAATGTTAAATAGAGCTAAAATTATAAAGAAGTTATAAGCAAATTGAGTGTGTGAGTGTGACCGCTGGATGGAATCGCCAGCTGGACAGAATTTTAGGCAACATTTAACCCGCACCATAATGGAAATCAAAATGTTGAATAAAAGCGATTTTATAAACAGTCACTGTATGTGCTAAATTTAATAATCTAATAAGCTAACAAATAAAAGTTTGTTAGCTTATTACGTCACAGCATGTAAGCTAACAAGTAGTATGTAAATAAACACCTGCTCCAACAGATATTAATTAGAAAAGTTAAATCGAATATTTTTTACTAAGATGAGTCCATATTTTAACTCATACTAAAAACTCTTTTCCCATCAACAACTTATGCTAGTATAATAACAATATTATATAATATTGTAATATTACACTTTATGTAATTAGTTTTGTTTGTTTGTTCCTCTGGAAAAAACCTTCAAAAAGGGGGGAAACATTTTTAATATCTGTCACTGATATGTCGCTACAAAACTGATACGTCACTACAAAACTGCTGAAACATGAATGAATAAATTTTTTTTTATAAATGACTAAAGAGGAATGAGTTTTTTCCCATATACTGTAGGTGTACTGAATGGTGTAAGCAAGTATTAAATATTTTACTATTGCTTGTGGAACAGTATGTATAGAAATGCTGACACATGATGAAGAATCAAAGAGTAAAAAAAAAAAAAAAAAACCCTTCAATATGTTTTTGAAAACTGCTTGACAGAAAAAAGAAGAAGAAATTCAGGGTCAAAGCTAAATCAAATAGCTAGTGTTTCAATAGAAACAGTGACAAAAGTCACATCTGCATTTATATTTATATAAAGCCCACCATTATATAATGTATGAGGCTTATGCGATAATATAGAAGAATAACTGCAGAGCAACCATCCTGCAGGTGAGAATGTCAGTGCAAGATGTGATCAGACTGTCAATAAGAATGGTCTGTCAACAAGCATGTGAGTTAATTCTATATGTTACCATCCATCTATATTTTGATATTATTAGTTGCCATAGAAGAATAGTAACAATCATCATCATTATAGCTTCAACAATAATACTAATAATAGTAAAACTGACTCTATTTCCAGATGATGTGTATTCACCCCATTCTATAATCCCCAGATAAATGAGTGTGTTTTTCCATTACAGTATATATTATGCACGTGTGTAATAAAAGTGCTTACCCACCTTTTTCACCTCTTCTATCTCCTCCTTCTCTTTCTACCCCACTCTCACTGAATTGTGCACTATATATGCAATGCCTATCCCCAAACTGTTGCTAGGAGACCCCTAGCTCTCTTTTCTCCAGCCCTGCTGATGCCCACGTGTATTCAGGCTCAGTATAAATCTGATGCAAACTTGCCTCAGACTGGACGCAGCTCAGAAAGCTCCGTCTTTGCCCCACAAATAAGAGAAGAGACGCCCATTCAGATAAGCTCAGATCAGCAATTTTGCCCATTGTGTTGCAATATATCATTAGGGAAGGACCTACCAAAACTAAAAACTTTAGGAGAAAGCATGTTCTCCAGTGAGATGTGGAACTCTTCTGAGATGCTGCTGAATGATTCTGCGAGGAATTTGTCCTTGGAGGAGGTGGAAGAAGGCGAGCATCCTTTCCTGACTGACGCCTGGCTGGTTCCACTTTTTTTCTCGCTCATCATGCTGGTGGGACTCGTAGGGAACTCACTGGTCATCTATGTCATCTCTAAGCACAGGCAGATGAGGACTGCCACTAACTTCTACATCGGTGAGTTCCAGTTCTGTGTAGTGTGGGGGAAAAAAATACTCTGTATGTGATTTGAACAACAAATCAACAAACCAGGGGGCAATTTGTACATCTCAAGACTAACCGGTTCATTTTGTTTGAGCTTTTTTTTCTTCTTCTTCTTCTTGTGCACAAGATATGGTCGTTTTTTTTTAAGTGCCTGTGACTATGTCCTCTTAAACCTCATTTAAATCTAAATTAAACTCTGCCCCTTACTGCCACGTTGCCAACTTAATTTACTTCTAATCTTTTCCCATCTGATTAATCCATGTAATTAAAGCATGCACTAATATTAAGCTTCAACAGAAGACAAATGCACTCTCTTTGCAGGGAACCAACATCCTGGAGAGTTTTTCACAAAATAGACATTATTCAGGCACAAAAATGCTGCATTAATATTAAAGCATTTATTTCATAATAAAGTGGGATATTTGTGCATAGTGCTTTAAAAGTGCATGCCGTATGCATAAGACTTTCTGCATATCAGGGTATATGAAGTTTATGAAGGTGCCACACACACAAACACACACACATGCACACTTATATAAGCATGAATATATTTACATGCTGTCTTGAACCTGAATACACTCATTAAGCTTTGCTTTCCACTGCAGCTAACCTGGCTGCCACAGACATCATCTTCCTGGTGTGTTGTGTGCCATTCACGGCTACCCTCTACCCTCTGCCTGGGTGGATCTTCGGTGACTTCATGTGCAAATTTGTTGCTTTTCTTCAGCAGGTATGCCGCCTGCACCCTGATCTCACCATGCAAATAACAACAGTTAGGTATCATTGAAAGAAGGTTAGTCTGTTATTGAATTTGCACTGAAAAAAAAATCCTTGTTTTTATGCAGGACCGATATTTTCATGATCTTGTTGACAGAATCCTAATAATACACAGGGGCATTATGTTGAGTAAATGAGGTGAACAGACCACCTAAGGCAGTATTTAAGTCATCTGCTACCGCCTCACCATGACTCTGAGGCAATTGGATGCAAATTGCAAAACAAAAATTGCTTTCAGGACTATAGCAAACATTCTAATATTTTGTTAATCAGTGAAGTAAACCTGTGATTCATTTGAATTAGATCATCTACTTGTTTAGTGAAGTTATATGGGCAACAGAATGATTACACTGAACACTGGCATGGCATAGATACACACCTACAGGCTGAGTGACATAGATAATTACACTCACACTCATATCATATTGATATTCATCGCGAGTGCCATATTGTTTTTATACAACAGTTCTATAAACCAGAAATATAATATTGAGTGCATGACATCTCAGACACAATAAGAAGCTACACTCTTATAGGCTGTTGACTATCTCACGTTGATTTACTCCCATAAGGTGCTTCTAGTGAAACTGGCTTCTCATGTTCCTTTTTTTTTTTTTTTTTAATCTTTTTTTATGTATTATACCAATGTATTCTGTAGTAACCCTATTGAATTAGGAAATGAATTTGTTTTACGTGAACACAGAGGAGTGGAGTGATACACCTCAGTGTGGTTATTCCAGGGTGGAATGTTTCTCAACCAATAAAATTAACAAAGCAGACAAGTTTTTTTTTTTTTTATATATATAAAGGAAGATATAATGTGACTTGCAGGTCAGCACACAGTCCTTAGCAACTACAAATTAGTGTGTGTTATGTGTTCTGGAAGATTGTGAATCACTTCTTAGTCACAGCCTAACAGCAGGGAGTTTTCAGGAAGCAGTAGCTTTAAATTCATAAATAGGTTTTGTCAGGCTAAAAGAAAATCCAAAGTAAAGATGCAGTGTGTGTGTGTGTGTGTGTGTGTGTGTGTGTGTGTGTGTGTGTGTGTGTGTGTGTGTATAAATGCATATATACCTACACCTTGCAAGTACTTGGTTGGACCACGTTTGCCTTCAGAACTACATGAATTTTTCATGGCATAGATTTACCAAGGTGCTGGAGGCATGGAAACATTCCTTACAGATTTTGGTCCTTACTGACATGATATGATAGCAGTATGACTGCTGCATGTTTGCCGACTCTCCTGTTCCACAACATCCCAAAGGAGCTCTGTTGAATTGAAATCTTTTGACTGTGGAGGCCATTTGAGTACAGTGAACTCATTGTCATGTTCAAGAAACCAGTTTGTAATCATTTTAGCTTTGTGACATGCCGTGTTATCCCGTGGTCATGAAGGGATGAAGCATGTTCAGCAACAATAGTCAGGTAGACTGTACATTTAAACAATGCTCAGGTGGTAATAAGGGCCCCAACGTGTGCCAAGAAAATGTCACGGCACCCCCACAGCAATGCACCACCACCACCACCAACAACAGCAACAACAACCTGAACTGTTGAAACAAAGCAGAATGGATTGGATGCTTTTATGGTGTTTATTCCAAATTCTGCTCCTACCTTCCAAATGTCACAGCAGACATCAAGACTCATCAGACCAGATAATGTTTTTCCAATCTTCTGTTTTACAATTTTTGGTGAGCTCAAGAAAATTGTAGCATCACTTTCTTGTTATTACCTCACAGGAGTGGCACCTGATGTGGTCTTCTGTGGCTGTAGCCCATCTGTTTCAAGGTCCAATGTGTTTTGCATTAAGAGATGCTCTTTGCCATACCTGAGTTGTAAACAAGATGCTACTTGAGCTACATGTTGCCTTTCTATAAGCTGGATATTTTCTTTTTCAGACCATTCTCTATACTCCCGAAAAATAGTTGTGAGTGAAAATCCCAATAGATCAGCAGATTTGGAAATTCTCAGACCAGCTCGTCTGGCACCAACAACCATGCATTTCCCAGCACTGACCTGTACAATACCTCCACCTACAGTACAACGGTCCTGCTGTACTCCACTTTTGCTGTACATATGACAATAGCTGAACTGTGAAACAAAATAACAAGAAACGGTGGAGAAGCATTTTCTATTGTGATTTTGCTCATGTCTAAGAGGCAGGCTTTAGCAGTTTCACTGAAAAACATAATTTATTGAATGAGTAATGGCTGAATAACAGACTCCCTACACTAAAACCTTCTCAGCTGTGGGAGGACTGAATTAACCCATTCATATGAACCTCATTATGAGCCATTTAGAGATGGTGAGCATTGATTTTACTCAGTACGTCGGGTTAGGATCCTATTTATTCTGCTCATTAATGAATCATTCATATTTCAATTTGATGTTTTTTCTGTTTTTCTGCAAACCTCAGTGTATATACTGTAATAAGACATAATTCATGTACTGTATCTCATTATGGTCAATGACACATTAACATATGCAGGTATATGCTCCTGTAAACCACTTTAATTAAACTTTTATTTGTCACATATATATTACTGAACAGAGATTCTTCACATATCCCAGCTTATTAGGAAGCTGGGGTCAAATCGCAGGATCAGCCATGATGGGGCACCCCTGGAGCAGACAGGGTTAAGGTAACTACTCAGAGCTACTCCTACCCCTTGAAAGGTTCAATCTGATGATAGAGTCTCTGTTATCTAAATAGTAAATCCGAGTGCATCATGAGCATAATAAAGAATGCTTAGCAGGTTCATGGTACACTGAAAGGTCACCTGATTGATTAACGACTTGTGTAGGTGATATACTGTACAAGGCTGGCTTGTCTCCAAGGCATGTGCATTGTCAACTCTTTTTGCTGATGTGATTGCTAAAAAGGCAGTCTATTCAAAGACTAATTTCACCTTGACATCCAGGACAGGGACAAAAGGAAATCATTTAAGTGATTTCAGTACAGTACAGTTCTTTTTTTTTTTTTTGCCACAGTATGGTGGATAAAGGTTTTTTGCTCCCTTCTGAAAGGCTATGATCATTTTCCGAGCCCCAGAGAGGCACCATCAATGGTGATATGATGAACCTCATACACCTGCTTTTGTTGTTTATAAGTTTGTGGAGGAAGGTTAGTACTCTGGAATCCAGGCAGTTTCTTTAAATCCAGATGATGGCAGACAAAACATTTGTGGAACAGTTTCCACTTGAAAGCATGACAAGTCCAAATATATGGTAACAGATTTCAATCAGTCATTCAGTCCAAGGAGCCAAACCCACATGATTAGGTAACCACCCATGGTGCAAACTATTTCTGTCCATTTGGATGAAAGATCTGTTGAGTAAGGAAGATGTCGTGGTGGTGAAAATATTGTAATGGCTCAAGAGAGACTCAGGGCCAACTGAGTTCTTCCTTCTATGAAACCACACTTCCCTAGCAAGTGAGTGAGCTGCCTGTGGTAATTATAAATTCTCCTTTGTGAACAATAGTCTCACATCTCCAGTGAGCAGAGATTTGTGCCCAGCTGTTTTAGATGAAGGCTCAGTTATTCCAATACAGCAATATATTTATGCCTCTGGCCATCGCTGGCAACAGGGCCACCTGTTTAGATCTCAATAACGCCCATGATGGTAGAGACTGAGAGGGAGAACTTTTCCAATGTTTTGATCAGTTCGGTCACCAAGGGGCTGAAAGCCACAGAATGCAAATTGATAGTTTTAAAATATACGCAGCTAAATGTCTAACAAATTGCCTGTGGTTACCATATGCATGTTGTTAGTTATAAACACCAGTGCTGTGATGCAAGGGGAAACATTAGGAATGCAGCCTAGGCCAACTTGCTCATAATCTGTACATTGGCTCCGATTCAACTCTGGATCAGGATGTAAATCTGCCAGCCAGGTGCAGCTGTCAGCACTGGCATCACTGAACAGTCGGGGCATGGCACATGACACCTGACCACCTGACACTGGTTCTGTAGAGGCTGTGAACACAAAGCTGCTGTAGGTGCTTGTTAGAATTGTATATTTTGGAACCTAGTGTGGGGGGGGACTGAGTGGAGAGTGAGGTGAGCAAAAGAACTTTTCATAGATGTGCTATGTTACAACAAGCTAACAAGGTAACACACACACACACACACACACACACACACAGCCTGCCCTTTGGTTAGTTTTTACATTAGGATTTCTCATTAGTTACTTTCCATTTTTTTTCAATGGTGCATTCATCATTCCCTGAAGCTTTAAAATAGTATGTCTATTTTGCTAAAATAAATGAAGTGTGTAATGGTTGTAATGTACAGTACTCATCACATACATATATAACATCTTAGCACACCAATTTGCTGCCACATTATTGGCCAGTTGGATAATTGCATGAATGAGCAGGAATACAGGTGTCCCCCCTAATGTGGCCAGTCACTATATATTCCTTATATCCATCCATCCTCTTAAACCATCATCGTGAAAAATTGGCTGCAATGACCTATACCTTCATGGCATCAGGCATTCTTTTGAGGGGACATTGTGTGACTGAGGACCCCACCTTTCTTGCAAACAACAAGACTACGCACACACAGACTACGAGCAATTTGGAAATGTCAGTCATACCACAATGCATGTTTTTGGACTGTGGGGGACACCAGAGTACCCTGAAGCAACCCACCAAGAACAGGAAGCTGATGCAAACTTCTGACATGCGAGGTGACAGTCCTAACCACTAAGGGACCATACTGCCTTCCTCTTCCTTCCATCACACAGCCAGTTTTGTACTATGTTCGCAAAGAAATTAGTAAAAGCTTGAACAAATTGATAGGAAAACAGTAGAAACGGGTAAGGACAAAGTATTTTATCCCTTGATGTGGAGATACTGCGCTTTTGATGGACATGTTCAAAACAGCATTGAAGCAAGATACAGGAAGAACTTTGACCGCTATGACCAGGGTAGATCCATGCCACATTGTAGAAGACCACATCAAGTAAATATTATGTTCTTTTGGTGCTTAACACCTTTAAGGCGCACATGCAGCATGATATCAGTAGGTCATGTTCAGAGAACTGGATCCAATTCCTCACACTATTACTTGCTGATGAAAAGCACTGCGCATGTGGTGGTATTTAAACCCGCCAAACAAAACACGCATGTGATAAGTGTCTGGTAAGAGCGTGGTGCAATCTGATCGGACATAGTAATAATTTGGTTCAATCTTATAGGACCTGGTGAATGTATGATCATGCGTGTGATAGCAAGTTAGTGACAACATGATAGACGCATTGAGAACCTGACAGGAACGTGGTTAGGAAGTAGAATGAACTTGATTAATGCACGTTTTTTTCATTTTGACCCCATTCCCACTGCATACTTCTGTATTTTTAGGATGCAGTGGAAATGTTGGCGTGTGATGGGGCTCTTATATTAATGACCATCAAAGGGTGATGCTGTTTTTTCCCCCCAAAAGCTTTTTGTCTCTGGCTTACTAACCAGTTGGCCTCTCTGAGCACACATAAGCTTTATTACATTTTGTGTGCAACAATAAGCTGTCTTTTTTTTTTCTCCAAAGTGAAACATTACGCTAGCTTTGGAAGAACATGTATTTTAATATAATCCTCTATGGACATCAAACAAATTATCTTGGCATTAGCACTGTACTCTGTGTGTGAGTCAGAGGCCCACCTCAGGTATCCTCTGCCATGACATCACCACACTGCAGGATGTCACAGAGATTTGTGGAACTGAATAGCTTGACTAAGTTAAAGATGATAGAATTTTTTTTTTTTTTAATGCTGACAGCACTGCCTCATTTCCTGACAAATATCACCCAATTCTGTGTGATAAAATGTGTGTTAAAAAAAAAAAACTCGAGCATTACTCATAGTTTAATGGGCAGTATGTTCCTTATAAGTCCATCAAGGTTCAGAAGAAAAGAACATTTTGAGATAAAGAAAATGGCTTAAGAGCGCCTCTTTTCAGTAGCTACGTTTACATGATAATAGGCATATACTTAATTTAGTGCTGAAATTAGCAGTTGGTTTTCTAAATTGTCTGAATCTATGAATTGATCTTGAATTTTCCGTTCAATTAATTCCCAGAGAAAAGTAGAGTAAATGGACATTTTTGTCCCTTCCATGAAAGAAGACATAATTGAGAAATTTACTTATCTTTGTCTGTAGTGAGTGAATTAGATCAGATTCCTCATTTGCCTTGTGCATTCAATGAGCACATAAAAAATTGTACTTGTTATAACCAATGAAGTCGATGAAGCATCTCTAAAAAGATTGAATATGCTTCTACTGATTGCACTAATTGTACATTTTCTCTATAGTAAATACATAAATACTGTCCTCAACTGCCAAACTGCAAAATGATTGTTCAGGAATCTATTGCTACTGTACATCTACCAGATTTCAGTTTAACAAATAATCTGTAGACAAGGTGAGCCAGGTCACTCGTGATGGAGTAAGATGCTAAATTTGATTTTAATTGAATCGGTTGTTGGTAGAAGGAGCCAGTCATGCATTGTGCCTTTACATGTGTTTTTTGTAAAGTTTTTCTCTTTTGTTCCAGACAGTACTGCAGCAGAAGCCCTTAGTTTCTGCTTGCGCATCCCCCATGGGGGGAGTATCAAGTATCACAAAGATATGGAAGAGAAATTAGAAAATGTCCACTACCTGCAGCAATGCCCCATTAATTAAAAAATGGATTGCCCTAAGATCAATTTTTTTTATTTTGGTGGTAGCTAGCTTGTTGTTGTTGTTGTTGTTGTTGTTGTTGTGACCATTGTTACAGCACCCCAGCATAATTTTAATACAATTAAAAAAATTATTTATGAATACATTTTGAATACAACATGTGACAAGATCCATGGAGTGCCGATATTTAGTATATTCTAATTACCAATGACTTATTATATAATAAGTCACCTTTGTGCTTGCTGTCAAAATATCCCAAATCCATTTGCCAATAGAGTTAGGCCAATTCAGCATTCTGAGATTAGAGATCAGTGTTAAAGGTTGACCTGTAACCAGTAAACAACATTTGCACAGAAGTGTTTGGTCTGTCCAGGTACTGGAGGGCATGTCAGTACAAATTCTTGCTTGTTGTTCAATAGACACAAAGATGAGTTCTACAGGGCTGTAGTCATTAAGGAACATGAGCATGTTATTATTAATTTATTTTTTTTTTTTGCATGTTGATTTAAACTTTTTGGGGGAACTGGGATGATAGTTTTGCCTGGAGATTTCTGTAACGACTGCGTCCAGATGTAATACTTTATCCTCTCATCACCCTTGCCTACACTCCAATGGGTTCTGCAGCTTTGTATGCATTTAGTCTCTCTGCAGATCACTAGATATAAATGAATAAGCTTCAGCTGTGATATTTGTGATACCTCATTTGATTGTAAAGTTGATTGTCAAAGAGTAACGTATAGTAAGAATTCAAAGTAAGTAATTATTGGGCCTTTGTAGTTTAGTTCTTTATTAAACTAAGGAGTTTGCTATAATTTCTTTAAAAAGATTTTTTTTGGCTCTATAGTCCCTCTTAGTTAATGTGCCAGCCTTCTCTAATGTATATGTATATATTTTATACAATTTCAAGAACAATTTCTCTATGCCTGACCCAGATCATTATTAAACCCTGGCTTTTTGATAAGAAAAATGCCACACCATGTGAATAAAGCTGCCCTGTTGACCTTTCACACCAAATACAATAACTTCATTGTCAGGGGGGAAATGGACAGGTTAGATTATTCAGGTTTATTGTGTCCTTTTGTTTTCGCTGTGCACTTGAAGATAAGTGGACGGTAAAACACAATGGCAACACACAACCCTAGCCACTTGCAGAGGCAAACGCATTGTGCTTTTGTTGATCTCTGTGAGACTGCCCATGGTTGTTTAAAGGTAGAAAAACAAAATTAATTGTTCGGCTGATAAATAACAAGACTCCTGTGTACACTGAAATCTTTTTTAGTGTAGACGTTGTGGGAGGATTGAATTAACACATTAAACTGAAGCTAGTTAAAAGCAGACTGTAGATCTGTGGCATTGATCTTCTCCACGCTGTGTGTGAAGGATTCATTGTATTCATGATGTTATGCCCTCTTTAGAAATGATAATTAGGCACAGGTCATGTGTGATTACTTATAAACAAAATGGCTGATAGAAAGCTGCATTTAAAACCTTTAATATAGTAAGCTTTAATAAGTACATATTCTTAATACTTATAGGACCTTACTGTTCAGCACTTCAATGGGAACAGACTAATAGGCACTTGTTAGGAGCTGGTTCACAGCCCTAACAGTAAAAGTAGTGGCTCCTCGGATTGAATGAAATATTTGCTTAAGCTGTAATAAGACTTGAACTTTCAAGTCTTATTATTCAGTTCTTTCCTCCGAAAAGATGACTAACATGACATGTTTATGTCTACTCTGCAAAAGAAGCATGCATCACACTTGTTCCATGAGTCAGCCTTCTTTTTGTATTCCTGCAAAATAGACTGTCTGGCTCTCGTCCTGAAAACTTCTATAAATTTTTGCTATGTAATGGTGTTCATAATTATCCATGATGAAAGGAAGCATGGCTGTGGCTATTTGCAGGTGACAGTCCAGGCCACGTGCATCACACTGACAGCAATGAGTGGAGATCGTTGCTACGTGACCGTGTACCCCTTGAAATCTCTACGTCATCGCACTCCACGGGTTGCCAAGATTGTAAGCATCTGCGTCTGGATTGGTACGTCAAACAATATCGGTATCAAGATCTCAGTTAAATCTTTAATAGCTGTTAGCTATTTTACAATTTATTCTTATTCTAAATATTCTTGATAAAAGTTGTATATCTATAAAAATTTTTGCTTTTTCTTCTCTGTTTAACATAACATTCATTCACAGTAACAAAAATTAAATAAATTACAGCCATTTGTTAATTCACAGGTGTAGGGTTAAGGGTCATGCACAAGGACCTGACAGTGGTCACCATGTGGTGGTGGAGCTTGAACTCCAGAATCCCAAAACCCTGGTTTTGTTAATTTGTTAATTGATACAAATGTTAATTACTTTATTATTCTGGTGTGTTACTTTTGGCACTTTTGTGTCATTTAAAAGAATATCACCAATGTTTGCTTGACTAATACATAACGTAGCTTTGTGTCTTTTCTGATCCAGGCTCTTTCATTCTGTCCACCCCAATTTTAATGTATCAAAGACTGGAGGATGGCTACTGGTATGGGCCTAGACAGTACTGCATGGAGCGCTTTCCCTCGAAGACACATGAAAGAGCCTTCATACTATACCAGTTCATAGCTGTCTACCTGCTACCTGTTCTAACCATTTCATTCTGCTATTCCTTCATGTTGAAGAGGGTCGGCCAGCCAACCGTGGAGCCTGTTGATAATAACCATCAGGTAGGACCAATGACTTGCCTTATTGCTATATATATATAGAATATATATAGAATTTAGAATTAAAATTCCACTCCTTGAAGGGTTATGCCTTTGAAAGACAGGATTTTTGAAACTGTTAATCTTACGTTTGATGAAGCCATTCCAAAGACAAAACTGATCTATTTTCAGGTGCATCTACTCTCAGAGAGAACCATTTCCATCAGAAGTAAGGTTTCCAAAATGGTGGTGGTCATTGTCGTACTCTTCACCATCTGCTGGGGTCCCATTCAAATCTTCGTCCTCTTTCAGTCTTTCTACCCCAATTTTAAGGTCAATTATGCCACATATAAAATCAAAACATGGGCCAACTGCATGTCATATGCCAACTCGTCTATCAACCCAATCGTGTATGGTTTTATGGGTGCCAGCTTCCGAAAGTCCTTCAGAAAAACATTCCCCTTCTTTTTCAGACATGTAGTGAGGGATAGCAGTGTAAACTCTCGTACAGCAAATGCAGAAATCAAGTTTGTTGCAACAGATGAGAGCAACACAGAAAGGAAATGAGCAGCAATCAGGGAAGAGAATTCACACCTTCATCTGCACAAAGCCAAATGCTTAATTGTTGGCACATCCTTTTCCGAAACAAATGGAGAAATTCAGAAATTAAACGATTTCTTCAGGGAGTTCCAGTGTGCATAATAAGGAGACGTACAATGGCATGGAAAGCATATTTGCTTGTTGTTTCCTTGATGCATATTTAACATTTGACAAAGTGTAGTGCATGACAAACATGAAATGAGAACGAGATGAACTAAGATTTGATACTACATGTACTGTGAGTTCATATAAACAGCGGATACTAGCAGTAGCATGAATGGGATGTAAATCGGAGACTCCGATGAATGAAGGGATGTTCTGAGAACAATGATATGCAGGAACCTGCCGGAGACGATGTTAATTATCCACAGAGACTCATGACTCATTGATTGACTTGGAGATATAGGTAGGTCCTGCACCTCCCTGCGTACACTCACTGCCTAGCATAGCCATGTACATTTGTATCTTTAATGGGTGTTACTGATGTTCTCAGCTTACCTCCTGACTCAACTAAGAGTGTTCTTACTTGGACCACAAGTCTGAACATATTTCAGTGCGTACTGTATTGTTACCAATTTCAGCTTGTGTTAGCAATGCTTTTTTTCTCTGTACATTAGTAAGTCTGTTGAATTGTTTAGTTGATAGGGCCACACCCTAATCAGGACTTTATTTTGAATGAATGTTTTGTAAGAAAGTCTTCTGTGTTCAAGACTCACCAAGAAATGTTTTGTTATAACATTGTAATTTTCCATCATCGTGATACATATATATGCAGTACCAGTAAAAAGTTTGGACACGCCTTGTTATTCAAAGTTTTTACTTAATTTTTATTGTTTAATATTTAATATTAATACTGAAGACATTCACATTTTGACAGAACAAGTATGTAATTATGTACAGTAGTCACAAAAAATTGTTAAATAACCCAGATTATGTTTTATTTGAAATAACCACTTTGATGACAGCTTTTGCATCCTCTCAGTCAGCTTCATGAGGTAGTCACTTGGAATGGTTTCCCAACAATCTTGAAGGAGTTCCCAGAGGTGTTGAGTACTTGTTGGCTGCTTTTCCCTTTACTCTGGTCCAACTCAACAAAAATCATCTCAATTGGATTCAGACTGGGTGACTGTGAAGGCCAGGTCATCTGATGCAGCACAGCAACACTGTCCTTTTTGAATAAATATGTGGGACAAATCTGAGGTGTGTTTGGGATTATTGTCCTGCTGGAAAACAAATGAAGGTCCCATTAACTCCAAACCAGATAAGATGGCATGTCACTACAAAATGCTTTGTTAGCCATAGTGATTAAGTGTTTCCTTATTTTAATCACTTTGGTCACCAATAATGTCATCAGCAAAGCACCCGCAACCATTACACCTCCTTCTTCATGCTGCACAGTGGGAACCACACATTCAGGAACTGTATGTTCACCCTGTCTAGATCTAACAAAGACATTATGGTTAGAACCAAGTCTTACATTTGGACTGATCAGACTAAAGGATAATTTTCTATTGCTCTAATGTCTGTGTTTCTTGGCTCAAGCAAGTTGTTTTTCCAAAGTAATGGTTTCTTTGCAGCAATTTGACCCTGGAGGCCTGACTCACACAGTCTCCTCTGAATTGTGACTGTTGAAATATGGCTGCTGCTTGAACTCCGAGACACATTAATAAAGCAGAGGTAGCTCTTGGTCTTCCTTTCCTGGGACAGAGCCAGTTTCATCATAGTGTTTGATGGTTTTTGGTGACTGCACTTTCAAAGTTCTTGAGATTTTTCAGATAGACTGACATTCATTTCTTAATGTAATGATGGCCTGTTTTTCTCTTTACTTAACTGAGTGTTTCTTGCTATAATATGAATTTGTACAGTAGTTGTAGTAGCTATTGAATCTGTACCCACCCTTCCTCTGATGATCTACAGCACATAAACAAGACAAAAAATGTCACAAATTAACTTTTAACAAGGCACACCTGTGAACTGAAAACCATTCCAGGTGACTACGTTGTGAATTTGATGAGACAATGCCATGAAGGTGCGAAGCTGTCATCCAAGCTAAATGTAGCTACTTTAGACAATCTAAAATATAAAACATATTCTGGGTTGTTTAACACTTTTTTGTTTGGTACATAATTCTATGTTCTTTCATAGTTTGGATACATTCAGTAGTAATTTACAATATATGTTGAAAATAATAAGAATAAAGAAAAACCACTGAAGGAGAAACAGTGTCCAAACTTTTGACTTGTATAGTATATACAGTATAGACACACCAGTCAGTGATAACATTAACACAACTAATGGAGATGAACAACACTGATCACCAGCTATTCACCACTAAATTGGTGACAGGATCAGGGACATTAAAAGCACATTCTTGCCCATGGGGACCAAAAGTCAACCTGTCAGGTCCAATCCTACAGAAAAGTCAATGCAGCATTGATAAAAGCAGTTAATTCTGGTCATGATAGAAACGACCCAGAAAACATAGTGTACTACATCCCACCACACACCCAGCGGGCCAGCAGGCAAATTCCCCAGATCCATATTTAGTGGAACACCAATGGGATGGACCAAACAAACAAACAAGTCCGGTCCACAGAGACCCCACCACACAACCCACAGACCCAAAAGAATCTGCTGCCACCACAGCACAGACTGTGGTGAACCGCCCTGGTGGTACAAAGGGAATTGGAAACCTAGGTGGTTTTAATGTTACAGCTAATCGGTGTACAGTACATATACATGCATAAGAAATAAGCATTAGTAATATTTGTTACGATTTTCAAACCCTCAAAACACCCATCATTATATCCATTTTCCATATAGAATTTTCCATCCTGTGTAGGATCACAGGTGGTCTGAAGTTTATCCCAGAGAGCTCTAGAAATAAGGGCGAGACATCCATCAACAGGGCACACTTATGGAGCAATATACTTAAACACATCATATACTACAGGCCTACAATGCATGTCTTTGGACTGTGGGAGGAAACTAGACTCTACTAGATTCTATTAATATATAAACTATATACTAATAAACTATACATTTATGTTTAAAAATAGAAATCAATTATGAATTTTTTATAGATTAACCAAAAAAAAAAAATTGATATTTAGCAAAATTATCAATGCTGTTAATGTTCATAAGAACACCTGCTACAAAACAGCTCTAAAACATCATGGAACAAACCGCATATTTTCCACTGAGCTATCAAGTGTTTTTCCTTGGATGCAGAGCTTTTTTTTTTTTTTTTTGCACATGACCGGAAAGTCTGACTTCGAGCTCATCGGATTATTTCACATGACACCATTTGTATTTGAAATGATGCTTGGTGAAGGTCAGACATTGCACTTTGTGATATTGTAAGGTAGGGCTTTTATATTTCAATGTTTTCCAACAGCTTGTTGATATAAAAGTGGTGTTTAACAATTCAGTATGAAAACTATTAAACATTTCTCAATTTGAATCTAAATCAAGCATTGCAAGTCAAATGCTGTGATCTATAAAGGTCTTTTGCGGTTTCTTTATGTGTATATACTGTATGTCCAGTTTCTATGTGAAACTATGTTGTTTGGCTCTAACATTGTTAACAAATGTATTTATTTGTTAAAAATAAATAAATAAAAATGTTTAAAAAGTATATATAATAAATTTATATATTATATATAAATAAATAAATAAAGGTGTGGAAGAAAATAATTAATGTAAAAATGACTATTATTTAATCACTATGTATATCCACAAGTGATATGTCTTTGTTTAAAATAAAACCAAACAAACCTTTTTAGCATTAAGGTCATTGCAGCATATATATATATATATATATATATATATATATATAAGTATACACAGGATATAAAGCAAAATCTTAAGCTACCATGAGGACTCATCTATATTCTATGTAGCACAACTTATTTTATTGATCTGTCATTGCTGAGAAATCCCTAAGTAATTTTATCAATCTTAATCGCTTCTTGTTCTCTACTCATGTATTTAGCTTTAAAAAATAGAGAACAACTTAAGTGGGTGATTGTGAAATTCATTTTATAAAATTAATATCAGTATAATATTCATGGAATAGAATGAATTTATAGACTTTTGCTGGCCTCATTTACAGTGCTCTATATTGCCATAAAAAAAATAAGAATTTATTTCTTTATTAATTTTTGGTTTGTTATAAAAAAAAAACCTCTTCAAGTTAACAAAATTCTAAACAAAAAAGGAAAAGCTAAACAAACCACTAAATCGAGGTAGCATAAATCAACCTAAGACATGCACTCAGAAAGATAAAAAAAGAAACATATTTTGGGAAGGAAAAGAGAAGGCAGGCGTAAACAATTCCAGTAAATGTAGGTATCTTAGAGCAGAAAAATGTGTGCTGGGCTCTGTGCGGAATTCATCATCTCTGATCTAAAATGTAATATTATCTACTGTTGTTTCCAATATACAGCACTGTGCAAAAGTCCTGAGCCACCCCGCATTTCTTCATATTTTGCTTTGAAAGAGTCAGACTTTCTTGTAGTCAATGTACTCTTGAGAACTAGTTAATGAAGGACGTTTTTGCCTCTTATTTTCAGTCCAGATCACATGGTTCAAATGTTGATCAAGCTTGGTGATGTTTAATCGAGCTGGCGCTTTAATTATCTTCCAAGTCATTCTGCATAGCTGCCCACATCAACACCCAGTCATTATCTCTGCTTCTAGAAACAAGCTACCCAGCTGCTAATTGCATTTGCCATTGCACTGCGGCCACATCAGGCCTTCTGTTTTTATTATTATTATTTATTTATTTATTTATTTATTTATTTTTAAGTTAAAGAAATTTTGTTTTAGCCTTTCAAGCTTCCTTTAATGAGGAGCAAGAGTAATTATTAGCAACACGATATTCAGGCTGCCACTCTCCCACAGTTCGGCCAGACCTGAAGTGTGTGTGTGTCCCAGGACTGTTAAATGTTTCTCTCTAGCTTTTATCATAGGGTGTGAAAGATCAGGAATGACAGGAATGCCACAGCATTACAAATCCAGAATGAGCTTGTCTGAGCGATAACAATCATAAAATGTTTTTTCATTAAGGATTTAAGTATGAGAAAAGGAAGAAATCTGTATGAAAACGGATCCATTTCATGCAGATGATGTTGCCTCTTTTTGCAATGTTTCCAGCTTGGAACTTGCCAAAATATATATAATCTATATAACATCTACAGTATATATAATATAAGGACAGTCATGAAGATAAACCTTCACAAAGATTAATCCTTCACAAAGCTGAGCATCTGTGATCGTGCACACATTATTGCTGATTGCTATATGGACAGAGTGTCTATTTGTTAAACTGACTGCTGTATAAGGTAACGGTCTCATACCTGTAGTGTTGAGAAACCTTAAAAACATAAAATCAAGCCCTAATAAATGTGTTTAAATACAACTTTGTCTGAAATGTTTAAACAGGATTTATACCAGTTTATGCTGAATGTTGATCTGTCTTAAATTGTCCTAAATTGAGGTGCATATCAGTAAATTACTATAGATCTTGGTCATTAAGTTTGTCACCCAGACTACACGAACAATGTAAGTAATCAGAGCCAACCCTAATTCTGTGCAAAAATGAATTCCAAAGTTTGAGTTGGTATCTTTTAAAGTTACGGTGGATTTAGTACAAAATTAATTGTTTCTTTATTCTGGAAACCACAATATGGCTAGATCTGGATGGTAACTACTCACATTGTATTTGCGTTCCCATGACAAACATTATGGTCAGTGTGCAGGATGATGAGGTAGTGTAATGTACTTAAATGCACCTGAATTTTGATTTAATACAGACTTGAAAAAAACTGAACTATCCCTTTAAGATGTGAATTTTTTTTAAGTACCACACACTCTTATTTCAATCTTTAGGCTTCTAATATATTTATGGGGTACACTGAGACATCAGCATGCTTATTTATGCTATCCTCAGATAAACAAGTAAAAGATGTAGGGATTTATAATTTTTTTTGTTTGTTTTTGGTTGTACCCTGAAGGGGGAGCCAGTGAGCCAGACTGTCAATGCAGCAAGTCCCACAGCATTCAACTTGTGAGAAGGCAGAGAATAAAGACTTCACAGGGAAACTTTACCCACCAAAAGTGCTTTTCTTTGGCATGGAGTGTCTATAATAAGGGGTGAAAACCGTGGCAAAGTAAGTCGAAGCCTTAACTAGGAATCTCCCAGCATGCACCTTTCACTGGCATGGCAATTAAAGTGTTCCTCTGAAGTTACGCTTGCACAAAAACTACATCAGGAACAGACATGGTCCAGAAGGGCTGTGTGAAATTGCTTGGTTTAAAAAAAAATAATATGAGTCTTGAGTTCATAGTATTTTTGGCAGCAGCTGCCGAAATGGAGAGACACAGACAGTAAAGCAGGCTGGCAGGCAGTTGTGTGCTTGAGCGTCTGTGGGTGTGGAGAGGAAAAATAGTGTCAGTGCTTGAGATCAGTACAAAGAACCCATTCTACGATCTGAGTGCGTGTGTGTGCACAAGCGTGTGCGGCTGACCGGCCTGCGTCACAACACAGGCAGGAAACTGCTCTCAGCCCCTGGCAGGGCACGGGCTGTCTGGGGCCTTCGCAGTCAATTTAATGAAACCCAATAGTGCATCTAACTAAAAATACACTCGCCAATGTGGGACAGTAACACCACAATATGAACCTGTAGAGGAGGAGGAGGGTTCCTTTCATAAGTTTGTTTTACCAAAAATGTCCCATGCTTACACATTATTGACATGCAGATTTTCGTGAGGACGCCTCATTAGCTGATTGACTCATAGATTGAATCATGGCACCCGGATAGGCAAATTTACCTGCTAACCTAATTTACCCAAAACCCTGTCAATTATTACCTGCGTGTCTCTGACAAGACAGTATTTGTTGGTACTCTTTATTTGTAACTCTATTATCGTTTTATTTCCATCTCCTTAACAGCTATATTCTTGTGATTATAATGATGGATCCTGGAATACTGGGCATGAACACATTTTTATATACACATTCACACCTGGGGTAATAAGAGGCAGGTAAAATAGATCATTAAAATATATCATTCATTCATTCATTCATCTTCTATACCGCTTTATCCTTGATCAGGGTCGCGGGGGACCTGGAGCCTATACCAGGAGACTTTCGGGCACAAGGAGAAAAAATGGTTTTCTATAAATAAAATTTTAAGTTTTGTATACTAATTAATTATAATATTAATTAGAAAATCAACCTATTATTATTATTGTTGTTAACTTTGCATGGCATGCAAGTGATTATTATTATTATTATTATTATTACCATTATTATTATTATTATTATTATTATTATTATTACCACTACTACTCCTACTACTACTACAGTACTACTACTAATAATAATAAGAAGAAGTAGAAGAATTTATCCTAATAATTTAGATTGTTATTATTATTATTATTATTATTATTAGTTTTGTACAATAAACACATAATACATGTCGCAGATGAGCCAAAATTGCATGGTTTTTCAAACCACACATTTACGGCTCCTCATCTACACCTATCATGTGCATGTTATATCAGGTTCTACTGTATGTCTAACATGTCTGTGGTTTGCATGTCATATAAATTTTACTGCATTTCATCCAAAAAAAAACTTCATTCTGATCTGTTCATTATAGTGCACTGACCAATACTTAGCTACTCTAATAGCTCTGCCTGATGTAAAAGGCTTCTCCCTTTCCCATGTGTGCATGTGTCTAGGTCTTGCCTTCATGAGGCTGCCAAGCCACCTGGAGCAGGTATTATTTGTGTGCCAGGATATACTTAAAGCGCAGCCGCTCTGTCTAGCACTAACACGTCCATATGGGTGTATTTCAGACACACGGCTACCTGATGGAGGCCAACTGAAGGCAAGAGTGAAGCACATGGAAGAAAAAAAAATCTCAATCACACTTTTTTGTCATGCAAACACGGGCTCTTTCGCTTACTACCTGACAAGCAATACTAACCATATGTGTCACTGTGTCTTCGGGAAAAAATGGCCACCTCCCAAACTAGAAATTTTTTCTACAGATGGATTTGTTTCTGCAAAGACTCGTGGGTTACAAATAGGTTGTATAATGGAAAGAAATTTCTCACACAAAATATTATTTTATTCTTTGTGTCCACATTTGGTAGTGATATCCTCTAGGATGACTGAAAGCTGACTGTTAGTTTATATCTCCGCCATGATGACAGTTAACACACATGTGCTGGTGAAATCCGAATGAACCTTCTAGAAACACATGGTGTTACTGGAACAGTATTTCCTGCCAGTCAGGGCTGATTTGTAATTTGCAGTCCAAAGTCAGCCATGTCAAGAGACAGTAGACAACACGGAGAGTAAATAATAATTTTTATGCCAGTGAGTGCAATAATGAAGTAATATTAGTGCTGATAAACATGTTGAGTTGATCTGTGAAAAAAAAAAAAAAATACAATCTAGGGTAGACTCTGAACATTTCTTTTTTTATAATTTATTGTTTCTTATTTAATTATTTAGTTATTCATGTTTAAAGAATATTTTAGCTGAATATAATGATTAATATACTTAATCAAAATACAACTGCAATGAAATGCACTAAATAAACTAAATATCTTCCATGTAAAGTTTAAAGTAAACAAAAAGTAAAATACTTAATAATGCTGTGCAGGCATATTAATGTGTTTAGTGCCAAAATGTGTAATCATTTATAAATAATACAATTCATATAGCTAATAACTTGATTATATATATATGTTTTTTTTTAAATATAAAATTACATAATGCACATAAAACACACAAGCAAAGGTTATATTTCTGCACAATTTTCTCAAATTTGAAATTTCCACCCAAGGTCTGAGTGAAATGGAGGAATTTTGATTATTAAATGTGTCCTGTATTAAAAAATGGAAATGACACGTATCACACATTTAGGTACTTTTTTAAATCTACACTGTAGCTTTAATGTCTTTACCCACGAAGTAAGACATCCTTTAATAAAGCACTCATTTAGAGTCATATTAAAATCTGATAGCAAGTAGTTATTTTCATTGCTAATCCTTATTGTAATCTTTGTACGATAAGTTTAATATTTAATGACATATTTCTGCAATATTAAACTAGATATTTTAGAGAATAGCTCTAAATTCTATTTTCACATAACACAACCACAATTTATAGCAATTATTCCTATTTCTATGTAATTATATATTATTACCAAATGTGTAGTATTACGTGTGTGAAAACTATGAAAAAGTGTGAAAATGCTCATTGTTTCTGGAGCGATAGGAAGGAATCAAATAAAGCAGTAAATGGCAACAGGACACAGCCCTGCTCACCACATATGTAACAGATTTTCTGGGAAATCAAATAAAAGTAGAGCGCGGATCTTTAAAAGCAGTCTACTACACGTGTACTGTATATGAAATGGATTTTCTTGAACTAATAGCGACAAAGAACATGTTATGAATCATTGCAGTTGGAAGAATAAAGCAAGTCACCCTCATGCTGGCTTTATGGATGGAAATCTTAAAACTGCTGAAGTTAAGCCAGCGCTAGGACTGAACGTACCCACCCAAAAAAAAAAAAAAAGGGAAACGGAAAAAAAAAAAGAGAGACTGGTATGAGAATTCATTATAGACTCATGGTAACTGAAAATAAAACGTGATTTAATTATTCAGGCAAGCTCCTGCAGGTACAGCAGTCAAAAATGTTATATTATACAGTCTAAGATTGATGCAGACTTTTTTTTTTTGTTCGGATGTTGAATGACCTTTTGAGCCTATTCTCTTTTTTACATGATTGTTGCATAGCAACAGGGAGGAAAGCGTACACACTGTTTGCTACACGGTATAAGAAAAAAAAATACAGATGCCTTTTGATTAAAATGTGAACTTCAAATATGGTCCATTTATTAATTTTCTCCCACTAGAAAGTTTGCCCTCTGGAACGATGAAACCCTTAATAGAAGTATAGATCTTGTCGTGATCAGGAACGACTTCATGTCATGTCATACTGTACAAATGAGGAAAGGAAATCTGCCTGAAGATCTACCTGACCTACCTGAACCTTGTATCAGGTGTAATGTATTGAATAGCTAATCATTTCTCACAAAAAAAAAAAAATTAAGATGAGTCATTAAAACCTGAGATTGAGTGTTTGCATTGTTTCTGTTTTATGCCTGATTCTTTTGATAAAGTCAAAGGCAAGAGATTACATGTAGGAATGGTTCAGGATACACCCTGAACAGGGTGCTAATCCATCGCAGGACACACACACACACTCACACACACACACAAAATATGGGCAATTTGGAAACACAAACTTTCACCTAATCTACATGTCTCTGGACTGTGGGAGGTGACCGGAGTACCTGGAGGAAACCCGCCAAGCATGCAGAAGAACATACAGAGAACATAAGGAGAAAAGTCCATGCACACAGAGGCGGGAATCAAACCTTGCCAGGAATCGAACCCGGGCCCTGGAGGGGCAAGGCAACAGTGCTAACAACTAAACCACCATGCTTATATGTTTTATTCTATTCTATTTTATTCTATTCTATTATGTGTTGGTATAATACACATCAATTTCTTTTATCAAGCTTATGACCAGAAATGAAGCAAATGAAACAACATTGTTTACATATAGTACTGTGTAAAAATCTTGAGCGATCCATTATTTCTTTATATTAAGTTTAAATAAATGACGTAGATTAATTTAAAGAAAGGGGAACAAATGTTTTACTGTGACAGGCTGCAACGTTCCTAAAGATACAATTTTTAAAAAGAGTTGTTTATATAACAATATCAGCAGCAACCTCGTTTTCCCTCTCGTCTATTCCAACCACTCAGCATTCAGCATCACCAGTATACTAAAGTTAAAGTTAAGCCTTTATTTGTCACATACTGTATACATTACAGCACAGTGAAATTCCTTCTTCGCATATCCCAGCGTAACTGGGGTCAGAGCGCAGGGTCAGCCATG
>JAQQZS010000001.1:26092264-26107375 GCA_030068045.1 Platyallabes tihoni
TGCATATCTTTTGGACTGTGGGAGGAAACCGGAGTACCCGGAGGAAACCCACCAAGCACGGGGAGAACATGCAAACTTATATTAAATTAAAATACTTGATCTTTCAATGCTCCAAAAGAATCTTAACAATAACATTAATCAAGTAAAATTATTGATAGAAGTAACAGTGTGATGTAGGTTTTTAAGAGAGATTTATGAAACATGCTTATTTACCTGCTTATTAGGCGCTAAATCATCAAGTACCGTTAAACATTTAAACGACAAACGAAAAAAACTGAGGCAATCTGTCTCATCAATTCTCATCAATTCAACTAACAAACAGAAGAGATGTCATTGGAAATGCATTTGTGGTAGTAAAAGTAATTTTTTCGCATGAGCTCATTTGCAAATTTCTAAAAATTTTAACAAGTCCCATGTCAGCCAGATTACAAGATAGTAAGCTATATACTGTGTATATTAATATAATGTCATGCTGTTATTGTTTTTTAAATACTCATCCATGCTTATACCTAATTATAAAATCACACTGAAATGATAACCTCCTTTAACTTAAAGTGTTATCCACGAAAGCCAAGCAATTAGTGATTTAATATTTATTTTTTATTTCAGTGAAGCAAGTCACACCTGATTATACAGTAGACCTTTTTTGATTATACACTCTTTTTTAAAAACACTGACCAAAAAAAGCAAGGTGACGTGGATTAAAAAAATAAAGATTTATGTAAATGGAGAAGACAAAGACAATTAAGCAATATCACACGAGTGGGAGTACTTTAAAATCGGAAAATCAGCTCGGATGTGACATGGTGGTATGAAACATGCAAAAACATGCAGGGGATGGACTATCCTGTAAATCTTGTAAGTTTCTCTTTATATATAATCTTTCTGCTGTAGAATATCAGCTCTCGGTTCCTGTGGTTTAATCCCAAATAGCGTCAGACACACCAAATAAGTCCCTTGAACAGAGTTTGGATAGCAATTTGGAGTTCTGCCTTTTTTTAGGAGCTACTGTAGTTAGCTTTGTGGCCACAAATAAAAGAAAACAGACAGTTCCGAGGCAATTTGGAACGACTTAGAAGCAATGATTAGTGAGTCAAAGTGTTGTTTAAGATGACATAACATTATCAGATGTGTTTTCTTGCTGAAATGCTTCTGTTACTGGTTTTAAATGTGTTTTTTGGCAGGCACTTGTTCTCTCCTCAGAATGGGGGATCGTTCACACCTTCTTTCACCCACGCTGTGACCAAAAGTTAGTGTAATTAATGGTTATGAGATCACCTTGGATGTGAAGTAATACATACTGTATACTAGTTAAATGCCCCAGTGGTGTTACCATCCATTATCCACACTCGTCAAATGCTGCTCGTTCAATCAGATTACTTGGGCCAAGCGAACCATTGTGTAATTCAAAACAAACAACCATTTTACAAAGAAAGTTGAAAATAAAAGGAGAGTAGAACATTTTATTTATCAAATTCTCCTTTAAATGGTGTAAATCATATATTTGTCATTTTGCATTTATCATTTCAAACAAGTGGTTAGACCTGGAATAGAAACAGTCAAGGCTTGTCCAAAACCCAGAAACTGAGAGTTCTTTTCTGGGACAAATCTTCACATGAAAGACAATATTTCAGTGGTGTTTCTTATGAAGTATTTTTTCTTATTTCAAGCCTTGTAAATATGATTCATTCATCACTACCCTGACAACACAGGAGGATAATAAGTAATTACTTGAGCCAGACCTCCCAACCATCCAGAGGGTAAATGTTAGATTGCACTTTTGCTTCAATAAATCACAAATCTTACACTTAAATGGCCTTGTAGGCAAAGCAAATTGATTACATTCTGTTCTGCAAACAGAACAGTCCTCGGTTAATCAGAGTGCAGCACTGAACACCCTTAATGTTTTCCTATTGTGAATTTTATTTGGGTACCATATATACATATATATTAGGGTAGAATATACTGTACAGTATGTGTAATAACTCTTGCTCTTAATCCAAAGCAGGCAACTTTAGGAGATGATAGAATATAGAATGAATATAGAAAATGTAAATAAGTAATTAAATAAATATTTCAATAAATGATCAAATAAACATAATTTTAATAATTAAAATATATGTAATTAATGAATTGTAAAAAATAATATTTAATAACTAATTAATCTATCTAATATCGTACCACTCCACTCCTCATACACAAAGCATAGTGACTTATAAATTCATTTTGAACCATTGTTACAAATATCAATCAGTATCTTATACAGTCTTTCCTTTGTCAGTACTGTATTGATTCTTTAATTACTGATATATCAAGGTTACATATTATTGTTTGTGTGAAGTGACACTGTAACTTACTGTTGCTCTTACTGTTAATATTACATTATTTTGTATCTACTATCCAAAATCTAGATTAAAAAATATATAGAGTTTTGTTAGCATGGTAGTGATGAATAGTCCAATTTATGTTTCACTGTTTAAGATTAGTTTTTAAATTGATACACTTTCACTGGCAATTATGTGGATTATTTTTTAGAAGTAATGAATGTTGAAATTGATCATTTGAGTTGGTAAGACCTAGAGTTAGTAGATAACATTGTTAATTAAAAACCCATTTTAAAAAATCTTCCTGTTCAGTATAATCAGTTGTAGTAGTTTTTATAATGATTACTTAAGTAATATTGCATCGAGGTCATGCTGAACATCAGCATTAATGTGATGCAGTGTAGGCACGTGGGTGCAGCTGAGAGTCTCGAAGGCATCAACAGTACGACCTTGAGTGTGATATTGCTTTTATACAATAGCCCTTCTTATATTCTTCTTTAGGGCAGTGGTGGCTCAAATGGTTAAAGCTGGGTTACTGTTAGAGTGGGTTACGTAGGGTTACTGGGTTTCTAATCAGAAGGTCAAGGGTTCGAGCCCCAACACTGCCAAGTCGCCACTGTTGAGACCTTGTGCAAGGCCCTTAACCCTATCTGCTCCAGGGGTGCTGTATCCTGGCTGACCCTGCACTCTGACTAGAGCTTCAGAAGCAATAATTAGAAGTAGACAAAGAGACACAATGTTATCAGATGTGTTTTCTTGCTGAAAGTGCTTCAGTGACTGGTTTTGAATGTGGATGTTTGCAAGCAGCCAGCTCTCTCCTCAGAACCCGGCGGACAGCACCAACCTACTGTATGTTCACCCATGCTGTCGACCGACTTGTAGTGTAATTAATGATTGTTCGAACACCTCTGACGTCCCAGAGATGTTCCTGTCTATTATCACCACTCATGGACTGCCTCTCGTCCAGTCATTACTCAGTTGGAAGTAACTTTTGTATAATTTATACCCAATGTCTTACAAGAACATGTTCCTCGCACTATTGCACCACCTCCACCAGCCTGCTGTGCACTCTGAGATGCTTTGCTGCCCACCACAGATGTTAAAAGTGGTTATTTGAGGCTCTATATGCTTTCCGTCAGCTTAACCCAGGGTGGTTATCCTCTTCTGACCTCTCTCATCAGATTAGAGTTAATTTCCTTAACTAGTTACTTTCACAAGTTGTACAACATTTAAGCGCTGTGATATTTATTTTAAGTTTCCCTTCATTACCTTGTGGAAAACAGTTTGTGTATTTGCATTTGTTTGCCATTTCAGTTAGCCTACTTATAAAAACAGGTAATAGCATTAGCTACTTTTTAGCCGTGTCTGTGCAAGTGTACAACACTTTTCGACCCCTACTCGTCAGGGTTCACACTGAGAAGGGCTCAGTTTTGAGAGGAAAAAGACAGTCATGATCACTTCAGGAATGACTGCAGCCTTTGTCGGATGGTTAATCCACTCCTTGTTTCCTTGCCTTCCTGATTTCTTTTGTGCTTCATGGTATTTTCTGCTTTTGTGCTAGGCTTGCATGTGATCTGTTTGTGATCTGACCTCTGCTGTGGACCATGATTTTTGGCAATGCCTGAATAAAATAACTTCCAAATGAGTCTGGCTGCCATACTGTATGTTACAGACAGCCACTTCCCTAAACATAAGGACCGACTCCAATCCACAATTAATACCATGACTGATTCTTGTGCTACTGATAGCAAGAATCCTGCCATATGGAAGAGAGAGAGAGAGAAGTATGTGCTACAAGCATATGATACCAAAATGTCTTAGGCTTAATGCATTTCCTTCAGTTACACTGCTGATGACTATGAATGACAAGTTAACAGGCCATTGAGGTCATAGACAGAGCTACAAATTATAGTCCTGTTCCGTGTATCCGTGATTTTTCATCAAGTTTAATCATTTAAAAACCATAGGACATCTAATAGCACTATCGAGTTAGCTAAATGAGGAAGGACGTAGGTACCTGCTACCAGATGTGCATACACGTAACATGGGCAAACATAATCACCATACAAATGTGCAATCCACAGAGTGCAAGATTACACCTGCTTAATCTGTTATTAATCATTTGTCACTTAAAATATATATATTTTTTTAAAAGAGAGATGTTTTAAAAACACTGTCCAAAGTCAATTTTGGTCAAATGAGAAACTAGGGAAGGAGTGGAACAGAATAGCAGGAAATCACACCCACAATTATCAAAGTTATTATATTTATTAGTAAGTTCTTACAGTTTGTGGCCTGTTTGACCGGTATCTTGAATTGAATAGTGTTAACCCAAAATTGGAAAACAAGTAGGCCAGTAAATAATCTGCTTCTTAGATATTTAGATATACTGGGTTAATTGTGTTAACCTAAAATTGGAAAACAATTGCGCCTATAAAAAAATACCCCCCCTTTACCTCCAATAAATAAACTAATAAAATAAAAAACATTATTTTTTGCACTTTTGTAAGTTGCCCTGGAAAAGAGCATCTGCCAAATTCCTGAATGTAAATGTTATGTAAATGTAAATAATGCCAACTTAAATTTAATTTGTTCTGTTGAAAACAAAAGTTATGTTAGTCTAATAAATAACATAACTAATATTATACTCATTTTAAAAACAAAATTGCTCTTTATTGGGGTAATACTTAGAATTTATTTCACATGGAATGGATACAAAACGTTTGAGAACCCTTGACCTTTTTATGGGGAAAAATGTGCATTTATGAAGTCATGTCCCTGTTATGTTCCTAATATGTTGTTCCTAATTTCCTATCACAAACATGATCATATTCTCACCAGGTCCTATAAGTCTGATCAGATCTTCCTGTGTTTTACTTTGACCACATTCTTACCAGGCGTTTTTTCTAACATGGTCAAAAAAAAAAAAAAAAAAAACAGCAGTTCCACGTCAAGGGACTACCACCTTACTAGTTTGTACTCCGTTCCTGACAAGTTGTTCAAGTTCTGACAAACATGCATGTCAAAACACTTGCCCGATAAGCATTATCTTATCACTGTCACTTTTCACACATGATCTTAGCAGCATCCATATATTAAGTTCCTCAAGTGTCACAAGTTTGTTTACTTCATGCAAAACAGTTGGATTGAACACATACGCTTAGTATATAGGCAAGTATGTGAACAAATATGCTTACGATGCTGCCGGTTGACTATGTGACCGCAAGTATATTTCCAGTCTCACTCTTCACTTTCATGGGACTTATTAATAGGGTGTGTTTATGTGTGTTAAATGGTGTTGATGGACTACGCACATGCATAGGCGAGGGCAATCGTAATCCTGTAAGCAATGCGCGTATATTTTTTTATGATTTTGGTCAGTTTTTACATCACTGACATCTGACGGTCATCTGCACGTTCCGAGTTTTTTTTTTTCGCATTTCGCTTATGATGTGTGTAACCAGGGCTAGAAATGAACAAAAGATAACAATTAAACACTTTTCAAGCTTTTAAAAATAGAAAGAGACCTGTTGCACATAGTGCAACATTCTACAAAGAGCAACAGTTGCACTGAGTCTGGCCTTTGAAATGTATGAGGTAGAGTAATCAGAGCTCAATGGTGGTGTTGTATCAGTAACATGAAAAAAAAAAGAACTTGAATCAATCTTACTCTCTTGCATGCGTGTGTTTGCTCATTCACTTACCGAGTAGTCGTATGTGTGTGCATTGTACCTAGACATTAAATGTGGTTCTTGTGACCCCATGCATGCATTCATGCACTTATAGCCAAGTAGGCTTCTTTATAGCATTACCAGACTGCTTTAATATTAAGTACATGAATTACTGAGGATCAAATGAGGTTGCAGAGAAGAAGAGTACTGTAGCATTTGTTTAGCTTTTTTTCACATTTTATATAAATTTCCATAATTTTCTTTTGATTGTGTATAGCTGGTGTGCGACAATGACAATTATTAAAAGCACCATCCAAATAAAACTAAATTGAATTGAATTGAGTTCGATAAGGCAAATCTTCACATCTATAAGTAAACTCAGTTTTATCGTCTTCACAGCATCAGAATCCCTCGCTTTGAGGCAGATAGTCAAGAACTATGTAGTGAGTAAGAGCTGATATTTCCACTTAACTATGGCTTAAGAGACATAAGAGAGTGAGCACCACAATCGGTTGTTAGGAATAACGTCTTTAAGCTAAGTTTAAGATCTCTTATATAACATAACGAAAACTAAATTAAAAAGAACAGATTGTGTAGCTTTAACCTCAGGCTACTGCTTTAAAAACATCATAATTAATATTTCATTAAATTTCATTATGTCAATGCATCTTTATTAAAGGGCACTACATTAAAACTTCATTAAAGTAAACCTGAGCATTAGCATACTGTCTAATTCTTTTAAATTCCCATAGTGATTAAGGTAATCTGTTATTAGTTTAATTACGTACGCTGTTTATCTATAACCAACTGAAACAGTATTCAGACATACAGTATTCCCTTTTATTGTGTAACAAAAGAAGTACAGTGAAATTGGCAGAAAAGTTGTCATGACGATGCAAACCTCATTATTAACGCGTCCGTCTATAACCTCCAAATCATTTCCACACGTGTCAGTCAGATGCGTAATTTTCACCTCACCTTTTCTGTACTTTTTTATGGATCTGCCGCAGCACCCTGTGCTCCACCTCATCCTAATTATTAACACTTGCATCCCATCAGTTTAGCAATCAGTAAGCATTTTTAAAAAAAGCATTTACAGAGATGCTAGTCATGAAGTATTCATCTTCCCAAGTGCATTCCTAAATATCAACAGTAGCTTTCCCCTGGATTTTTTTTTTAGCCTCATGTCTAGTTCTTGCTTTTATCAAGTCTCATGTTAATCACAGCCTAGATGACTTTGGCTAGTCTGTTCTTGCCCAGTCTGAGCCACACGGGAAGATAATCAGGACGATTTTAAGCCCAATTGCAAAACATGCTTTGATTATAAGCCAGCCTTAAATATTCTAAGATTATACTGTGGTGTGGGGTTAAAAGATCTTAACCAATCTAATCTTCTTCACAGTACTGTTGCGGTTGCAACAATTTAAAATCATGCCCAGTGTATATGACTCAAACTGGGCGTGTGGGTTTGGGAGTGTTTTGTGTAAAAACGTCATTTTTATTTCATGTGTGAAGAAAACATAACTGATAACAGACAAGATGAGCCGTCATTCGTCACGAAACTGTTGATTCATAAGAACTTCTCTCTAAGAGTCAGGATCATTGGTTCATCAGATTATTATATAAGTGGCATGATTTATTTGGACAAAATACTGTAGCGGGATTTGACACCGGAAACCCAAATCAAAGAAATTATTATTAATCATTAGAATTTCACTGCGGTCTCCAGCATCTTTATTCTTATTTAAGAGTATAAAAAGCTTCTATTTGGTCCTATTAGATAACCTTGCACAGAGAACTCACTGTATAAATCGCTGTATCAGTCATTACAGTATAAGCACTAGTTAATTTCAATTTTGTTCAAGTTTGATGTTTAACTCCATCTTTATATTTGTACTACATCTACATTTCTTCTCAATCTGATTTCTTTTTGCGTGCACAGTTTCGTATTCATCTTAAAATTTCTCATATTTGCTTTATCTTCTGGCTAGGTTTTATCTGCTTATCAGTCTGTTATGACTTTTTCATCTTTTTTTTCAGTGAAATAACGTCTTGCTCTTATCTTCATTGTAAATAAATCTTTAGGTATAAGGGTTGATTCAGGTCATGCTCTGGTCTAAATTGGTGTACAGTACACTTTTGTTGCGGCCAAAACATGGTATTGGTGCTAAAAAGTGTCTCACTTTCAGATAGAATCACATAACAATTTTTCATAATACTTAATGCTTCTAATCTTCTGATCCATGTTCGTTTTTTTTGGAAATAGGCATAAACATTTATATTTTTTTCAGATAAGAAACACATTTGCTAAATAAATTTCATGCCCTTTTATGTAGTGTCTGTAACTTTTGAATTCAGATCTTTCAATGATGTTAATTGTTATTCAGATGAAACTTCGCCAATTTAGATTTCACATGAAAAGAAATAAAACTGCAAAACTGCACTATTCTAAAATGTAAAATTGTTAAGATATCGCAACATGTATTTGACATGGTTACAGACACTACAGATTTTTTGTTTTTTAAACTTTTACCAAAAAACAATTCAAGCAACAATTTTTTACAAAAATCTGCTTCTAGAAGCTGACATCAATTTTAGTATGAATATCAATATGAATTATTTTCATTTTAAAGTATTATTGTTTTTGAAGCAGGCACATTTAAAATTATCTCTTCAAAGTTATCAACTTGAAATTTTTAGGGAAGCAAGACTGGTCACTTTCATGTTGCATACACTTCAGAAGTAGCTTCTTTGGCACACACATTTTCTGTATTGTATAATGTATAATATTTAAAAAATAAATAAAATCCGCATCAATACTGTGTTTTGGCCATTAAATTAAATTAATGTAGCGTTCACACTTATGAAACAGATTTGATTATCTATTTGTGCATTTGACCAGTAATGTTAAAATTTTTCTGTGTTTACTGACTATTATCTAAGAAACTTTTATTGTTATTATTATTATAATAATTATTATTATTTTCAGTAATTGCTTTGTTCTTTTTAACAGTAATGTTTTGTGATTGAACGGTATACATTCTGCATAGTGCATTATGCATATACATCTTGAAGATTCTTATACACGTGTAAAGTAGGTAAAGAATGTGTAGTACTAGTCAAAAGTTTGGACACACCCATTCATTCATTCATTTTCTATACCGCTTAATCCTGTATTCAGGGTCGCGGGGGACCTGGAGCCTATCCCAGGAGACCTCGGGCACCAGGCAGGGTACACCCTGGACAGGGTGCCAATCGGACACACCCAATTATTTAAAATTTTTCTTTATTTAATTTTTTTTCTACATTGCAGAACAATACCGGAGGCATCACAACTATAAAATAACACATGGAATTATGTAGTAAGCAATAGTATAAATAGCCACCTTTTACTTTGATGAAAACTTTGCACACTCTTGGCATTCTCTTAACTAGCTTCATGAGGTAGTCACCTGGAATGATTTTCCAGCTGTCTTGAAGGAGTTCCTATATATGTTGAGCACTTGTTGGCTGCCAATACTGTTCAAATCTGTCAACAAGGTGAATGGGTTTTACTATGAATATTAAAAAATAAGAAATATGCTTTTGGAAATGTAAAAAAAAAAAAAAAAAAAAAACATTTATATAACTACATAATTTCACTTGTGTTATTTCATAGTTCTTATGGCTTCAACATTGTCCAAACTTTAAATTAAAATCATGATGTTCTGACAGCCTTCCTGGCGTTTCATTTTTAATTAGCTTCAATAAACAGAAATTGTCTACTTTCTACATGTTATTTACATGGAAAGGCAGACCTTAGCTCCCATATCAAACGTCAAAGAAATAAAATTGAAAGATGATTAGCATTCACTTTTAAAGGCATATTTTATTAAAATAATAACAACATGTAGAGTTAAGAATTGACTCTTTCAAAAACCAGAAATGTCAGTGTAACTGTGAATAGCATGCATTATAAATCCACATGAAAATCCAATTTATTATTCCTTGATGACTTTTCGTGGCTAATTCTGTGCCACATTTGTTATGAAATAACAAATTATAATAACCTGCAAGCAGGGTTGAGTATTCACTATTGGAATATGCTCAAACCTTCCTGTTTAATCCAATTCAATCCTCAAATTCTTGTAAGTCGAAAACCTTTAAGATTGATGAACTTAAGAGTAGCAGACTAAACCTAATGACATGAGTTACAAGGACTCCCTTTTAAAAACAGTGAAATAACTATGACGTGAGCTATAGTAAATTTGATTTACTGTTATAAATATTCTCCCAAAAAATCTGTACTCTGGGATGGTTCTTACTGTCTGCCAAAATGGATTTATTCTTTTTAATGTGTTCCCTGCAGGACTTACCATAAAACATGTAAAATAAATGATACAGACAGTAAAGCGATTGCAATCCACCCTGTACTCATTCTGGCAACTGAAGCCAGTGTCTGTACTCGGTATAAAATTAAGGCCAACGTCTGTGAGGCCATGTGAGGTGAAGACTGACAGTAGGAGTTACGCTCACCACCCACCATCTGGTCCGAGAGAGAGAGAGGGGAAGAGAAATGGAAAAGGGAGGAAGAGAGAGAGAGAGAGAGAGAGAGAGAGAGAAAGAGAGAGAGAAGTGCTCTTCCCTGTGTGGGAAAGCAACACAGGCTCAATCTCAGAGCCAGCTCTTTCGTCTTGTGTAAGGAAAGACCTACAACACAATGGCCGCCCTTACAGTTGGCCCGGCTGCCGAACGAAGTGCCCCGAGGCGATGGGTGACTCATGCTGCAAGCCTCCCTGATGCTTTTTTCTCTCCGCTCAACGACAAGAAGAAAAAGAGGAAATAAGACACAGCTGCTGACTGAGAGCCAGAAACACATGGCTCACGACATGCCACTCTCATTGCATGCACTGGAATCACAAAGTGACGCAGAGAAAATTCTTTTAAGGGCAGGGGGCATGTTACAAGTCAATTCAAGTCACGTCAAGTCAAAATCTATACAGTGGCGCAAAATATTGTGCCTTCAGGTGCATGGTGCATAACGCATGGCAACACCGTGGCTCCGTACACAGCACTGGGGTAAAAAAAAAAAAAAAAATAAGATTATGAGAAGATGAGTGTGTGAAACTGCAGTTCTGCTAAACAGTCAAGTGTAGAACCATGGACTAAATACACAGTGTGCAGGAGCGTGATACTAAAGAACAGGATTAGCAACAGACAGCATAATTGTTTAAAGCTGAACAGACAAGCTGTGCAAATGCTAGAAAATACTAAAAGATTGTTGATTATAAAATTCCCATTTAGTTAGTTTAGGAAAAACAGCAACCGCAGTCCTACAGGTAATCCAGCGACTTGCAGATCACATTACCACAAGCTGGCATAGCTTTCTAACCTGACTCTGTCCGTGTGATCCTAAGCTCGGTTCATTTTACTCAATGACTGGCTTGAGTTACTACTCAAAGTTTGTTTGAACAAACAGATACTTCACATTCACTAACAATGAAGAAACGTCAAAACTTTACCTTTTGCCTTGTAAAAAGAAGTGCACACTTAAAAGAGATCACGTTGGACAAAACTCTAAAAATTATGTGCTTCATGGGGCGTTTATTACATATGTGCAAATATAAAAGTCTTCATCATAAATTATTATTATCTCTCTAATCCTGCTGCGACATGACAAGTCCTCACTGGCTCAGGAGCTTAGAAAGAGCTACAGAACTCTACAAATTACTTTCCCATTAAGTGTAGGGTTAGAATGATGTGAAAAAAATTATTACATGATAAAGGTACTGTACAATCTGAAATTTGGCCTGTCACGGAATCTAATTAACACATAAATCATGTGTATTATCGAAATTCTGCACAGATATTTTTTAGAATAATAAAAATTATAGTTTAACTTGAAAATGCTATTTGTTTAGATACACAGACACAAAAAATTTAACAATTTTGAAATCTGAAATATTTTTATTTTGAAATAAAAAAAATTATATTTATATTTTAAAAAAGTAAATATAATGTCAGTTGAAATGATTAGCAGAGCATGATTGGCTTTGGAATGAAAATCTTTTAATATAGTATACTGACTCCTCTTAAATAATTATCTACTTTTTGCAGTAAAAAAAAACAACAACAAAGCATTTAATTTCTTTTTATAGTATGCATTAAATAAATTTTGGATTTTTAAGGTGTTTGACGTGGGTCAAAGCATTTTTGCTAAGCATCTGTCTCACTGTTTGAGTGTATAGGGTTTAATCATTTTTTAATCAAATTCAAATATAAATTAAAATCAGTTCAGATGGTTGAAGAGATATTCAGATGAATTTACAAATGAAAGTACAGGATTGTATTTGTGAACAATATAAAGGTATGTGTATACCTATAAGAAGAAGAAGAAAAAGAAAAAGTTTTTTAAAAAATTATTTTTATAGGTTTTAATTAAAATTGTAGTTTCTAAATGATTGTTATCATGAGTGCTGAATGTAATTATTATTATTATTATTATTATTATTATTATTATTTATTTATTGTGTTTGTACTGTTATTGTGTATATTTCATAGTTTTGGTCAGACATTTTTATTTTTTAAAGTGATGCAAATCAACAGTATTACCAATAACATATACTACTACTACTACTACTAATAATAATAATAATAATAATAATAATAATTGATATAATAATATAATAATAATAATAATAACACTCAAGTATTTGAGTGTTTTTTATTAAATAAGTTTTATTTATTTAACTGTAGTTTCTGAATGATTGTTAACACGAGTGCTGAACATTATTGTTTTTTTTTGTGTGTATAGGTCTTGTGTATATATTATAGTTTATATATTATATAGTTCTTTGCAGATGATTATTTTTTTATAAAGTGATGCAAATATTACAAAGCAACCGTATTCACCACCTATAACCAACTACTACTACTACTACTACTAATAATAATAATAATAATAATAATAAAATAATAATAATAGTAATAATAATAACAACAATGACCACAATAATAATAATAATAATAATAATAATTCTTATTATTATTCAAAAGAAGTTATTTAACTGCTTATTTGATGTTTTTTTTTTTATAAAATAAGTTTTACTTATATAAGTGTAGTTTCTGAATAATTGTTAATTTGAATTATGAATATGTTTTTTTATGTATGCATGCCACTTACATGTTTTCTTCATGTCTTTCCCACAACAATGAAGTACACAGGCACATGATTGTGAAACTGACGAGATATGCTTTTATTATCTAGAAACTAAAGTCTCTGTCACGGAGGACTGCACAGAGTTAAAGGCAGATCTGCTGAAATATTGGGATGCATGAGCAGAGAAATAAATAAATTAAATAAATTGAATTGATTACCCAGCTCCCGCACATTTTAAAAATTCATCAGTATCATTCAGTGGCTAGTAGTGTGAAAAATGATTAGACCTGGTCTTGGTGATATTCATGAGTGCTGGCTATGCTGCTGTAATTGTTTTTTGCATTTTGTTATGCATGACACACAGGCAGATTTGCATGGCTGGCTTTAATTTATTAACTGCAGGTGAATAATAATACCGGCATAATTAAATTCTCCTTATCCTATTGCCTTTTCTACAACAAGTGTGTGTGTGTGTGTGTGTGTGTAGGTGTGTGTGTGTGTGTGTGTGTGTGTGTTTAATTAAGTCGGTATGAACATAAGGAAATGGATTTAAAGAAAGCAAAGAATGTATGATATATGTGGAATTTATTTAAGACTTAATGACAAAAGAGTCTCTAACTTGTTTTTCTAGTCTTGTCATCTGTCTTGTTTGATGCTGTGTAAAAATGTTGTTTTTTCAGTTTTAAATGGTAAATATAGGGTGTTGAGCTCATTTAGCTCTGATACAACAAAAGTTTACAATGTGGTTCAGTCTGGCAGACTGATGACAAAATGTGACTCTCTCTCTCTCTCTCTCTCTCAGGCACAGAGCAAAAAGCCAGACATTCACTGTTCACTAAATCCATAATTATCATTTACAATATCCTGCTTGCCATTGTGTGCAGAGACAGGTAGTGAGGTTAACAGCGCTAGAGGTCAGAGTTCAAATCAGCACAAACTGGAACAATCTGTCACGGTGGTTCTGATCATACCAATTATTGTTCTGCTGCTCTATAGCTTGCTTTCCATTTCTTTTTGTTCATCCCTCTATATTTTACTTGTGTTGTTGCCAGATGCACCATTAAAACCCTTAGAATTCAAGCAACAGAGATATGTTCCGGCAACACAGCATAGGTCAATGATGATTAATATATATCTGTCAAGGCTTCAGACTTCAAATTGTGTATTTGGGTTTTCGGATATGTAGGGTAGAGCAAAAATTATTATTACTTTTATAACGTGTAGAATTTACCACTCAATAATAAAAACATGTGTATCTGTGCTATTTTTGGTACTTTTTTTGTAGTTATTTATTACTTTTCCTTTAGATAACAACTGTGAGCAACTGTAACCAAGAATAAGATATTCCCTCTGGGATTAATAAAGTTCTTTGAATTTTGAATCTTGAATATTTCTTTGCCTGCGTGACACATTTGTTTTGTATTTGTTGCTCAGTCAAGTTTGTATAGTTAGCTAAAATGGACTAAAATTCAGTTCATCAGCCTATTTTGCGCTGAAAAAAAAAGAGAATACTGTATGTCGCTCTATACTGCACAATCCTGAGCCCTATGGAAGTTTTTTTTTTTTTTTTTTAAATAAATAAATAAATAAATAAATAAAATAATGTCTCTGAGCTTTAAGGGCTACACGACTAAATAATCACAATGCACGTGTGTACATTTTCATGCAGTTCACTTGGCGTGCTGGAAGTCTAGCACTGTCGTATTTCTACCGCATGGACCAGGACAAGTGACTTGTCACTGTTGTCTATTGGTAGAGATTTGTCTACTTACATACGATCACCAAATGTTTATTTTTTCTTTTCTTCTACCATTTTGTTTACTGTACATTCAATGCAACGCAGACGAACACAGACGTCCCTGTGAAGGGTGTGGCTCAAAGCTGTCACATCGCTTAGGCTGATGTAAGCATATTTTAATTAAATATATTTGTGCATGCAGTAATATTACAGAAAACTATTAATCCTATCTTATAGAGG
>JAQQZS010000001.1:26110607-26125435 GCA_030068045.1 Platyallabes tihoni
CGTCAGAGCATTTCTAGATCAGATTCAGTGCTTTAATTGGGAACTGGATCAATTTTGAGCGACAGTCTCGCTCTGGTGACCCGCGTTTCAGGCTGGAGGTCGTTTCAGTCCCAACTGGAAATGACATGATGTGATGAAATCCAGAAGCAAAGACAGAAATTAATTTCAGTCACTTTGACCAAATGCATAGCGTCGCATGAAATGCATGGATTATGGATTACGTGTGTATGATTGTTGTGTCTCTCAAATGATTGAGCTGGTGTAATTACTCCATTCTTTTGCGCCTGTTACGCATGCATGCCACGTACTATATTTTGATTGGTACGATTCTGCCTTTTTTTTGTAGTTTCTGTCACTCCGTTTTTTATTCAGCAATAAGCAGTAAGTAGCTGTGAGGTTGAATATAGGGAACGAGCAGATCATAGCCCATCAACTGACATTAGAACAAAGAGCGCTCTTGTATGCGCAGTTCTTCCCAGGACAGGCCAAGCGACAGGCTCAACAGCCCTCCCACGCAGGGTGGGGTCTCCCGTACGACATGACTCACTGACTCACTCACACACACACACACACACACACACACACATGCACACACTCTCTTTCATTCACACAGTCTTCTACATAAACACAAATGGAAACACATGGGCATACAGATTCCGCACAAACACATAAACACCAACACATGCACACACATACACTCTTTGTGTCTCCGTGTCCTTCCTCTCTCAGTGTGTGTGTGTGTGTGTGTGTGTGTGTGTGTGTGTGTGTGAGAGTCTGAACATAGCACGCAAACTGAGCATACAGTCTTTCAATGGCACGGACCTCCTCATGTGAACACAAACGGAAACACACACTGCACGCAAAAACTACACGAAAACTGCATGCGCATACACACACACACACACACACACACAAACAGCCTGCTTCCTTGACTATGGATTTCCTTTTCAGGGAGTCACAGGTGAAAGTGTTTTGTATGGGTCTGCGTGTCTGGCTGTCTGATAGGGACGGCAAACTTTGTTTTCACTCGCCGTCTGGGCAACAGGCCAGACTAAATAACACTTTTATAGTGCCTGTAGACCCCTCCTTTGTTAGACGGCCCTCACAGGGGCTGTTAAGAGTGTCACATCCTCTCGGCCCGTAAAAAAAAAAAAAAAAAAAAGGCAGCCTTATTACTCAGAGCCACATCCTGGAGTCCGAGTATAATGCGCTGAATAGAGCTGATCTGCTCTCCAGGCACCTTGTGCAGATCTAAAAGTTCTGCTGTGTTTAATAGTTGTAGGCCTTTCTATGATGGCATTGGGATACAATCAGCATCAGGGAGCCGATATCACATAATGAGTGCATCAGCTGAGCTGAGCAAAGCCATCAACGTACCCAAGACGAGCCGAATTTGCGGTGGATATCCGGTATCAAATTTCAGAATGATTGAGACTCTACGGATTAATTGAATCATGTAATGGCCAGTTGCCTAGCAACGTAAACTGTTATGCAGTAAACAGAAACCAGCCTTCAAATTCGAGCTCTCTCGTTTGCGATGATATCCCCTCGCTTGGGCAGATAACGACTTGTGATTTAAGACGGAATTATTGTGATTGGTGATAATATGGGTTCAACCCGAGACATTAAGGCAAGCACGTGGACTTTGCCACGGAAAGTAATAAAAAGCTGATCCACCCAGTGACCCAGTCTCATATTCAATCAGAGATAAGTGATGATTACGTCCTGTGAAAAAAAAAGAAAAAACAATCCTAACGAAGTTACCATAAAGCCTTCATTATCATGATATGACCGCAACAACAAGAAAAAAAACAACAACAACAACAACAACATGGCTGTCTGATTTCTGGACACAGGACCCGCAGCTCAGGTCTTCAGAATGAACATTAAAAGCTCTTTCGGGTGAAATACCGCTTTCGAAATGTTTACACAGGATCTGGAGGTGGCGAGTCCAACCTAATAATCATCCTCAGCTCACACCCAGGCAAAACAGAAAATATATACACAAAATCCGAAGCAAATCATTGCTTTTCCTTATTTAAACGACTGATTACGGCCTGCGTATCCTCCGACAGGGTCACATCACACCTACAACCACCTTTTTACCAAGAGCTGATTCTCTAATTTAAATAAACATCCTGCAACGGAATAATTCTTTGTTTTGCTTCTTTTTTTTTTTTTTTTTCAAACTCAGCCTCCTGTCTGCTCTTTGAGGCCTGTGCTGAGGCTGAAAACACATGCTTCCTCCTCTGTCTCTGGTGTTATTTAAGGAAAAAGGCGCCCTAACCCCTCCTCTCTCTTTTGCGTGCTCTCTCTCTCTCTCTCCCTATGCACTGGGATGGGTGTGGTTTTTTCGAAGACAAACTTCTGAATGATTTGTGTGCATGCGTCTCAGTTCCTGAGTCGTTCTAGAGGAGGAGCACGATGCAGATTAGCGCTCAGGCCCAGCCTGCGTTCACAGTGGAGTAAAAATAAAAAAGCATAAGGCTCTGTGCCTTGAGGCTCCTCTGGTTGGATACGGAACTTCTCAGAGCAGCTGGGACCAACCTGAAGCTCCTTCAGAGCCTCAGAGAATACTGTTGTGAGTAAAAAAGTTACACTTATTTGTTATTATTATACTTATGAAGCTGGGAAACTGTCGAATAGGAGCAATGAAGAACAAATGTACGTTTTGTAAAAATTTTGTTGTGACAGAATTGTATTTTTTCTTTTTTCGTGTTACTCAAGCATCTCAGTTTGTTGGAGGATGTTTGTTGGAGGTTTGCCAATTTGAAAGGACAGACCTTCTTTTAGTTAGACACATAGAATTGCTACAGTACCAGTGGATTACAACATGGTGATTACTACGAAAATGTCAAACAATCAAGAGTTTCTCAGCGTATATAAGTACTATACATGCACAGGCTCAGTTCCGCGCAAAATACTGAAATATACAAAAAGCGAATGGAGAGTTAGACCGCACTTGTCGAGTGAATCGAATGTGAGTTGAAAAAAGAAAGTGAAAAACTTCTATTTTTAGACTCGAAATAGTTGGTACTTCAATGCACGAGTCAAAAAGCAGTGATTCTGTGCTACTTGCTAGATATGATGATGGTTTTGGAAAAACTTCACACAGTTCAAAGTCTTGTTATCCCTACGCCATCCAAATGCTTCATCACTATATGATGAAGGCGGGCTTGTGAGAGAAGATATTTTCCACTGGTGTCTCATACGGTCTTGCATCTTCCTCATTCTTGTTTTTTTAATCAGCCACTTATTTGGATTGGGATTTTAACCCCAATTACACAGAAAAAAATCATGCATAAGGCATGTAGTTACATTGGAAACAGACTTTGACTGAGCATTGATGTCGAACAAAAAAAGGAATCAAATTGGAAAGGCGATGAAACACTTATTAGAAACATATTTCTTTCCCTGAAGCACCCCCCCCCCTCGCATGCCGTGACTCTGTTACTCAGACACTATTGGACGTGGCACAATCACTCTTGATTTGCTAGGTTCGCATGAGTGCTGTAAACAAAGGAAAGCAATTCGATTTTGACTGCCAAACAAAGGTAAAGGATGAGGAGCGCATTTGCATGTAGGACTGCCAGCCCGAGGGTAAACGCAGAGTTCTGACTGAACATGAACAAAGGAACGAACATCGCTCAAATTGTCTTCCATTTACAGCAACTTTGAGGTTCAGAGTGTTCGCTGCCTTGACACAAACCACCTGAAATAAACCATTCTGGAGAAGGTGAACAAATAAACAACCCTAATTTCATTCAGAGAGAGGCTTTGAGAATGGGCTGCGCACTGCTGCTGTCTGCTCTCCACCACGTCCTGGCAAAGGGAAAGGAAGTAAGCCATCTTTTCCACCTGACATCACTGACGTGATTAGAACAACACCGGGACTGAAGTTCTGCTCTCATTTATTTATGCCCAGTACAACATCTCTCCTTACAGGATATATAAACCTTCAACAACAACAAAATTAAAAAGGAAATAAGGAAAAAAGGTGAATGTCCTGAAGAGTTGTTTTAATGGGAAAAAAAGTAAATTTTATTGCGTTTTCAATTTATCTGAGAATAAAATAATTCTATAAAGTAATGTGCAACAATGTAACATGGAGGTTTTGTCGTGTTTCAGAGGCAGCGCCGATGTGGTGACGTGTTTCTTTAACGGCCTGCATGAAATCATGGCTTCCAGCTGAAAACTTTATTGAACATTTAAATGGTGCAAATTTTACAGAGGTTTTAGTCGAAATCGAGATATTTCATTTTCCTTAATAATCACAAGTTTGAAATTCATTTGAAAAATGTTAAAGAAAAAAAATATTCATCTAAAGTATACTGTAGCAGTTCAATTCAAGCATTAATCAATCCATTGACTGTTTATGAAGGTCATGTTAAAATATTTCAACACAGTAGACGTACTGAATATCGCGCTTTTTAATCATATTGAAAATTTTAATGTGAAAACATTTAAATAATAAGTACATGATTTTATTTAATCTCTATGACAAAATAACCTACATTTATTAATAATATTACATTTATCCTACAACACCAGTCACATTCTTGCTAACAAATTATATTTATATATTTATATAACAAATTACCTTTGGGAATTAAATATACATTTTAATTAAACATTAATTGCAAATATAAATTAAATATATTTTAAAAATAAAATGAAGCCAAATTAAATTCTTTTGCATTGTTTTGCGTCTTATTATGTCTGTATCCATGTTTAAAGGAAATGTTGGTATTGATAAATTCGAATTGTACTCCAAATAGTATTCACTAGCTGAATTGCATATATGTTTGTGCGTGCGTGCGTGCGTGCGTGCGTGTGTGTGTGTGTGTCTGTGTGTGTGTCTGTGTGTGACCAGACGGAAATGACTGCACATGGCAGAACATTTTTATGAAATATGAAACGGAGATGACATCATGAACATGCACACTGGAACAAATCATGATCTGATTTAGATTTAGATTTCCAAATGAATATCAATTCAGAATTGCAAGTAAAAAATAAAAAATAAGAAAACGGATATATACTGCATATTAAAAATGCCAGAAGAAATATAGTTTCTATAGACAATAAAAAGTTGGTCAAAGTGCGAAGTTCTGAATTTCAGCTCTCACAGGGTTTCCAGCTTTGAAGTCCGTGGAAATAATATAAGAAAAAAAAGACATTTCATAATACATTTTTGCTCATATTTTAGTGTATGTCAAAACGAACCAGCGGGGTGGGGGGGGGGGCAATGAAAAGAAGCAGTCTCCACATGAACCAGCAAATGGACTTTTACTATATTTTCCAGACCCAATAAAACTCTGACTCTCCTGACTTGGATCCAGTTGGGAAAGAAGGGCTTCAGTCACTGCATCTTAGCTTCAACCCTTTCTGTCCACACCACATGAACTTTGTATATAAAAATCAATTCGTTATAATATTTTGGGATAAGAAAAAAGTGTGCGATGTCAAACAAAATGTCTACTTCAATATATCCATTTTCATTCAATGAATAACTCACTAACAAAATCATTGCTTGCAAGATTCCACTTTTGTCGTCTTTTTTTTCACAGAATTTTTTTTTTTCATGAACCTGTTTTTGATCATGTGAAAAGAAAGTGCATTTAGTCAGAGGCCAGTACTTGCTGTTTCCTTCTATTGTACCTTATCTCCAGCACAGTCGTTCTGTTTGTGCTGCATAGTAAATAATTTTCAGACTTGCTCTGCTTCCTGATTAAGCTGCAAGGCCAAAATGCCTGTTCGACATGCGCTGAAAGACTTTTTCTGTGAATGCAATTTGATGAACATGCTCAGCCTTTATCTCCTGCTCTTTCAGAGAAAAAAAAATCCAAACGAGTTCTTTTTTTTTTTGGCATTAAATAATTTGAGCGAATGATTGAAATGACATTTCCGGTGTTTTTCTTGAACATGCAGGTCTTTATGAAATATGTACAACAGCATACTATACTGTACATCGAATTATACTATATGCATTTTTGAATACTTACATTAAAATTTAGTAAGAGGCTTTCCTATGATAATTGGTCAAATATTTGATAAATTCTTTGACATTTTGTCCTTTAACGTGTCCAGTTCGCATCAATCGTTAAATGCACACCATTACTATAATAAAGTAAAACCAGCAATCGATTTCAGTCTATGTTTTTGTTAGGGCCTGGAGATGAGTAGATATAACTGCAAAGCAAAATTTCTATGATAATATAAAATCCTGGCACGTAGCACTCCAGCCCTCTGGACAAACCGGATGTCTTGTACTGATTATTTCCAGAATACTCTCATTATCACTGGATCTGGAAGCTCATGTACAGAGGGGGAAAAAAACTTCAGTAACGAGTGTTGTGTCTGTAACTCAAGACGTATGAGTTGAGTATGGTCTGCAGTGAACTTTTTGTCCTAGTATGCCCCCTGTGTCTGTGTGAGAACATGTGTGTGAGAATTTGAGGTGGCTGCTTTTTTGTTTGGTTCTGTTTTGATTCTCACTCAATCTCAAACTGATTATTACTGTGTTATTACTGTGTGTCTGCATCATGGCTTTGTCTCACCACCATTAAACCTTTTCCCCTTTTTACCAGACACACACTGGGTTGTTTGCACTCAGGCTAGGGGAACTCGTCCACCCGCTTCCAATCATGCACTGCCTGCCTTTGTCCACTTAAGTGCTTCCTCCGTGCTAGGACAAGGGGCGTTGATGTAAGGGGAGCTTGTCTAGTCATGTGTCCTGGTCTGTCTCTTGAAGTTTTGTTTATCAAAAAACAAGGAAGCAGAATCAGCACAAACGCTGTTATACTGAGCTTCATTTCCTGTCCAAGGTCAAAATTATGGAGAGCCAGTGTTGTTCTCAATTGCTGGTAATTCTTTGACATCTTGCAGCAATGGAATATATCACATGGGTCAAGTGAACAAAAGCAAAGAGCCTCCATCTCTCCTCAGCTGTTACATCTTAATTTCACGCTTTTGTGTAAATGGAAAATGTAGCAACCAGAGATCCAGATTCAGGTTGCTTGTGATTTCACAAAGCTTTATTCTTGTTGCACTGGAAAAGCTTTTTATTTCTGTAAAATCCTAAAATATGGTAATCATTTGAATCCAAATGAATATGTATTTAGGTAATGAACGCTGCTTATTTTATATGTCTAATGTAAAAATGTGCGTGGGTGTTCGTTATAGGTTTGTTTGTATTGCACTTTTTTTGGAGCCATTCATTTAAGTAAAAACTTCTTTACATTAAAACTACACTGAAACTAAAATCTTACTTCTAGGCACACTAAAAACACAAATGTGAGTAGAGCAAAAGCCATGGATTAAGAAAAAAAAACCCTCCACTCTCAATGACATTTACACATCGAATACTTTCATTTAAAATTTAGCTACTGTATGACAAACAAGGTTTCAAGTTGCTCCAGCTACTAACGTGGAGATGTGGATTTTTCTTAATTTTCCTGCTTTTGATTAAAATATTAAAGTGACAATGCTTAAATAGAGAATGTAACACTCAAAATTCTTAAGAAAAAATTACAGTGTATAACTAAAAGCAAGTTTATATAAAGAAATCTATTAGTGCAGTCGATTTTTTTCTATTATGAATGAAATGAATGATAATTTTAAAAAAACAGAAGCAGAAAAACACACCTTAATTTTTCTGGATCTTAATTTTAAAAAATGTTATATATATATACTGTGTGTGTGTGTGTATATATATATATATATATATATATATATATATATATACAGTATATATATATATATATATATTACATGCTTATATAATGGCTCTTTTTTGACTTATATGGCTCGAAAGTGTGCACATGGTCTGTCTTTAGACATGTAGTGACAGGAGAGAAGTGTGTGAAGCATTAATGTTATGTTGAAGTCTGTATAGGCAGTGCTTTCTCCAGTAACCTCTTGACACATTAAGCTGCGGGAGAGATCCGACATATATTTCTGGCACTTTTAGTGTACTGTATGAGTAAGACCAAATCTCACTTTTTAATGATAATGTTAGCGGCTTTGTGGCTAGTGACTCATGCTAAAACGACACCTTTATCTTGTAGCTGTCAGACAATGACATTTGTTCCTGTAACCGATGAAAAGCTTGATGGTTGGAGTAAAATCAATTATTATTTTTATTTTCCTTCCATAATTATAAGATTTTGTGATATTATTAGTATTAGTAGCATGTGCAGAACTTTGCAGGAAAAATAAGAAATCGTTAAAGATAAAAGTATTAAAAAAATCAGCAAACCTCAGACTTTTGATGTGGTAGTTGTGAGTGTTGACAAATTTTTCTTTGTCACACCAAATCACATAATATAACGTGCCAGTTATATGTGACGGTTAAAATGTTTAATTGCTTTTTTTTCTGAACAGAAAGTCTGTTCCCTTTTTTTTAAAGAGGTCCTGAAATGGAGAGACTTGTTTATTCTGGACCGCATCTCCTTATTTCCTGCTCACACCATTTCACGGCAGCGGAATAAATATTTTGAGAGGCCGTATTTGCTCTTTCGCCTTGCCTAGAGGGGAAAAACGTAATAGCCAGCATTCATTAAGCTTTGGTCAATTAGGAATGATATTACTCGTGCATACATGGTTAGTATACCTGCCAAATTAATTTAAATCACCCTAACGGAATATCATTCATTCTCCTGTCTTGCTTGCAATCCCTATTCATCTATTTGTGTAATTTCTTATTATACTGTATATAATACTGTATTACACTTTTATTTTTACTGTTCTACTTAAAAATTCAGCTTTTTTCCTGACTATTCGATTAACTAGTTTAAGTATAAAGGTACTGCAGAGCTTCCTGACTTAATAACTGTATTCATCTTTCTATTTTTGACCGCACAGTTCCCGAGACGTTTGCACATCTAATTATTTGTGACATTCCTCCAAATGTTCTTTCATATTCTTAGCAAAGTATGTTTTATCATGTTCAAATTGATATTTTTTTTTCCTTTTCACCTTTTCAGATCTGCTCCATCTTGTTAGAGAACATCTGGAGGAAATATCTGCAGAACTTCTTAAAGGGAGTGGACTTTGAAGAAAAGAGGTGCAATGTGTCATTTGGGAAAGTAAGGCTGTTGCAATGTGTGTGGTTTTTTTGTTTTTTTTGGTTTTGTTTTGAGTTTTTTTTCTTGTGTGTACTGTGCAATATTGAAAATTTCAAATTCACAGAGGAACATATCTGCGCTTTACTTTAGTGTATTTCAAAGGAACCACCATTAGCATACACTACAGACTGAAGCATCCTCCAGGCTCTTAATATGGCCCGTAACACAATAATGCACTGGCTACGGCTACGCTGATGAGAGACAACTACATCTAAACAGCTCCACATGCACAGGGCAATGGCTGACTTTAGACGTGATGCACATTAGTGTACTGAGCTTCTCTCTCTCTATGTTGAAATAATGAAATAAAGTTCTAGGAATATTACAGCAGATCTGACTGAATTATAAGTCCCATCATTCAGCCATAGTCCAGGTTAATAATGCGCTGCAGCTAATTGAAAGTTTTACTGATGGTTCTTTTCACCTGAGTGACAAACATTTCCAAAGCTGCTCATTTGTGATGTGAAAGGAGTTCTCTTGTCAGCGCTGAGAATGCTTGGTGGTGAGGCGAACGTCGGGTCCGCTGACACACACGCACACACGTTGCCAAGCTGTCAGAAGGTCACGCAAACACAGGACACTAAGGCTCTATTGAGCATGTGTTTTCTCAGGTGAGCCTCGGCAAATGAGTCATATGAGTAAAATGTGAAAGATGACACTGTATCATATGCATTAGTATGGTTGTGTGTGTGTGTGTGTACGTAATTAATGGGTGATGACTGACCAAGCGTAGAGTGTGAACAACTGCAGCCAAGTCGTTTTCCTCTTGCTCTCTCTCTCTCTCTCTCTCGCTCTTCACTGGGGCAGCTGGAGGGATTCCTGGCAGAGTGATTTGGGACTAAATCAGAAAATCACATTGCCAGGGATTTCCAACCAGCTGCAGGCCACTCGCTTCGACAAGAAAATGTCATCTCGCATCCTCTAATGTCCTCTACCGTATTTACATTGATCCTAAATCTCTTTTTTTTTTGTACACAGCTGCCTTACTTTTCTTCAAAAATCTAAAAAAGAAAAAAAAAAGAAAAAAGATGCCCCTTTAAGCTCCTCACGAAGCCCGAGCAGGAATAAACACCAACTGAGGAAGGCCAAATCAATCCAACAATCTGAACATACAGAAAATGTAGGTTCCAAACAGAGCACTAAATGCCTTTCATTTATTTCAAAGCCTAAACATCAGCCTCCGACTGATGACTGCGGTTTTATGAATTGGAACGGGCTACGGGACTCTGGTGCCATGCAGACGTATGTGGGACCGCAGTATAAAGAAGACTGTGGCTTCTGTACTCGAGGTGGTCTTTGAAACCTACATGTGGAAAGAATTGGAATTATCACCATCATACTTTGATGCATAAGCGTATGTCGAAAGGAAAATGTGTTAATGAGTTCTTTAGGCACATGGATATGGTTCTGATTGAGTGTAGAATTTTAAAAGCTAAGATTTATTAGTATTTGGAGAACGAATGAGGTGAAGAAAAACAAAAACTCTGCAATGTGTTGAATGGGATATTTTATTGGTGTTGTAAAAAAAAAAAAAGTTACTACCATACTTTGATGCATTTATTTTATTTTATTTTTTTACCATCGCGTTTCATCATAGATTGACTGGTTGATATTTTTCCCCAGAGAAATTATTCCAGGACCCACTTCCAATCATTATTAAAATGTAATAATGTGTATACGAGTGAAAACAAGCTAAAACGGCCACTCTCCCCATTCAGGCTGTGCCAGTGACCAACATCTGCGATCTTTGGGTTGTGCTGTGGTTGAAGGCAGAAAAACAAGAACAACAGCAATAAAAGAAGACTTAGCACAAGCACATGAACTCACAAGAAGAATGCCTGGCTCAGATAAGGTGGTGCGTCACTCTGTGATGTTTCGTGAGGTGCAGGACTTGGCTTGCTTTGTGAACAGATCCGGGAAAAGGCCGTGTTCACAGTGGCTAAGTTCCGCTCCTCTGAGGCTAATTCTCAGAACGGCTGCAATGCAGTAATCCAGGCACCATGTGTATAAAGTCTCCGAGAGTAAAGCGCACTGACCCAAGGTAAGCTTTTCTTGTCATAGTTGAATGATCATTTTTATAGAAATGGGAAGGAAACTGATCCTAGATCAGCATTCTGTCATTGTGACAGTTTGTAAACACAGGCTTAGGGTGCCAGCTTTCATCTCTCGCCAGGATGGTCTGATTAAGTAGGTTTTTATCCATAGGAATATGCACGTGCTGAATGACATATAGAGACTTTGTAGGCCGAGACATATTTTTCAGGTCCATAGGCCAAAAAAAAAAAAAATCAAATATTAAAACAGTATAGCATGAACACTTTCATGTGTAAGGCCAGGTCTCTGTTTACAGAAACACAAATGAACTGACCTACCCAAAAAAACCACATCAAGAACCATTTCAAACATGTCATATACCCATAACTTATGTTTTGACAAGGACATCTGTATAGTATGTCACCCCTTCATATGAAAAGGCTATACGTATCATGTCGCACTGAGTACACACATCTTTACAAAATCATAATGGAAGGCCAGTGCATTACCTTGAAAGGTTTGTTCTAACAATGTTACTTTTAGCCTATAAGATCCAGTTCATTCACTGTGATAACATCTAAGGGACCATAGAACAGCTGCCGTAGTGTAAATGTGTACATCAAGCGCAGCATGTTTGAAATGTATATGATGGATTCAATCATTCGAGACGTACATAATGAGACATGTCAACTACATCAAATATATGATCCACCCAAAGATCATTTTTAAAAATGACTGGAAAATCTAAGGCAGCAACAAATCCAGTACAGTGTAAAGAGATGTATCTTGGGATTGTGAGTATATAATAATGACATAGTTATGATGTGAAAAAAGACTGTGTTGGATTTTCATCCACATGAAGTGAGCAGGAAAAAAAGGAAGACTGGGCTCAACCTCCTGTGCCTACTGAGCTGATAACAGTTGGTAAAGCACGCACTGGCTCAGTTCAGCAGGAACCGGAGTTAGGCCCCTTACTGCATCGAGCTGATTCCAGATATCCCAGCATCCTCCTCTGCGCACTTCAATCAGCCGTCGGGCATACGAGCAGCGGAAGGAGGCTGCTGTTTGGGCTTTACGCAGATTCCAGAAGCAGAGCTTTTCCAGGCGGATTTCCGACCAAGTCATTTTTAACATGTGTTTTTATTCAAAAAATAAACTGCCAGATTTGTTCATCCCAGACACACCATCATGGACTTTATTTATAGACAACAAAAGAGAGATGTTTTTCAATTTGTGTTCATAAAAAATAAAAATGAAAACAAAAAATCATTATTTGCTTGGTTTATAGATATTTATAGACACCATGTAATTCTATCCGTTTTCCTGCTCCACAGCGATATGTTATTAATAGGCTGACAAGGATTGTTTTGTCTCCTAGCAGGTAGTGTTTTGTGCGACTGCAAGGCACCTCCAGGCTTTATGGGTAATCCTTACTGTCACATTATGAATGATTTATGATCTCCTTCTCTCATGAGAATATCATTATGGGTGAGGGACTTGATTTCCTCAAGAAAAGTATTGTAGGTGTAATACCTACTACTGTGACCTGGCTTATATTTTAAAAGGATACTGGTTACAGTTAAACAGGAAAGTGCACAAGTTACATAATGAAGAGACTGAAGTGCTGGCTAAAATCTTCAAAAGGTACTTCAGGGGGTTCTTTAAGGGTGTGCTAGATAATTGGACATTTGTAGCTTCTACTAAAACCTTTCAGGATTGGGACATGGGTTTACTATGAACCTCAAAGTGTCTCCCTTAAGGGACAACCAAAAAAAGCCGTTTGGAATCAAAGATCTTCCTACATATATCTTTTACGGGTTTTCTGTTCCCCTTCCTCTTTCGTTCCCACCATTTGCAGGTGGTCTGAGAATCAAGGAGAACATAAATCATGATTATTATAATTAAGTCCCTCAAAACAGCAATAATCTACAGTCATGAAACTTAGCTTCAGGGTGTCTCTATATACAGTAAACACCTGAATACACATACAATGGTGTATAAATGTCTGAGAAAACTAGTGAACATTTAAAAAAGAAATTCTCTAATTTAAGGCAAGAATTTTCATTCCAAATGAAAAGTCATTATTTTTTAACTTTAACTCGTTCTAGCAAGTACTTTTCTTTCGGAACACAAGGCTGTGTGTAACAAAATTTTCTTTTTAAAACCCGCTACATGTGCTTCTTTGAACTTTAGCATGTTTTAGTCAAAACTGTCCTGTAAAGTCAACTGCATCGCTCCTTTCTGTCATGTGATCAGTGAAACAAAACTACCTGCTGGGTAAACCAGTGCTTACTGCGAGTGAACTAAATGTGTTCAGTGGATTTTTGGAAAATGCTGCAGCAAAGTACATTTACACTTGCGTATGGCAACTGCAGTCACCCTAGCATTAATAGATTACAGGTTCTCTGTCTGCAATACATTCTGTGAAATAGGACATTATGCGATTTGGATGTTGTGCAAACACCATCTTACTGTATATACTAAACAACGTTATGTGGGACACTGTAGTGTAACTTTCTGTTTCACTTTCAAATCATTAATTTGCCTTTTTTTCTTGCTTCTTTTATCACTAGCAAATGCTTTGATGCATTTTGAGAACCATGATGCACTTACAGTAATATTCTCTAAAATAAATTAACCATATACAGTAATTATGATATAAGGCTACAACACACAAAATAGATGTACAATCATTTTTATATTTTTCAATTTGCAGGGACTTTTAAATTGCATACTTAAAATACAACTGCAGGCTGATTTAGTGAATAAACTGTGGGTGATAAGTTGTTTTGCAAAATCACCCAGAATTCACATTGATATAATGAAAAAAAAAACGTTTGACTTAATATTTTGCCATTTGTGCATTTTTATCAAGTTTATCTCTCAAGTAAAACTTCCACAAAACATCCTCTATGAATTTGCAAAACTTCTTGCTTATTAAAAAAAAAAAGAAAATCTCAAAAACTGTAAAAATGGGCTTTTTTTTTTTTGCTGTCAATCTGTTTGAAAGACTTCTTTTTGCTTTAATGACAGCATGCACTCTAGCTGGTATGCAATCTGCAAGTTTGTGCAAAACTTTACAATCCGTTTTAGATCAAATCCAGAGAGTGGCGTGTCGTCTGAGTATGTGCTTCAATAGAAGAGATTAAGCATAGGGAAAACCTGGCCTTTTGTACAAAGCAATTAATAAGTCAAACCGGGACGTTCTGCTGAATGAAGCTGTAAAACTGATTGACATTTACATAAGACTTCGAGCACAGTACGGTGATTGGACTCTTAGTAAATACCTCAGGAATGCCTGATCTGATGAGACACATCTGTCTGTGGGAACTGTACACACAATTATTAAGAAACACCATTTGTATATTACATGAACTGACCTTGCTTCAAGCCATTTCCACATGTTGGGGCAATTAAAGGAGTTCCTGGGCGGCCGGTTTTTCAGATGTGAAGCAGGCAGTGGAATCATGGCTCCGGCATACTGAGAAAACATTCTACCTAGATGGTATCATTTGCAGTGGACAGCAAAGCACAAATGGCTTCATTCAAAGTTGCATACAGAATTGGCCAGCGCAAAAAAACTACAAAAGATTGCTGAGCAGCTAATAAACATGGGGTCAATTATGCAAAGATAAGTGACAACGTAAGCCTTGTATAACAATTGCA
>JAQQZS010000001.1:26126172-26142758 GCA_030068045.1 Platyallabes tihoni
AGGGTGATATAAAATAAGGTCAAATATTTATATGCGATTTAAATGTGATTAATTTCGATTAATTAATTACAAAGCCTGTAATTAATTAGATAAATTTTTTTAATCGAGTCCCGACCCTAATATATATATATATATATATATATATATACTTTTTTCAACCTATGCTGTGTTGCCTGCACAGATATAAACTTTAAGGGTTTTAAACACCCACCGTTGCTGTAACATAGTATACAAGACTATTCCCAGCAGTGTGCCTTTATTTCCTGCAAAGTTTGTTTGAAAGGTGCGGGAAGGCAGGGGACTGTACAGTTTTTTTCCTGCAGCAAAAATCTATAAATGAAACACCAAATGAATATAAATAATATTATATTACATTTCTAGCATAGGATAAAACTAAACTGGCAAAATAAAATGTTAAATTACTGCATCATATTTGGTAACCATTAGTAAAGCTTACTGAAGGTCTCACCAGATGCAAAGATCTCATGAGTGGAGTATCATCTATTTTAGAGGTGAATATCAGAATTACTGACATTTTCAAACAGACACAAATACACACTGATTAGGCCTGGGGGAAAAATCCATATATAAAAGGTTGTGTGCTATCTTACATCACTGTAAGATGTCTGTGTCGCCCTTGCAGGAAGCTTCTCTGCAAATCAATACTGAGCTAGACTGACTGATCATCTTTCTCCTTTAATGAAAGATTTTTAAATCCTGATGAGTGTGGTATCTCTCTCCCTGGATGACTACAGATCCATTCCCAAGGAAAATGATGTAAATCACATGCTATGGCCTTAACACTCACCAGATCTCAAGAAGTCAGTTGAATACTTATGGGAGATTTTGAAGTGATGTGTGAAGTGAAATCTGCCTTGGCCTCCGTCGTCAAAGGACTGATTGAAGGACTATATTTCAGAAGAATGGTGTTCATCTATGCAAAGACTTGTAGAATGTGTGACCGGTCAAATTTATATTGGTTGTTTTTTTCCTTTAAACTGTCCTGGGTCTGTACCTATAGTTTTATATATTATTTTCACCAGGAACCATGTTTTAACCACTGAGGTCAGGGGTAGCTCATTGGTTAAGGCATTGAACTATGGTTCGGAAGGTCCCAGGTTCAATTCCCACAACCACCAAGAAGAGTTTGCCCCTGTTGGGCCCTTGAGCAGGGCCCGTAACCCTCAACTGCTCAGATGTACAATGAGATATTAAAAAAAAAGTCATTTTGGATAATGTAAGAAGAGTAATGGAGGATTAAGGCACAGAGAGAATCTTTTTAAAATTAATTTCCATATAGAGATATACATACAGTATGTAATGCATCTAAAACATCATTTATTCGTTATTGAGCATGAACAGCAAATCTTTTGGATATCTGACAATTCTGAAGTTGCAAAGTACAGCCAAAATCACTAATGATGTTCTATTCAGAGAAAATAAATGAGACAGTAACTGTAGAGAAAAGAAGCTTTTGTGCTCTTCCCCACATTCAATAGCGAGGATATAAAATAATACACTTTAATAGGCTGTCTCACCAGCTGCAGTCCTTTTCTTTCTAGAATTCATTATAACAGAGTTCCTTCCAGTTGATGTGCTGCATTTCAACAAGAGATGTCTTCTTTTATATTATGTGCAGTGACAGCAGCAAGGTTATCCCCATAAGCTCTAAAAGCAGGAGCACATTCAGGCTGTCTCTCTGTGCCTCTCACGCTTTCTTCCTGCACTTCTGTGGGCTTCATGGCCACTTAAAAGGCACAAGCCCTCAGTTTCAACCTTTGTCAATAAAAGGTGGTGGGAGGAAAAAAAAAATACAAATGTGGTCTTTCATGGTCACAAAAAGGAACCAACACAAGATTAAGATGCATTACCTCAGTCAAGAAGAGTTTGCGTTTGTACTGTATGTCTAGAGTTTGTGACCCGAACCTATAAAAGTGACTTTTTTGAAAACTAAAACTATGATGATTTTCACTTGTGCTTTCAAGGTTGTGCTCCCATAATCATAATGTTCAACAAACAGATCCTAACGTATTATTAAGTATTAAGTATTAAACTAAAACGTGACTTAGATTTTTCGAAATATGTCGAAGCATGACTCTGTATGATGCAATGATTCAGTATGTCTAACAAAATAATATTTCAGGGAATATTTAATCAAATGTTAAGTACCATGTAGTTCGCTAGTAAATTTTACACTTACTCTCTCTCACTCATTCCTTATCCTGCTTATCCTGCACAGGATACTAGGTAGGGTACACCACGTTGGACTCACACTCTCACACACTCACTCACACTATGGGCAGTTTGAAAAATCTGCATGTCTATGTACTGTGCGAGGAAACCAGAGCAACCAGAGGAAACCCACCAACCGGGAGGAGGAAATGCAAACTCCAACTTACACAGACCCAAAAGTAGAAGTGAAATTCAATAATAAAACATTTTATACAATATGTATGAATATAATATGAATAACATATTTGCTGATTAGTATTCAGTTTAGAATACCTACATTATACACACATGCATGTAAAAAAATTAAAAAAAATACTAATTCAAGAATTTTCTGGATGTTTTAATGTTTTTTTTGACAGTTCTATTGTAAAACAGCAAGAACGTTATTCAAAGAGACACAAAACAGCACAGTGTTTATGAAGGATACTTTCCGTGACAGGAACAGCATTACTACCATCGCAGCAGCTATAATCAAATCCAGGAGGCATTAAGAGTGTGTATTATGTGTGTGTGTGTGTGAGAGAGAGAGAGAGAGAGAGAGAGACAGCGAAAGAGAGAGAGGAGGTGGGTAATTATGCTACATAGCACGCACACTCTGGTCTCTGGTCAGAAAGCGCAGAACAGGGGTTGACGAGCTATAACAATCAGAAGACACATTGAAGTTCTTCTATAAAGTTATAATAGGTTGACATTACATCATCCTAAAAGAAGACAAGCCTTTTCTAGTTAGTCTCAATTATAGCTGGATTAAGGATCTCAGTTTGTTATTAAAAATCAGCCAGAGAAAGAGGAAGAGGGTGTACACTAAACATACGTAAATGCTCATAGGATCCATTTACACACTGATCTGCAGCTATTCCAGTTATATATTTCATATAATACAGTATGCGTCCCTTGAGGAGAAGAAAACTCTAACCAGGGGGAAATCTGATTAGGGGATGTATTTTCTTAGTAATAGCTCCTCCTTGCAAATGAGCAAAGCTTTTCATCTGTTTCCTCATCTCAGCAACAAGATGTCATTTCTAAAGCCTCCTTAAATTTCTCAACAGAGAACCAGAGTACCTCTCAGCCCAGTCCTCTAGCAGATATTTTCCTTCATCTCAAGGGTTTGCCACTATTTTTTGTGACTTTAAGGAGATGATTGCGTTATATTATGGTATACATGTCAAGCCTTAACACACATGCAAATGTCTGATCAAATTAAGAATTCAATCTGTTTTTCAGTCTGTAACCTTTCAAACCTTGGAGTTTCCATGATCTGATCTGAGCAGGAAAACAGCTGAATTTTGCCCAAGGAAAAAGTTAAAAATAGGCTGCGTGCTGAGAAAGATTTCAAATGTTCATTAACCGCATCCAATCTTATTATATTTATCACAACCCAAAGCGAGTATAACGTATATATGGTTTAGTAATTACCCTGTCGACCCAAATTTTCCACAATAAGACGAACATTGACTTGTTTTGGCTGAATGTGTGGTAATGTAAGACTGCCACATAGTGGCCATATGGAGAGCTGCATCATTATTAAACCTCTTACTCTTGATTTTAAGTTGTGTTTATAAAGCAGGTCACATTTTGTACTTGTTCAGCAGAGGCCTTGCAGTTCATTTTAGGGTGCAGAGTGATGTGAGGTGATGAGTACACAATAAATAAGGGTCTGTTTACACCCTTGCATCATAATGTGTAACACACTTCGGAAAACAAACCAAGCACACATGTAAAGAAGAAGAAGACAAAAAAACACCATCTGTGCCTTGTATCAGCAGATTTGTTACTACGGCACAAACTTCCACAGACCATCCTGGCACTCTCACGCACGCACACACACACACACACACACACACACACACATACACACATACACACAGCTGCCAGAGTGAGAGGAAGAGAGAAGAAATACACAAATGTATTACAGGAGACAAAGTTCAGATTAGGAGCTCATCCCTAAACGCTGGTCTCACCATGCAGAATTACGCCAAACCACACTTCCATTTCCTACAGTTATTTTGTTTGATGGACCTCCACATCATAAATAAATACAACCATCAATCCTTAAATGTACTGTACAAATTGTTGCACAATTTATATAGTATATAGGATAAATTGGACTGACTCCAAAAACTCTTATGAAATCCGTCTCCAATAATCACCATGTAGAAACTGTTACTGTCTTTGACTGATAAATAAGCTTAAAAATAAAAACCAATTCGAATCATTCACATACTGTATGTCTGTAATTAAATTCTTTGAATCACCCTTATTACAGAACGTGGTTCAGGTCAACATGGTTCAACTTGGGCATTAAAGGAACATAATGGATGCATGAAACACAATATAGTTATGGTTCAAATCTGAACTGATGTTTCTGCTATTTGATGATTCACTTCGTTTGTTGTCTAATTGTATTCTGTTATATCTCTAGATGCGTATTTTAAGGAACTGTGGTCATTTTTATTATCGCTCTGTGTAGTTATTCTGGTTTATTTTATTGGTCTTTTTACTTCTGTTTGTTTAATTTATTAACCCTTGCATGTACACTATATTGTCAAAAGTATTCGTTCGCCTGTCTTTACATGCATATGCACTTCCAATTATTAATCCACAGTTTTAATATGATGTTGACCCAGCATTTGCAACTATAACAGCATCAACTCTTCTGGGAAGACTTTGCACAAGGTTTAGGAGTGTGTTTATGGGAATTTTTGACCGTTCTTCCAGAAGCTCATTTGTGAGGTCAGACACTGATGTTAGGTGAGAAGGACTGGCCCGCAGTCTCTGCTCTAATTCATCCCAAAGATGTTCTATCGGGTTCAGGTCAGGACTCTGTGGAGGCCAGTCAAGTTCTTTCACACCGAACTCTCTCATCCATGTCTTTATGGACCTTGCTTTGTGCACTGGTGCACAATCATGTTGGAACAGAAAGGGGGACATCCCCAAACTATTTCCACAAAGTTGGGGGCATAAAATTGTCCAAAATGTCTTGGTATGCTGAAGCATTAAGTATATACAGTATATTCATTATATTTATCATATTCTCTGAATATTTATATATTTAAACTTCAAATCCTAATAAACAAAAAAAAAACTTTTTTATCCTATTTATTTCATCCTAGTAAGTGCTTTGTCTTGGTCATGGCCACTGTGGAGGGAAGAAACAATGATTCTTGGGTGTCTTGAGCAGTGTAACACAGCGCCAAAACTGGCGGTGAATCATGATGAACCGTACTTACAGCCACCGCACGAAACCGCGTAGGTGAGGTAGCGCTATTAGTAGTTAACAGATTATGGGCCAGACTTGAATGATGATGGTAGATGGTAGATGTTTTAGTCTTGACTAAAACAACATGCATGAGGAATCACAAAAGAGTTTTCATTTTCTGCAGTGGAAAAGTTAGTCTTTCCACTGCATCACTAGTTACTTTTATCACAAAGTAACGCAGAGTAATGTAACTGATTACTTTTTAATGATTTTTTAGTAATTTTGTAATGTATTTAATTGCTTTAAAAAGTAAGGTCCCCCAACACTGGTCTTGAGAAATGATTAGGACAGTTTTTGAATTCTTAAAAAAAAATCCAAATGCGTAATCAATATTGGAAAAACGTGGCTTAGTTGCTATCACTGTTGCCTCGCACATACAGAACATGGACGTTGGATGTGTTCCTTATGCTTGGTGGGTTTCTTCTGGGTACTCTAGTTTCCTCCCACAGTTCAAAGACATGCATTTTGGGCCGGCTTTATTTTCTCTACAGACCAAATTGTCTGTAGTGTGTGTGTGTGTGTGTGTGTGTGTGCGTGTGTGTGTTTGCATGCCTGTAGGTTGCCAGAGGTTGGGGGTCAATGACTGCTGGCGAGAAGTAAAATGTCATTTTTGACAAGCTGGCCTAGATGAATGAATAAGCCACATTTTCTAAAACCCAGTAGGGACAGATTACATTTTTTTTTAAAGACTACTCCTCTAAGCAGCATTTTATAATTGATTTCTTGCAATAGCAATATTACAAGATTAAAAGACATAAATGTCAAAATCAATCCCATAAACTAAACATTATAAACTAACTAAAGGTCTCTGTGCACAATATAATAGCCATAATGTAGTATAAATTCATCAGTGCATCATTTAACGGCATGGTTCATACAGTCATCATCAATTAGAAATCCATTACTCTCCTTCACTTTTCCTCCTTGCACTTATCGTATTTTAAGCCCAATTTGTCCTAAACCTTTCTGTTTGAAAAAATACTAATCCATAAACCGTGTTGGGTCAGAGGCTCTGGTGAAGATTGGTGGCACATAAGTTCTGCTAAATACCAGAACGTTTAATCCAAAAGCGTAGTTCTCTCTGTCATGGAGTTTAGATGTAGCCTTATATTTTAACTTCTAACAAGATTCCAAACTTACATTCAAATCACTACAGAAATAATTAAACACAAAAGCAGATACATTGTACCTAGGTTTCCCAGTAGAACATTACTCAAAGCATCTGACTGCCTCCAGTGGCTTGTCATCTTACTATAGTGCATTCTGGTGATATCTCTTTCCCAGGCAAGCGACACCACACACACACAGACACGCACATATGAATGTGATTCATCAGAACTTCTTCCATTGCTCCATGGTCCAGTTCTGATGCTCACATGCCCACTGTAAACACTTTTACAGGGGTCAGCATGGGCACTCTGAGTGGTCGGCGGCTACGCAGCCTCATATGCAGCAAGCACAGTGCGATGCATTGTGTGTTCTGACACCTTTCTTTCATATCTAGCATTTTCAGCAATTTCTGTAACAGAAGCACTTCTGTAAGATCAGAACAGATGGGCTCAAAGCCTATGCTTTCCACACACATCTATGAACCCTGGTTGTCCTTGTTTGGACCACTTTCGGTTGGAACACCATTCAAGACCTGCCTTTTTGGAGATGTTTTGACCCAGTCTGACAAAGCCATCACAATTTGGCCTTCATGAGTCAATCTGATTCTTTACATTGTCCATTTCTTCTGCTTCCGAAGCAGGCCATACCTAAATATTCACATGCTGCTTAATATACTGTATTCCCACTTGCTACAAGCGCAAATGTTATTCACTTGAAATGCAGAGTTCTGAGTGGAACAAACATTGTTTGGTTTTTGGCTAACCTGTTCTGCATGGAAAAGTGAACCAAGATCTCTTGATAAGTGTCTCCAAGCGTCTTGTACAGAAAGAGACTGCTGTTTTTTTTTCTCTAGGAAAGGGTTAAGTCACATAAATGAAATGTTGCTTTTACAGTAGGTAACAGTTATTTCAATTTCATTTATAAATATCTGCTTTAAACTACAAACATGTTAAAAAGAAGTTTAATAGAAATCTCCATTTGAAAAAATCCAGTTAGCCATATATAATATATAATATGGCATTTAATTAAAAGTACTATAATGTGTAGTTATATAATTACCATATTTTCACACCAAAGTAGAAATAACTTTTTAAGATAAAATAAACAATTTTATCTGTCAGCACACAGGCTTGGCCTACTGGTTGGATGCATCCTTCTGAGTCACTGACACCAGAACCATGCCCAAGGGATACGATTTTTAAGAAAGTGTAAACTCATTGCTCATATTTGACATATTTGACACTCCTTACACTGCTCCAGTGTTTCTGCAGATATATTATTACCTCTGGTATGACATAGAAGGATATGATGATGCTGTCTAATGTCGCAATCAATGATTATGCCTATATGGTGTTATATGTTATATGGTGAGGAACGCTTGCTACGCCCGCTACTCCAGCTGCCCACTACCCTGGGGTTTCAATAGCGACGAGCTTGGCCTGAAGTTCTTGATTTCGCCATAGACAATGCAGCCTACTGTTACAGTTGTTAGCAACACCTGTGACATGCTCACAGAATGACATAAACGTTGATGATGCTGCCTACTGCCTACCTGCACAAACACCGCCTGCCCAAACAAACAGAATTCGATACTACGCTTGATCCTAGCCAAAAGGAGAGGGCTCAGAAGGAAAGTTTTGGTGGAGAGGAGATGGGTATGTATGGTAAAGATGCTGCTGCAACTGTAGTTTGGCCTCCTCTGGGTGTGCTTATTTCTATTTGAAAATATTAATGATAATTATAGTATAGATATTTAGCAAATACTATAGATACATTGACCAGTAATAAAAAGATAGCATTCATGTCTCCACTGATGGGTGTCAGAAAATCAGACAAAGGAATCAGACAAAACTGGAGCTTCAGTTACTATACCAAGTTACAAATTAAAGAGTACCAAGAGAACCTCTGATTGTCTGAGTTTATGAACTGTGGAGCTGTATGCATTACTGATGCCATTAGAATGGTCTGAGAAGGTTAGTCACCAAAATGTAGTGATTTTTAGTGACTCAGCAGCAGCACTTTCAATCATTAGTACAGCTATGGCCAGAAGCCACGAGGATCTTGTCCAGGAATTCTTGTTAGCTAACTCAAGAATAATTGGACAAGGGAAAAATGTCTCTTTCCTGTGGATGCCAGCTCTTTCAGGTATCCAGCGAAATGAGAGAGCAGATGAGTCGGCAAAAGAAGCAACCAAAAAAGTGGATGTTGAGATGCTGCTCCAAAAACTAGGGAGAGTAGAAAGCAATTTTATGTATTTTAGAATGGAGGAGTCACTGATCAGGGAAGGAAGAATTTAATGATGTTTTTGAGGAAGAGTGGACTGAAAAGTCGGGACATTGAAGCTGAGGAGAGAGAGAGAGAGAGAGGTGGAGGTTATGCAACCTACAGAACTCCAACTAACGATGTTAAGTGGTACTGAAAGAATAACATATCGAGAAGAAAGAGTGTGTGGAAGTAACGCAGACGAGAAGTTAAAGACACAGAAGATCAGGGATGCATTCATTAAGGAAAGCTGGTCTGGAAAATCAGCTTTAAAAGGCTGGGAAGATAAGGGAGAATTAGGCCTACTGTTGGTGCCAATGAAACCTACTGGACCTCTCCTGCTGTTAAAAAAGTAGGAAGACAGACAGATGGACGGACGGACGGACGGACAGATAGATGGATAGATAGATGGATAGATAGATGGATGGACAGACAGACAGACAGACAGATACCTGTAGTCCAACCAAATAATTTTGGTTGGGAATTATCATTCAATACAGTGTCCGTGGTACCTTGTACCTGGGCATTACGAACGCCTTCAGTATTTTAGTTTACATATTTATTTGGCATTTAGTGCAAGACATAGCAGTTATATGTATTAGTTATATGTATATTTATATATATTTAAAAAATATGTTTATTGTGTTGGACATTGATAGTATTGGTAATATTTTTGGGTGGCTGGAACGGATTATGTGCATTTACATTATTTCCTATGGGGAAATGCGTTTCGCAAAATGAAATTCCACCTTAAAATCCGTATGTCAGGGTTCCACTGTAATAACATTGTGGATGAAGATACTGTTAAAAAAAAAAGTGCTGGTATTTTATACCGTATTGTGACGTCACACTAGCAGTTGACCTGACAAAAATATCACTGTGTGAGTGAAGGCAATTCTAAATGATTTTAGATATCGAATTAAATTGTAAAAAAATTTTTAAACGTGATGAGTATTTTAGTCTCCAAGCTCAAATCTAAAGTTAAATTAAATGCAGCTTTAATCATTTTGTTCCCCTACGTACTTCCGGTTTGACGAACAACTTCCGCTGACGTATTTTGAAAGCTTGGCGGTTGAGCATTATTTTTCATGTTTATATACGGCAGGCTCGTGTGTGTGTGTGTGTAGCCCTGTGTAAGCTTGTGTTTGGTAAAATGGACCCAGCAACTGCGACGTTTCTTGTTGGACTCGCTGTCAAAATTAGCCGCAGTGACGGTAAAAGAAATTATTAATTGAAACTCACAGTTAGCAGCTAAGCTAAGTTGGTTAAGAAGGTTTACTTCACTGTTAAACTTGGTGAAGAGAGTAACTGAACAGTAATGTTGGAGTATTTCTAGAGCTGACTGGTGACCTGAGATGTGTCTGAGTGGTTTAATTGTTTAACTCACTGATTGAGTTTTGAAGGTGTGACTGGCATTAATGTGAACTTGCTGTGTTTGTGTGCAGGGAGAGTTCACAGTGCAACAGTCAAGTCAGTCCATGCCACCAAGTCTACAGTACATGTGGAGTGGACCGAGAATGAAGTGACAAAAGGAAAAGAGGTAGGCAAAGGCTTAAAAAGTCACCACTTGCCTGCTGCTGTTCCTTGTGTGTGCATGCATGCTTCAAGTGTTCGTGGTCCTCACTTGCTCAATCTGTGTCCTTTAGATCGACCTGAGCGATGTGTGTCGTCTCAATGCTGATCTGATCGAATACCTGCAAACGTCCAAACAAGCAGGCCCTTCCACTGCTCCAGCCCGGAGCCCTGCACGCCCACCTAAAGCCGAGAAAGTGAGCATCATGGGTGATTCCTTTCCATAAACTGTTCGAATGCCATACAAGGAGTTTAAAAAAATCTATGAAACCCTTGTTAAGATTGCAGATTGTTTGTGATTTAAAAACAACAATAACAAATCACTTTCATTTACATTTAGGCATTTAGTTCTTGTCCAGAGTGACTTACAAAGGTGCTTTGAAGTTTCCTTTATTGGATAGATCGTTACATCGGTTACTAACCATAAGTACTATCAGTCAAACACTGTTGAGAAGCTTTTTTTTTTTTATGGATTTAACCCAAATACCTATAAAACACACAGGTCTTTAGTCATCACTTAAAGATTGTCAGTGACCCCCAACATCTCTTTCCACCTTTATTGTAATACGACAGCTGTTGTAAAAACCCTTCGGATATGGCCAGGAAATTAGCTGACAAGGAATCAAAAAGACCCTGAGCCAGGGTTCAACAAGAGAGCATACTTTTATAATTTATCATTCAGCCCGTGAAATGTGTTGCAAAACAACCATTTTATACATCTTATGAACACTGCAGGGTCAATGGCCAAGAAAGGAAAAATAATAGAAGAAAAGCATCACATGAGCACAGGTAAACTAGGGTGCCATGTAGTGGTTAGCACAGTTACCTTGCACCTCCACGGTCTGGGTTTAGTTCCCGCTTTGGGTCTGCGTGCATGAAGTTTGCATGTTCTCCCAATGCTTGGTGGGTTTGCTCCAGGTACTCGGGTTTCCTTCCGCAGTCCAAAGACATGCAGGTTAGGCTAACTGCTGTTCCCAAATTGCCCATAGTGTGTGTGTGTGTGTGTGTGCACGCACTGCGATGGATCGGCACCCTGTCCAGGGTGTACCCCACCTAGTGCCGAAGTCTCCTGGGATAGGCTCCAGGCCTTTCGCGACACTGAATACAGAATTAAGTGGTGTACACGATGAGTGAGTGAGTCCAAAGACATGCAGATTAAGGCTAATTGGCATTCCCAAATTGCTCGTAGTGTAGATGTGTATATGTAGAAATGTATGTAGAACCGTGTATGTGGTTGCCCTGCAATGGATTGGCACCCCCTCCAGGGTGTACCCCACCTCATGCCCAAAGTCTCTGGGAATAAGCTCCAGGCCCCCCTGCGACACTGTATACAGGATAAAGCAGTATAGCCGATGAGTGATGGTGCCATATCTATGCTGCCTGGCCAAAAAAGAAGTCATAACTTCTGAAGGGACAAATTATTTGCCTGCATTAAGTATCGAAAAAAAAAAGAGTTAAGGACAATTTAAAATACTGGAATTGGATTAAGAACTCTGTCATGTTATTAAAGGACCACTGAACCTTCAAATTCATGGAAGAAGGTTCAGTGGTCAGGGAAAAAAAAAAGACCTGAATGAAGATCACTTAAACTGTTGGTAAAGATGCATGGCAAAAAAAATGAAGGTAGACATTACAGCTATGTTTAATAGTGAGAGGGGGAGCATTAATGCATGCACGAAGTGAGAATTTACAGGATTGGGACTAAACAGCTGTGTGTTCATAATAAAACCACTTGTTTAGTAAGACTAATCAGGGAAAAAATACTTAAATTTGTTACAGTATAAAGATGCATTTGGAGCAATGGAAAAAGGTCATGTGGTCTGATGAGTTCAGATTGAGTCTATTTCAGAGCGTTGGGCGTATCAGGGTAAGAAGGGAAGTGCATGAAGCGATACACTCATTATACATAATGTACAAGCTTCTGGTAGCAATATGATCTGGGTTTGCTTCAGCTGGTCAGGTTTAGTCTGAAATCGGGTGACAACTTAAATGTACTGAAGGACCTGGGTATCACATCTATGGACATTTTCTTCCCTTATGGCACAGGCATATTCCAGGATTCAAGTTGTGAATGTGTGGTTCTGTGAGCATGAGGAATCTTTTTCACTCACTAGAATTCGCCACCACGCTGCACTGTCATCAAAGCTAAAGGCAGTCAATGAAATATTGTAGTATGCAATTTTTAAAAATAAATTTGCCCAGACAGTGTATATTATGTGCTGTAGGGAACTAAAGATAAATCCTTCATGGGCTTAAAAAAAACTGAAGTGGAAAACAAATTGAAAACTTTTGGGGAAGAAAAAGAAACCAGGTGCACAGGTCTGTGATTTTTTTTTTTTTTTTTTTTTTTTTTTTTGTTTCGTGAGGATATTTGGAACAGATGGTGAATTTTGTAATATAGCACTGTAACCGAGTTATTCACTATTACTGTAAGTAGTATTGTGACTGATTCTCACTTTTTCTCACAGAAATCAGAGCAGATTGCAAAGTCCTCAAAGATACCTGCCCCTTCAGAGCGTAAGTAACATTTCATTTCATTCACCAGAACAATGGTATTGTTTTAAACAATGTTTGCTTTCTTTTTTTTACATGGAGCTGTATAATATTTATACTTCTAATGTTTCCTGTTTGAAGCGGTGCCTCCAGCTGGTCCATCTGAGGAGCCAGGTTTGCATTAAGCACAACTTTCATCCCTGTCTGACCTATGCACTCTCACTGAAGGGGCTTCAAAAATCTGATCTAAATGGTTAACCCAGAGGTTCTCTGTTCTATGCAGATAAACACTGATTTTTATTTACTTATTTATTTTGTCCTCTCTTCTTTACAAAAGCCATGTGCTGATAAAGACATCATAGTGTTTAACATCGTATGATTGTGGGCAAAGTGTTCATGATTGTTTTCTACAGTACTGAGAGCATGATTATTGATCAGTTATTTATTTTATTTTAGAAATTTTTAGAAATTTAGGAAGACTGGATCTGGACATGTTGGACCTAACTTTTCACAATGAATACAAAAGAATTATTTGTATGAATATTAGCAGATCAAACTTGGTATTCATGGAAATACCTTTAGTTTAAAAATACTAAAGGTTTCGTTTATTGAGCTTGTTTTTAGGAACAACCCCTTTCCTATATTAGTTGTTTAGTTTGCTTGAGTGCATTTTCATAAATTATTTTATTTTAATTCTTTTTATTATGAAATTCTTTTACTTTCACCTCACTTATACAGTTTCTTTGTCACCAGATGTTGTAGTTTATTTATTTATTTATTTTTATACATATTACTACATTTCTGTTTTTGTTGATTATAGATTTGAACCAAAGTAACTGGCATTTGTGTCTGAATTCTTTTATTTTCAGTTTCTTACGATTTTATGTGCATGTTTATATATAGTTAATTATTGTTTAATTATCTTTAAAGGGTAAACAGCAAATACTATTAAACACGACACTGATTACCAATACTTCTATCCCAGATTCAAAACCAAATTAGTGGTGTTGTGAGACAGGCATGGGCTATGGTAATTGCCCAACTCTATAAAGTTTAATACATTTTAGTGAGCTAACAGTATCAATTTATAGAAGAGATACCAAGGTGCAGGTGGTAAAGCGAGGTCAAATATTACTTAAATAATGCTTTGAAATATTTTGCCTGTTCATCTATGAACTAAAAACAGTCACTTTGTGTCATATTCGGCAAACACGATATCAGCACATGACTTCTCCACACCCTTTGTGCTGCAAATCCCGTTTCATATCACAGGTGAAATTTACTGCACTGAACAAGCCCAATAATAATGATGTTTTCGCATTAGCTGCTACAACAAATGGAGTGATTACTTAATCAAATTAACTAATTGGTTTTATATATATAATATACGCACACAATTAAGTAACCCAAGTAAAACTATTTATAATTTTTTTTTATATATCATTTTTCCTGCACTAAGTACTTTACCTTGCCTTCCAGTCCCTAGAAGGATGACCACTCGTCAGACTTGTCTGTTTCGACCACCCACTACTATTCCGTCTGTTGGTGTGACTGCTGTTGGTGATGCTCCCAGTCAGGAGCAGCCCTCATCTTCTATTACTAGAGCCTCAGGTCAGTGCACAATTATCAGCTTGATGGCAGTGTTAGGAAATAGAAGATTTAATTTTTTTTTCATTTATGCATAGCTGTGCTTAGTATCTAACTAGGGATTCCCAAACTTTATGGGCCCTAAATTGACATTATTCATTTTCTGTGATTGGCCTGTTGCGTTTGCCAACCCTGTAGGACAATGGTTATTCATTTAAATCCACCGAAGGTGCTTTTATATATACTCTTTCTGTAGAAGTATAAAATTGTGGTCTATTTTATACTTCTACAGTTCCTAATCTTACATGATTTTCTTAAACAGTAGTTGAACGCGGCGGCACGGTGGTGTAGTGGTTAGCACTGTCACCTTGCACCTCCAGACTCCGGGTTCGTTTCCCGGCCAATCTTGATTCCCCGTCTGTGTGCATGGAGTTTGCATGTTCTCCCCGTGCTGGGTGGGTTTCCTCCCACAGTCCAAAAATATTTAGGTTAGGCTAATTGGCTTTCCCAAACTGCCCTGAGCGCGCGTGTGTGTCTGAGCGCGCGTGTGTGTCTGAGCGCGCGTGTGTGTCTGAGCGCGCGTGTGTGTCTGAGCGCGCGTGTGAGCGCGCGTCTGAGTGCCATGTGATGGATTGGCACCCTGTCTTGGGTGTACCCCGTCTCATATCCTAAGTCTCCTGGGGTAGGCTCCAGGTCCCCGCGAGCCTGAATACAGGATAAAGTGGTATAGATGATGATGGGTGAGTGAGTAGTTAATGCGTTAATCTATAATTATTTAATTATTAACAATTAATGAAATATTTTTAGCTTAAAAGTTATTTAAGAAGCTGGAGCAGCACAATAAAAAAAGCTTATGTAAGTTATGCAAGACAAATTGCTGAATACTTTACACAGTGGTCTTTTGGCTTCTCCCCCTAGAGGGGGCAAAGGTCCACATACTACTTGGCACAGGTTTTACACCAGATACAGTACACTGCTACAGGATGCCCTGCAGGGGGCTACCTTTGTGCATTGGCTTGGACTTGAGCCTGGTCCTCCCTATGACTGATCACTGAGCCAACAATGTCCCTTTACACAACCATAATAAGAAACATAAAAAAAAAGGCTCTTGTCCTCGTTCAATTGTGATTGTTAAATAAGGCTGCAAATGCACCCTCTTGTGGTGAAAATGTTAATAGGTACTGTATGTATGCTGTTAAAAACGTAACTGATTAAAACTTTAATCATTTGACCAGTTATTGATTAATTATTAACATCTCATTTGTGAACTTGTATTTTGTCAAAGGATATCAAAGCATTAAATTAAAGTAATTGAAAGCAAAATGTGACATTTTAAATGCCTTTTTAAATTAGGAAATAGTTTACATTCCCCACCCCCCCCACCCCCCGTGTGTTACAATTCTAATGCTTTGAACTTTATTTTAAAAAGTTGTGAAGTTTTATACCTCAGCTTTGTTCAATGGCTTTGAACAAGTAAATTGCAATTGCAAACATGCTTCATTCCTTTTGTATTTGAGGTTATTTTCTTTAGTTAAATGCATAAGAGTTTAACGTTTAACAAAAATGTTAAATTTTAACTGGGCAGCACGTATCTGTCATCCGCCATACTTATTTTTTCTGAACAAACGTAGCAAATAATTCAATCCTACCAAAAGGGATGAAACGTGTGAATTGTTTAGTGTGTACCACCTGTGGGATTGTAAGGAAACGGTGACGACAGTGAGAGCGCAGGTTGAGAGGCTGCGAGCATGCGGGGCTTCTACTGCATTCGATTTTCAGAACTAATTAGCGCTTGCTGTGTTTTGAGACTTGTGTAATGAGTGGATTTTGAGACTAATTTGCTCAGAGTTTGAAAATGACAGATCAAAGGCATTAAATGCACACGATTCCTGATGGTGTCATGCTATAAAAATGCATTTCCGATTGTCAAAATAAATAAATAAATTGTGTACATATGTACATATATATATATATATATATATATATATATATATCATTCATCTTCTGTACCTCTTTATCCTTGATCAGGGTCGCGGGGGGCCTGGAGCCTATCCCAGGAGACTTTCGGGCA
>JAQQZS010000001.1:26166773-26193712 GCA_030068045.1 Platyallabes tihoni
CTGGAGCCTATCCCAGGAGACTTCGGGCACGAGGCAGGGTACACCCTGGACAGGATGCCAATCCATCGCAGGGCACACACACATACACTCACCCACCCATTAGAAACCTCTTTTGTTCTGAAAAATTTCCAGGGTTTTAAAAACACACGCTAAGATTACACCTTTACTTGACACGGTTACAAAGCAGACACGTTAAAACGTTAAACTGATTTTATGGTTACCATATCTACTTAATACAAGTGTATTAATATAAACCTACTGTATAAGGATTGCAGTTACAGGAAATTCTGACCAATCAGAATGACGCACTGAACAGGACTGTAGTATATCAAGGCACAGAATTTTTTTTAGTTATAAATTGTTTAGTTTGATAAATATATGTGTGCATCTCAAAAAAAAAAAAAAAAAAATCTTACAATGCTCTTAAATATATGCCCAAGGAAGTATGTTTTAAGCACACAAAATGCATAACTTGGAAAGTACTGTAACTTGAAAAGCCAGAGGTGTATCAGATTCAGACATGCGAGGCAGTATTGTGGGAGGTGGAGGAATGTACAGTGCACGCCTTTCATCTGCATAGGTGGGCTCAGTGCACACGGGAACGCTCGCCTCCGGACTCATAACAATCAAACAGGAAATGTGAAGCCAGGTTGTTACGCCACACCCTCCCCCACCGCACCTGAGCAGCTTGTTCACTCAAATCGCCCAACACCTCAGCCCAGCCAGGCACACACAATATACATCCTGTTGAGCCCTGAAAGCAAAAATCCCTCCGTCTTGTACAGAATATCACTGCTGGGTGACATTTTAATCTACATCTACTGGATTTCAGTTACACGCCTTTTGTATATAACAACCGACAAAGAAGGCTTTTAAGAAGACGAAAAAACAGAACCACATTCAAGTTGATTTTTTTTTTTTTTACATTTATTTTGTTAGTTGTATTCTTATTAAGGGTGAAGGGAAATGATGGTCACACAAAAGTTGTGTGTATATTTTTTTCTCTTGCACATGGATTTCTGAAGTCAGTGTTTTAGACAACAAATAGATATTTGAAGGAAGAAAGGCAACACAAGGTGGACAGCGACAACCGCACCCCGCTCCTTCATTTTCCAAACAGAATTTCTCCTCATCTAACAGCAAATTAAAAAAAATAAAAATAAAAAAAAAAACGAAAACCTCCACTCCAACCAATTTTACACCCAACCCACCCCCAAAAAAAGCAACAAATAGATATAATTATATATATATTTGCATTTGTAATATATTTACTCTTTAAAAATATAACATCAGTCTAGTGACTAACATCTGTACAAACTACAAAAATAAAACTTTTTTTTCATATAAATAATTCATATGGCATGACATACATTTCAAATAGAAGTACAGGACCCCCATCCCCTAATCTTTCCTTTCTGCTATCTCACCATGCACGTACTTCATGTACATGTATACCGTGGATTGCGTGCTTGACGTTTGTGTTATGTCATTTTTTTTTTTTTTTATTATTATTGTTGTTGTTTAGATTCAGTAGCTACATATTGTTCTGTTTCTAGTTCTGTCACAAAAAAAGCTGCCACTTAAATCTAATGTTTCCCTGGGTTTAACCTGGCAGTGTTGTGACCAGTATTGAAAAACTCAAAATCGAAGAGACAGAAAAGAAGAAATACTGGCTTGAATGAGCTCCATGAGTGATACACTGGCCTAGCTGGAGAAACCTGCGTGAGAACGACTTAATCTAGCATTGCACAGGACTAGAGCTATGGATTACCTCTAAAGAAGCTAAAAAAACAAAGAAACAAAAAGCCTGACTTCATAATGTACTTAAATAAGATTCCGTTTCCAAGTGAAAATTTGGGGAAAATTATAATTCGGTATTGACTATATGTCTCAGGAACATTGGATTATAACTGCAAATATATTCAACATGTCTATCAAGTGGATGCCAATTGATTCTGAAGCACACTGAAGGTTTTACTGACCTCAACCCACAGATGAGTCAGTGAGACCTACTGTATAATATACGACAGGTGGAGGAAACTTTGTGGTCACCATATTAGAAAGTGGGTCATTTTTCATCACTGTGTAATTAGCACAGAACTACAGCAATGTCAAATATCCAAATGTATGTGAAACGACAAAGGCACAGAAGGTGCTGTCAATAAAGTTGTTTTGTTTTAAAGAAATTAATTTAAAATGGATGAAATCTCTCTATTACGTGTCACAGTGCAATTAAAGACAAGACACCATCATGGAACACAGTGCAGGGAGATAAAATCCCAACACTCCTAGACGTCCACTGTTGGGTCTTTGAGCAAGTCGTTTAAGTCTCAATGTCTTTCATTTAAGTCACACCGAATACAAGCGTTTGCAAAATGAACACATTACTGTATAAAGGTTAAGAAGTCTGAGAACAAGCAGAAGAAGTTTGCAGTGTAAGAACATGTTAATGTAATGTTACAGCTTACATCGAGGAGGGGGTACTGCGCATTTTCAAGGCAAATCATCTCATCATATATGATGTATAGCAGCAAAAAAAAAGAACACTGACCTTTCATTTTTCAATAACCTAATATTTAACTTCTCTGAATTTTGTACATAAAACACATTTCTTAATCTTTACAAAAGAGGAAACAAAGCCTTTGAATCCTCTCATATATCTGACTTTTACATAAGAGAATACAAACATGATACAGTACTCTTAAATAGTTTTGCCCTCTTTTAGTATTAAAATATATATTTATAAATGTATAATTTGAATATCTTTTAAAATAAATCCTCTCATCTGTGAGGCGTATGTACAGTTCAGAAAGACAGAGCATATTGGGACCTCCCAAAACAGCCAGTGATAGATTCCAGACAAAAGGGTTTAAAGGGTTATTGGAGTGACGATGTGTGCTGTCTAGCAATCTTTGGCCGTCTGGGTCCGTGTTCCACCTGCAACACGTACAGAACAAAAAAACGCACAATTAGAAAATTCTGATCATTTCTGTGGCTCTTAATCATTTGATTAAATATTGAAAATGATGTGACAATGAAATGCAAAGGTTATGCAAACTAATGTTAGTTAGCTTACCTAGACCCTGTTTAGCTTGATGCTGGTTGTTATCTAGGGATTCCAGATCTTGTAGTTGTAAAGAGTCTCTCTTGGAAGGCTGATTAGCTCTCCCATAAGTTTGTGAAGTCCTTTTAGAGTTCTCGAAAGAGTCTGATACACTATCCTCAAAGACCTCGTGCATGGTACCCTGATATGACCCCGGCAGATTGGGGTGCACTGACACGGTCACTGAGGCAGTGGCAGTAACCATGGTGACAGTGTTGTTGGGCTGCTGCAGTGCATTGCAACCATGGGGCAGAGCTTTAGTCCTGTTCAGCTGTGGCCCTCTGCCTTGCTGTAACCTGGGACCACAGTGAGTAGTCCTTCCATGAACGTATGCACCGTCGTTAGGTAAAGGGTGTCGCCTAGATCCCTGGTATTCCGGTTTGCCATCCCACCGTGTGATCTGTGAACTGATGGAATTGACTGCGTTCTGGGTTTCCTCGCTGGGTGGATCTTTTGGGCTTGTTGCTGATGGAATTTCATTATAAGGTTTTACCACCTAGGAAAAGCAAAAAACATCAGCTTAGTGAATACAATTAACAAGGAGTAAAACCTGGAGACAGCAGTGTTATCACTTCTATCAATATATAAGAATATAAGAAACTTACTGTGAGCTTCGGGAATGAAGGGTTCTTGCTGGCCTCCAGCAGTATGTGGGAGGTTGGTGGCTGCATAGGTGTGGTTATATACGCATTTCTGTCAGAGTGCATGTAGTCCTCATCACCGATCCCAGAAGTGTTGGTCGTTTCTGAATAGTACTCCGAGTCTGAGACCTCGGTGAAGGCCTGTCGTGGTGCTCTGGGGATGTGCCCAGCATAGTAGCCATGGTTGTTCATAAACCTGGGTATGGGCTCCGGTGAGGGACTGGAGACAGCACTGGCATTATTGCCAAGAACGACTTCGGCTGGAGGGCCCACAATTGATAGCAGAACAGGCAGCAGTACCAAGCCGTTTAGAATTCCCAGCAACGTCAATATGGCCAGCACTGCGAAAAAGTACCTTTAGAGGAAACAAAAGTGGGATGCATATTTTTACTCAACAAGAACTACACTAAAAATCAACATATGCAATTTAAAAGTGACATGATGAAAAAAAGAAACAGTAGGTTCTAAGTTCTAAGCTTCTGCCCTCTAACGTCTCCTCCCACCATTTCCTCTTGCCATGTCTTCTCTCCTGGCAGACTGACAAAGCTGGAGAGAAATTCCTATGCTCAGTCTTTGGCGCAAGCACTCTCTTTTGCTCCCTCTGGGAACCCTCATCTATCACGACTGCGCTGGCACTTCCTGAATAAGTGTGTTTACATTAGTGAGCGGATTCTACACGTCAGAAACACTCACCTCGTTCCGAAAAGCTTGCTCTCTCTCTTGTAGCATACTCTTATTAACTCCCTCTATTTCATGGCCACCAAGCTGGTGCTGCTGCTCCTGGTGCTTATGTAATTTTCCTCTCAACAACTTAATATCCCATCTCACTGAGATCCCATTTCACCTTGAGCAACCTACATCTGCTCTGGGTTTATGCCCGGCAGGCCAATCACCTCTTATATCTCCTCATCTGTAATCTTGCAACATTACATTGTTTCAGTGGTCACCAAATCCAGTGTGGTCCTAAAATTGTAGCACTGACTTTTTTTTTTCGGGGAATCTGGTCCATAATAAACCTGAATGTGAACACTTTTTGTTCCTCTACAGACACGAAGCTGACAGAGATACCATCACTTGTCACCCCAAAGCCAAAGATAGCTGTAAGTAACTCTGGCAGCATGCATGTATGGAGGTCCAGTATAAAGAGGCATAATGCTTCACCACATGGTGGTAAAGTATGAAGCCCTACAAGGGTGTAGCTCTAGGCAGGTTGAATGAAGCTCTAAGAAGAGCGGCTGTCATTATACTCTGTGCCCTGGCTGGCGTGCTAGTGAAGAGGCAGGAATAATGGGCTGCAGAACTACAAGAATTTACATCTCTGGGTTTCAGCTCATGGCACCAAAGGAAGGCTCGCCCCTCACCACAAGAAAGAGAGCTTGAGAAAATTAGAGAGTGCCTCAGTTAAAAGCTCAAATATACATAGACAATGTAACTGCGGTTCAGATATCTGGAGGTAAGAAAGAGAAAAACAAGAGTCTGGAAAAATAAGGATGTGGATTCGGGGAATTTAAAGTGTTCCTTTTTAACAATCTGTACCGCACACCCAACATCTTCCCTTATGTCACACCCAACAGAACTGGACTAAACAAGTTAACCACTAGAACATCTGCATGGAGCATTCATGTTTGAGTGTGATAGCTGCTATCCATTGACTTGTCTCTTCCAATAAGTCTGTAAGTATGTCTCGGCTCGTATGGAGTTTCAAGCCAGTAAATGTAAATGACTACATTAGGAATATTACAAGGCCAGAAAAGGAAAGATCTCTCAATGGCTTCCTCCATTCTGTCTTGCCTCTTTCAGGCAGAATTGTCGTGTTATTTGGTGCTGTTCACTTGTGATCGGACCATTCAGGCAATTCATATTTTCAGAATGCTTGTAATATTCCATGAAACAACATGAGCTATTGAGAAGTTTAAAAGCCAACTGTTTCAGGCTGTATTAGAGTCCACCTTTTGTTTGTGAAAGGCATTCTGACCCCCACTTTCTTGTATAGATGAAACGACTGGAAAAAGATAATTGTTTATTTTACTAAGTCAACATTCTGAAAGTTGAGTGTAATTTATTAAGACTGAAAAAAATAAAAATAAAGAGGAAGGAAAAGTGAAAAAAGTGAGAAACCATCCATGGGCCCCACTTGGGTTAGACCTCCAGAGTAGACCTAGTGTTAGGAATTCTGTTGTTTATATAAACTGTAATCTTTTCCATTCCGAGTCAGGGGTTGGAAGGGGTGGCTCCTTCTGAGAGGGGCCACTGAGCTTGTTCTGGTGTTTATTCAGTGTCCCACCGCCAGGAGATGTTTACAGGACTGTATTTATGCTACTCCCCAGCTAGAGGGCCTGCTTACTCGTGCTGTCTCTCCTCCACCCATTCTCTCTCCCAACATCTAAACAGGACCTCCCAGTGTGAATGCCCCAATGCTGGCATACAGCACCCTTCAAATGGTTTGCTCTCACTACTCTGCCCCCACTCCATCTCCCTCCCCAAACTCTTTCTACTTCACTACTGTCCTAAAAGGAACCCCCTTTCCCAACAACCAGGTTACACCGTTCTTCCTTCTCTCCACCTCCTCTTTATACAGCTTTGTCTTAATCTTTAGGGTAAAGAGGAAAAAGGAAGAAGAAAAAAATCCATTCACCATCTGACTTCATTCAAACTCTTGGAGAATGTCTGAATAGTTGTGGTGCCAAGAAGCCACCCTGGGGGTATTTAGATTTTTTTTTTTCAATATACTTCTTCACTCTTCTACTCTCTTCTCTAGCTTAGCCATTTTTATGTTGTGGGTCTGTTTGAGTCTGCTCTCAAGGTTGTGGTCAGAATCCAGCAGAGCCCAGATCCAGCAGAAAAACACTGCTATTTGCTCTTTTTTTCTAAGCCAAACATTTAAGCGAGACAGTAGGCCAAAGTTTTGGTTGAAGCATTCCTGACCAACTGAACCCATTGATGGATAGGGCAAACATCTCTCTTATGTGGTGGCCTCTTCAGGCACAGAAGCTCTCAACCGTATGATTGGACGTTTGACATTTGACATATTCTCATACTCAAGGGTTGAGAATGAGTGTGTCACCACCCACTGGGCATTTACGTGTTTATGAGCAGCTGTTACGCACCCTTGATGTTTTCTACATTTGTCCTTTTGATGAAGCAACACTAAGGCACAGGGAAGCATGGCCTGAACTACTTGACCAAGAGTGACAAGAACAAAAAAAATCAGGGCACGGATTGTCATTAGCATATGTTAAAACTGTTAATCACTCACCTCATGATGAAGTCAAACTCGGAACCAGCCAGCATGAGCACTCCAAGTAGAGTGGAGATGGCACCATCTATCACAGGTGCAAACATGTGCTCCAGAGCAACACTTGAGCGTGTGTTTCTGTTCCCGATAGCAGTCAGGAAGCCCTGCAAAGACACGGAGCAAAACAACTGAGACTAATTGCATATTTCCTGCTTACTCGTTTAGAAATTAAACTCTCAGTTTTTGAGCTAAATTCTGATCATTGTAAAAATGCTAATGTGATCTTCCTTACCAGTGCAACATGCACAGTGAACTCCACTCCAATGCCAACAGAAGCAATAAGGATAACCACGGGGATGGCACTCAACTTGATACCGATCAGGCCCATGATGCCAAACAGCTCTACTGTCATCATAGCCAAGATAAAAACCTGGGGAAGAAATTAAGACAGTCTTATTAAACTTGTAGCATACAAACAATCTTGAGCCATACTCAAGTCACCAAACTTACAACCACCCCCATCTCCCCACATGAACCCCCACCTCAAACTCAGCGCTGATTGATGGGCTTAGCAGACCAAGTTCACAAATGCATAGATCTGTCTAGTTTCCAAAAATTTGGACAAAGATAGTTTGAGTTAAAAAGATTTTTGGAGAGCTCTGCCACAACTTTGCATTTGCTTGACAGAGAAGAAAGTAATGCCATACCTTCCTTGCCAGAATCATGGGCAATTTTACTCTCTTGGACTTCTGGCCAGGGATTGCTATGGCATTGTTGGGATTTGACCTCACCATATGCTAAATTTCTAAGCTAACAGCTAGCAAAGCTCTTTCTATGGTCTTAGACATAAGCAGAAGAGGGAGGAAAAGTGGACTTACAATAATGCCTGCTGTCCAGGGGTTGAGTAGCAAGATGGCACACACCAGGAAGGTACAGGCCAGAACAACACTGACAGCTAGCAGGAACCAGTGGCGCAGGCCAATGTACTGCTCCCAGAAAAGGAACGGGTATCCATTGGGGTAGTTCGGGATGCCCTTACGCATAAATTCTTCACAGATGGAGCGCACACTCTCAATGGCCTCAATGAAGTCTGAAGCCTGCCGAAGCCCATTCAGGTAGAAGGGGAACTGTGCAAATTCCAGGGGCTCTGCAGCTGGGACTGGGAGAAAAAGACAAGGCCGTTAAGATGTATAATGTGTGTAAAGATGTAGAATGGTTCCTCTAGGTAATGCTAAATGACAAAATGTTTAAGGAGGATACTTACTACGTAGGTTCTCTCCAGTGGTATCATATTTGTCATGGATCCACTCATGAGGGTGGGGATAGAAATTGGCCTGGGATGCAGCATAGCCTAGTGGATCATTACTGACCCACACAGTCAGGTAGATGTAGAAGACCTCTTGAGGAATCAGACCATCACTATCTACCAGATGGCGAGATGTCAGCTGAAAAAGAAACAAGTCTGAATAAATACCGGCTTCATAACGTTAATTGATATAAGATATAAGACAAACGTTTGAACAATCAAACATTGCAAACATTGTTCACATACCTGACTGTAATTGAATGGCTCTTTCTTTGATCCAGTCTGAATGAGAAGTTTGTAAGCTAATGCTCCATCCTCAGTACCATTGCGGTAACTGTCATGGGTGATCCTGCCTGCTTCCCAGTCAGCATCAAATGCAGCTTGCAGCCCTGTTAACAAGAAAGTAGAAAATACATTCTTGAGTTCGATGTACAAGCACAAAAGAAATTCACTTTCTTAAGGAAATTGGATGAGTTAATACCAATCCACACAAACTGACAAGAAAAATAAACTGTCCCCACTCCCCAAATTGGGGAGTGTGTGGGATCTAACGAAACCACCCACCAAAAGGCTTTCATGTCCTTCAAATTACAAAGTCTGGCAACAGCTGAAAAACAATTTCCTCAACCATGCTTTAATTACAGAGATCTCCACACATAAAAAAAAAGCAAATGGCATAGGGGCAGCGAGAAAGACACTTTGAACTGCCTCCAGTTTCCACTGCATTTCAAAATACATTTCATCCTTTCACTCTAATCAAATTTTTTTTCTGAACCACTTCGAGCTTATTCTTCCAGCAGATTCTGTTTTTTTCTAGTCTCTGGCCAGGTGGAGAGGTCATAAGCAGGCAGAGATAACCTCTGACCCTTCTCGATCTTCCTCCCTAAGGCTAAAGTGGGAGGGGTGAAAAAGAGGCTTGAACTCTTACTGAACTCTTTCCTTTACCTGTGGTCTAGCAGAATTTTACTTTCATATGTGATGAAATACCCAATCCAAAACTAGATAGATGATTCAAATAGGTACTCAGTTAATAACCCCAACCCACATCTTCCCCCCAAATGACCCAAGCAGTTAGATGAGCTCTTACCTCGAAGCCAGTCGTGGAAGTAGTGGAGCCACATGCGGGGCAGTTTTTGATTGCTGTCTCTCACAACGTACTTGACCGAGTTGAATGCATTGTGAAGCTGCAGGAGCTCGCGCTGTGACTGCGCATAGTCAAACCCATCCATTGTAACCAAGTACATGTTGTAGAAGGAGAAGTACTTAAACTGGGCAGAAATGAAATCATACTCCTTTGTGTCTCTCGGCACAACGTCTGTTAAATAGAGGCCATCGTGGACCATGGTTGTACCATAGAGGCTAAGACTAAGCAGTGCCACAAATACCACCACCACCACTGTCTTTGTTTCAGTCTTAAGCAGCAGCGGTGCATACTTCTCACGGGCAAAGCGGGGCAGGTTCCATTGTAAAAATGGCACAGGTACGCACTCCCGTTCCAGTCGAGGTTCTTCTGCTTGGGCCAGCAGGTCCCGGGTGGAGCTGGATGGCATGAATAGCTGAGAGCCATAGGGATCGGCAGCTGGTCTGGGGTCTGGGGGTGACAGCACAACAGAGGGAGGGCTGGTGGAGATCTGAGAAGTTGGAGGCAGAATGGTGACAATGTGCTGACCAGCAGCATCACACTGGGTGAAAGCTTGCACCGTGGTGGTGATGTGGGTGCTTGTGGTGATTGTGGAACCAGCAAAAGTGGGGGTGGGTGGACCATGAGGGAGAGTGTGGTTATCATTGGCATCAGAGAACTCCTGACTCTGGATTTGGATCACTCGGGAGGAACATGGGCTGCAAAGAGGTAGATACATAAACAACATTAATGTGTGACCCTTTCAAATATTTTCAAATGCATCAGTGTAACTGACTGATTTAGTATTAAGCGGACTTTTCTATAGTGCCTTCTGTGATGGCTACCTGTAGAAGCAACAGAGGATGTCCAGTCTTTTGTCCTTGCGTCTATGCAAATCCAGACTCAGAATTGCAGGGAAGATGAGCAGGACCATGGCAAAATTAAAAACCACCACAACAGCAGCCTGGAGACAGTGAAAAGCACAGGAGCGATTAGAAGAAAGGCACAAGGCTTTCATTTACAACACCCAACTCCACAGTCGCTGTCTCAACTTGATAAAAAACACTCTTCGCATTCAAGCTCCCTTACTGTTTTAGTGCCTTGAGACTGAATCCTGGAAAGTAAAATATGCATCCTAAATCAAACAGCTTTACCCCCTCCTTCCTCCTTCTACTCCAAACATAGTCAACAAGCTAGTGAAAGCAGACTCCCAAGGATACGACTAGCCTGAGCAGTATTCCCCCCAACACACACACACACACACACACAACCTGCCTGCCTGGGGCAGACATTATACTCCATATCACTAAAGAGCAGGACCACCCAGTGCTCGCTTAGAGAGATCAGAGAAATGTGGGTTGACAGCTTGGTGATATACTGAGTATTCACTCATCCTATTACTCTCTCTCTCTCTCTCTCTCTCTCTTCTCTATCTCGCTCCCTGACTCTGTATATGAATCTGAGAGACAGGTTTCGTAGACAGAGGGGGAACGGCCATAAACATCGAGAGAGAGAAAAAGGGATGCCAAAAAAAAAACCCTAACAAAAGTAGTCTGTCGTTTATTATGCCTACCCTTTATTGACCTTTTCAGAGTGCTACTGTTCCTGCCAGCCTACTGAATAGTTAGTACAGGGTGCAAATGTTTCGGGGTTCTTACTCACAAATTCATACACACATGCACTCTCACTCCGTCCCATTTATACCTGCAACGAGAAAGCCCGAAGAGCAGGAATAGGCACTAGAGCTGCCATGAAGAAGGCGATCATGTTGTTAATGGAGGTGAGAGCCACACTAGTGCCAGTCCTTCTGAGACAGTCGCCAGTCCTTTCCTACAGACACATACAGAGGCAGCAAAGGAGACAAGTTAAACACATAGTCTACATGCACCAGAAGAAATAAACATATATATATAAATCAATGATTCTATATATTAGAATCACTGACACAGCAGGATTAAGAGTATAAGAGAGTCTCATGCCTTAAAGGGGATGTTGGAGCCAGTCTCTGTGAAAGAATGAGCCAGAAGGAACATGTCATCCACCCCTATTCCCAGCGCCAAAAAGGGCAGCACCTGTAGAGAATTACATCGTTCTGTCTTAGACTCTGTCCGAAAAACAGTTATGAGAATCAGTGCTATGAATGGCCATGTGGTGTGTACCTGTGTAGTGGCAGCGTTGAAAGACAACCCCATCAGAGAGCATAACCCTAAACCTGCAGCTACAGACAGAGCCACCAGCAGCACTCCAGCCAGCCCTACTGCCCCCTGGCTCTTAGCGCAGTCCCACCGGAGCATGGTCACACACGCATAGGCCAGCTACACGCAAAAATACAGAGACGAAAATAAATACTGGGTTATGCAACGGCTTAACACATAAAACAGCAGTATTTATACTGTATCTTAGTGATGTTTACAAAAGTAAAGTTTACCATGAGCAGGTATCCTCCTGCTACCCTGATGACACTGACATCAGAAAAGGACTTCATAATGTCATTGAGTGTGGTGGTAGAAAACGCGTGGACATTAGAGGACGAGTTCTGAGGAAGGCTTCCGTGGACCACCTAGCAAGAGAACCCATGATCACAAACCATTCGAGACAACTACTAGAACCGGTTACACAAAGAAAAACAGACAAATATAGTACGTTTAAAATATTTTATATATACAGTATTTGCATAACATACACGCACAGAATAAACTCACAGGAAGTTATCATATAATGATAAGCATGGAATAACGAGCACAGATGCCAGGGTCAGGGGTCAAATGGATCAGATGAGATTACCCTTCAGGCAACTCCATCAGATCTATGATGCGCCAACAACCTGAAGGGGAACTAAATACCCCAGCACCACATTTTTTCCAACTCCACTAATTTTATTTTCTCTCTATCTCTTTTTCACTCGGTTCTCTCAGTATGCTAGGTGTGGGTTAACTAAAAACAGTTTGCTTCTATAACAAGAAGCCTAGCATTACTACATGGATGAGATGTATGGAATGCAGGCATATTCGAATAATACACAGAACATCCTCCTCCCCGCCTCCGTACCCTGACCTATATGGCAGATAAATCCAGAGATTTAGTGGTGCTCATTTATTATTTAAAGCGTACAGGGACAGAAATAAATACCTCCACAAACTTTCTCTGCCAAGACTCCAGGATGGCAGTGGCCTTGTCCTCATTCCAGTTGATGTCATGGATTTCATAGTCATCCTTAAAGTGTTCATATAGCTGCTTGGGGCTCATGAGAAGAAACATGGTTTGCAAAGCCTCTGCACTGCAAGAGGAAAAGAAAGTGGCAGGTGAGTCACAAACGCGACCTCAATGCCGACAATATAGACAAACAATGGTAAATTATAAAAGTTAGACAAGGTTTCATTTGCTTTGTTTCTATTATGTTCCTTGTTATCCAGGAGATGTTACTTTTGGCCTGCAATACTACTTTATTCTGTCATTAACATTCCTATACAAAGCTGGATTCGAATTCAGAAGCTCAACCCCCTCAATTAAGGGTTTCTCGGGAATCAAGAGATTTCTCAGCCTGTCTCATGATCTTCGTCTCTCACCTTTGCAAAAACCCCTGTGAGTTCTTCATGCGTTCCCCGAGGATCAGCTCCTCCTGCCAGTGCATGAACTTCTTTGAGAAACCATGGCAGCCACCCTGTAGTTCCGCAGCAATATCTGGACTCTGAATGGAATAGCAACAAATTGAATTTAAACACCTCAAATCTACAAAGCATGCATAATAATGTGACATTCATTATAAAAGGTCCATGCCCACCTGACGCAAGTCCTTGTTGGGAGCACTGAGTGGGCAGTCGGGGTCATTGGGATCGAGACATGGCCGGTTCATGTAGGCATGGCCTACTTGAGCCTTGTCCAGCATTTCCTTGAAACCTTCTAATGAGGTGAACTGGCTTAACTCCTCCATGAGCTTCAGAGGATCCAGATTCATCCACTGAATATCAGGCATCCCTCTGGAGATGAACAGACAACATGAATGACATATATCAATGACAATATTAACATCACAGCTCAAGTGCTGCCCCACCAATGCCTTCACGTCATCATTATTTGCCGGGTCTCTAGGCAGGACAGCACTAGATTCTTGCTGGTTTCATTTGGGCCACAGCCACAGCATAAAGTAGCGTTTATTATCCTATTACACGGCTAGGGCATAAAGCGCTGGCAGGCCATGGACTCCAGAGTCATAACAATTACCTCTGCCTCCCAAACATCTTGATAAGGTGCCAGGAGCAGTCGCGGTGGGTCGATCTCCGCACTTACCCATTCAATACCCTATAGCTCAAAACTCATGCTTGCTGAGCCTCTGGCTAAAGACTCTAATCCACAGCCCTTCAATACCACTGAGCCCCACTCGAATCTACATCTGAAATAATGGCAAAGCACTATGCCCTATTGAGATGTCTGAGGGCTATATTTCCAGGTTCCATGTTCAGCGAATGAGAAAACACCTCATCATGGCCACTCTGATGAAATGACCATTTTCTCTTATCATTTTTCTTGCTATTCAGCGATGACATCATAGACACAATCACTTGCACAATCTGATGCAGAGGTGCGGTTAATCTTATCATTGTGCCACAGCATCGAGTCTTTAAAAGTGGTCAGGATGAAGCAAATGAGAATTACTGGGAGAAAGTAATACTTTCAGCCTAGTCATTGTTCTGTTTATATCCATTAAAATGATGTAAACTCAGGTTGATATATGCACCAAGGAGAGTGGGGGGTCTTTCACAGTGGCCGGTCCTGGCTGTAGAAGAGAGAGAGAGAGTGGGAATAGTGTCCTAACACTGGGCCCAATCTCCAATAACTCATGAAGAGAAGCTTCGAATAAAGCTGTGCCTCTCCCATTCCCACATACCAAGCGCCTTTGCTCCTGCCTGCAAAGAGAGCCTCCTTTATCTCCTATTTTTTGCTTGAGTGAACTGGCCTAGGTCCTTTTGTTTTTCCATAGATTGCTGCTCTTTGTTCTGTCAAGTTTTTCCTCTCTCTCTCTCTTTCTCTCTCTCCCTCTCTGCTCGCTCTGCTTTTAAAAACCCTCAAATTTACCGAAGTGAAAGCAAGAAAAAAGACATTAGCTTCACCCCTGGCTTCATGCACACATGGTGAAAGACAAGAGGAAAGGAGAAAATCATTTGTTTGGTAAAGGGAAAACACTAAGCCCTAAAATTTTGAGGCAGTGGTTGGAGCTCTGAAATTTGCAAAGGCATCGTGAGTGAACTAAAAATAGCAAAATCACATACCCATCTATTGCATGTTCATCAATGTATAAACTCATTTAAATATATATATATATATATATATATATATATATATTTCTTATGCTATAGATCTCAATCAGACAGAAACAAATGTGGCATATTTTGATAACTTGGGTGCATAGATCAAAGTTTGCTGTAAATTTCTTGCATGCTTCTCTCTTTATGTCTCTGTGCCCTAGACTTGAATAATGGCCATTTTATTTGTCGGACAACTTACAGCTCAGAACCCGAGCGATTACCATGAGAATGCACAGTGTTACCCAGTGCTGACAAAGCTGGGGCCCCCTCACTGATGGACACTCAGTCGTAAACCCAGAGAATGCTTACCATTGTTTGACCAAAAGCATACCCCCTCCACCCGCCTGGACACCCACCCCCGCCTCCTACCCACCCAGCAGCAACCATCTCTTATGTTCCTCCCTCTGTCCACTACCCATGAGGGCTTCTTTTCCCCTAGCTTTCAATGCAAGGATGGGTGAAAAAAAATGTAAGGAGCCCCAGCACAGGTCTGATGACAGCACTAGTCCAGGTGATGATAGAAACAAGTCTCAGCTTATCAAAATCTTAATGGCGCTTTTGCTTGGAACTCGATGTCATAGTTTGTCTTGCCTTTTGGGGGGGCTCTTGTTAACAGAGCATATGTAACATCCAGGGAGGTCAAGTATGCCTGGTCATGTTTAACTTTAGCTGTGTGAACTGAGATATGCTAGGCATGTGTCACTATGTGCACGTATATGTGTGTGTGTCAGATAAGAGGGTCACACTTACGGTAAGTAGGCAGAGCCTCCCTGCAGTTTGGAGCCATCCCAGAAGCAGTCCAGTGGGGTCACAATCATGCAGGGGAACAGCTTGTCAATCATCTATAATGAAAACAGAGCAATTTTGGTAAGAAACCATTTTCATCAAAATAAAAATCTACATCACAACAAAGCTCTGAGCAGCAGTTAGCATGTGCTATATTGGTAACGTACCCTCTCAATCATGACGTTTTCTATTATTGGGACTCCAGACTTGAAGCAGATTTTGTTAAGATCCCAGGATCTGTGGAAAGACGTAATTTAAATTGTTAGACATTATGTTATGTCCCTATTGTAGCGATGCCTGCTCAGGTCTGCAATTTTTCAAAAAGAATGTTTCTTGAGGTTGCACTCACTTTCCATAAAGAGACACCTGGACTTTGCTAGCAGACACAGCTGCCTCCAGGTGGAGCAACAAAGATTCCTGGGTAAGAATATTGGTTCCTTCCTGTTTGGGTGTCTGTATGAGCATCTGCGAGGTGAACACCGCCTCTTCTCCTTGCTTCTCCTTTGTGTAACGCAATTCCCGGCTCACCCTACTGCCAGCTAAAAGAGTGGAAAGGGAAAAAAAGAGGGGAAAGGTGAGACTAAAAATCACTTGGGATATTCGGTACCACAGACAAATGGACAGTTATGCTAGGGTGGCTTGTTTTTATTCACTATACCCTTAATGATTTATCCAGTAATTGGTTTTGCATTGTGATAAAAGAAAAAAAATCAGGTACAGAACGATTTAAGTTTAACAGTACAACAGCAGATAGAAATCAGAATTCTCAGTAAGCGCGCCGGGCTTAATTAGGCTCTGCAGTTGTAATTCCCACATGTATCTCACATCCAACCAATCCCAGAAACAGATGTGAGGGTCACATGAGACACTTTGGCTGGAAAAGAAAGGCAGAACTGTGTAAATTATATGACACCTCTAGTGCACAAAGATAGGAAGACACGGCTTTCACGAGACCTCTTGTAAATTCCTAAAAGGTACAGGGCTAGCCAGTGCCCAGGTCTGAGCCAACCGTGCCACCTTACTGTTCAATGAACACGATAAGCAGACTGAGTAGGGCTTGAACAAAGATGTGCGTTATCAATGAAAGCCCTACAACAAGTGGTTGTCAATCGATCCCGGATGTATGCTGAATGCCTCGCTCTTAATACAGGGGCCCAATCCGCACATCCTCATGTCCACCTCACACTACTTCAGTACTGGTTATGTGAGCACTCCTACAGCTGACTTGTCATTTATTCCTGTACCGACCCCAAAACAGAAAACGACACCAAGACAGACATGCATTGAAAGCAGATATAACCTTGCAGAACTACAGCGAGTGTGTATGAATGTGTGTGAATGTGTGTATGAGCTATGGGCTTAGACAACAAAAGTTGCTGGATGGACCTATCTGGAGGAAAAGAAGAAAGAATGGACAAAGCCAAAACACTGTTCATGTGGTACACAGAGCTGAATTGAAAAGACTTCAAAGGGAGTACAGGGAGATCTAGGGTCCAACCCCCTAATTAACGAACGCGGTGGTGAAAAGGGTGCATGGGGTAGCAATGGCTGTGCCAACAGGGTGGCCCAGATCAGAGCCTGTCTGTGTGCCTTTGCACATCCAAGTACATGATGACAAGATGCACCGACTGATTGACAAGCTATGTTTTGCCTCGCGCATATCACCCAGGGTTCGGTAACTGAGTACAATTCTCGCTTATTCTGCATTGAAAGCAGATTCAAGTGACTATAAGAACTACTTGCATGACCAGTCTTATAGGGATGATGTATAATTTACTTACAATTTAAGGCAAGCTAATGAACACACAGGTGATTTTATCTTCCATGACGATTGATTACCTGCACCAAACCATTTAGTGTTCTCCTGCAATTGGGCGACATTGCTTCAAACATTTTCCATAGCGCTTTCCATGTACTGATCTCTTTGCAACACAGAAATGTGTGCTTGTTTTTTTTGTTTTTCTTTTCTTTTCTTTTCGTCTTGCTGTTCTGATGCCATGTTCACATTTAATACATTCAGACATCTGCAGGAATCGAGAGCTGCAGTCCTTGGGCCTGTAATTACAGGGGCTCCTGAAGTAAATTATAGCTATTTGTGTCTGGTTCCTCCCATCTGGACCACCCAGATAGAGGGCCGAGTGAGAGCTGTTGCTCAGCCAGTCTCCAGATGGGAGCTCTGCTCTGCTCTGCTCTGCTCCACTCTCTCTCGCTCTCTTTCTCTCTCTCTTTCCACCCACCACTGCTGTGCGCTTAAAGAGACAGGAGCACAAATACTTTCACAGCCAGAAATACAGCCGCAGGGAATGAGAGGAAATAGGCATAGGAGCTGGAATACGTATTTGAGAATGGAGAGGGTTCGAGTGCGTCGCTGCTTCGCTGTTTTCAGGGATAGGTTTTCAAGAGAACTTTGCTTTGCTCTAAAGGGGGGTTTACTTGGCTTCCCATTACAAACCACTTGAGGCTCGAGGGAGGACTATACATATATTTAATAGACAGATAGTTAATTTAAGGCAGGAAAAATAAAACTCTGTTAACATCCTATAAAGTGGTGGCATATAGGCTATTGATCCATTAGCAGCCCATTTCACTCTCTTTCTCTCGCCCCTTGGCTGAGCCCCTCTTTTGTTTCGCCCATCATTTTTCACAGCCCTGGGAGTGACATCACCACCACAGGCCAATTATCTACCAGGAGGGTCCGACCACCGGTCCCAACCAGAAAAAACAAACTAACCTCAGTATCTTGTAAACGAATCACTTGCTTATCTACTGCCCCCACATTTTCTCCCCTGTAGATGAAACGCCAATGCTAAATCCATCCTGATCTCTAGGACAGCGTTTCATATGACTATGAACAGGACTGGTGTGAGGGCCTACATTCCCAGCAGGCAGTCTGGAAATTGACACGTAATTAAGCATGGAGATGAAGCCCTCTTCCTTCATGGGTCAGCCCTCTGCTGGACCCTCTCAGCAGCTTTGTCCTACATGCCTATTTCTGCCCATCCGACCACCCAGGAAGCCATACACTGTACCCGACCCAGTTAGACAAGGACACCGGGCACGACACAAACATAATACTTCATGCTTACCCAGCTGTTAAATATCACAACGTGGACTATCCTGATAAACATCCATAAAGATTTGAAAAAATAAACTCTCACCACTGTGAACAACAACAAAAAAAATTCATCTGACCAGGAGAATGCAATAAGGATCTCACTCCAGGATCATTCTAAGTGGCTTCTAGTGTGTGGGTATGTGTGTGTGTGTGTGTGTGTGTGTTTGTAACAGTTGCAAGTGGTGCTGTAGTGTGGAGTTGCTGGCACCGAGTCCTCACTCCATTATACCAGGCCACCTTCAAAGTGTTGTGGACCAGATTAGTGGGATTAGGAGGCCACTGAAAAGACCCATGCTGATTTGGAGGAAGTCCCAAAAGGAAGAGTGCTGAAAGAGACATTTTTACCTGGCTCTGCCACCCAAGTAAAAGACCAGAATCCTGACACACAAATGAGTGCCAGCGGAAACACAAACACGTACAGCAGCATAGAAAACCACCGAGCACAGACCGCATCTGTTCGCCATCTACGCTCTTTCGCCTTTGATTCGTCTTATCCATCCAGGCTCTTTGCTTCTCGTATTGAGGCCACACTATGGTAACAAAAGGGTCGTTTTTGGCGAAAGTACAAATGTTTTTGGAAGTTGCAGCTCGAGTGCAACTCTCAATCACTGACTCTATGAATGGGGCATCCCTGAAGGAGCATTTGTGCCAGTGTCTACTGGCCCTGGGCGAGATGGAGGCGGCTCCACCTCTGGCTCACCCAGACCTGAGGCAAGGGCATGGAGAGATTCAGTGCACGTCTTTGTCACTCTCGTTTCCAACCCTTTGTATATGTTACCCAACAAACAGCGAAAAAACTAAAGAGAGAGACCCACTCAACAAAAACAAATGGATCGAGACTTTTCCCAGGCAGCTGAAACAATGTGTAAGAAAAGAGAGGGATGGATTCACTTTACCTAAAGAAACGCTGCTTATGTCGAGCGTGTTTCTGTCAAACGCTTTGTTCGCTAAGAGTTAGTTCTTAAATAACACTTTGATCAACAAAAATTTTTTTTAGGTGAATAAAATAGAAGCAAAAAAAAAAAAAAAAACCTCAAGACAGATTACAAAATTTAAGCTCCTGTTACAATCTATTCAATCCTGATGCTTCTGTCAGCATTGACATAAATTTCCACTAGCGCTGGCATTTAGGCCCTGGCCATTTCCATATGTATAGCCAAGTCTGTACTAATTATGCTAATCATCCCTAGTGTTGGCTGCTGTGGAAAAATGCCCACATTAGGCACTCCAGTGGCTGCTAATGCAGCTTAATGTGTAGTTGAAACATACATTCATCCCATGCTGAAAAGCAAAATTTTTCCACATTGCTGGTCTTATTCAGACTGGAAATGAATTTACTAAGCCCAAGAGCCATTTTTTATTCTACTCAAGTTCTAAGATTTTTTCCCCCCCCTTTCCTCTAAACCAAAGAAGGAAACATAAAAAGACCTCTGTATGTTGTCTACATAAAACATATATAGAAACGTAGAAAACCTAATTTATGAGGACAAGGAAACCTAGAGCTCACAACCCTGCAAAAATATCACCATTAAGAACACAGTGTTGTCTTCATACAATTCTCCAACTTCTTGTAAACACGGTTTTATCATGCACGCGTTTCCAATACTGTAAGTACCAGACGAATCTCTAAATTGTTGCATTTTGTCAGCGATTTTGTATCTAGTTTGACCAAACGCATTGATCGTGGTATGAGACCTGAAGGAAGCGCTCGGGACCAGCTCTTTGCTTTGAAAGTGATTAACAGAGCAGTACTAGGGAAAAGGGAGGCCTGCTGAATTGAGTATTCAACTCCTAAGCTGTTCTTGAGGATGGAGGGCTGTGGTGGATGCATGTCGGGGGTTGGGAAATGGAAGGGGGTGGGCTGAAATAAATATTTTCAAATGACCCAGGTTGACTCTGGCCTTGTTTGTTCTTTCGACTGGTGAGGTCCGAGTTTCAGCAGTATGAGTTTATTTATGTAGCTGGGCTGCTGCGACCTGCAATTCACGTCCAATAATACTTCACAGAGCGCTCTTTCTGTCCAAACTATTTCTCCGAGTTACATTTGCCTAGGTTTTTTTCTTTTTCTTTTCAATTTGTTTACATGACGCTTCCAGGATGCTGAGCATCTTCCATGAATTTCGCGAGGTCTTCGGATCGCACCTCGAGAAGGTCATTCATGCTAACGTGGAGAGGTTTGTTTTCCCAGCATCCATGCTCTTTCTCAGTGTGTGGTGACTTTAAAAATCTCAGCCAAGCCGGCTACCCAGAAAGCCTTGCTCTCTCTCTCTTTTTTTTTTCCCCATAATGTTTGCACAGCTTGCTTGTGTTGCCCACGTCTGTCAAGCACACCAAAACTGTGTCAGGACAGATGAGATGAATTAACCTCGGCTTGTGCACGAGTACACAAACATCTTTTTCTGTTTTGACGAACGGTGCTGTCCTTTAAATCCGTGGACGTTTTTGTAGGTTTCAACCATTGACCGGTCCATTCCAAGGGGTTTCCTGTTAACCGCGTGACCATGCATGAATACACTTTGGTCTTCCCAACCCACTGCAACAGTACGGCTTGTAAATAACAAGCTGTTGTTTATTCTTCCTTCTGAAAGGGAAACAGACTTACATTCTCTCGTGGGTTCCTATATGATTGAAACAAGATGGTGGCCACCTCAGAGAGTCAGGGTGAAATGACTCCTACTTCATTCTCCTAACAAATTACCTTGTGCAACACATGGTGCTAAAAAAGTTGCCCAGTGTAGCCAACTTGAAGATAACCCTGATAAAACACTGCTCTCCCCTGCCCCCAACCCTTCACCCCACATTCTACTTTATTACACCTCTTTTCTTCTTACTGACAATGGGGACCAGCTCACACTTTCCCAAGCTTCCAACGAAGACCTCAGCCCTCTTTAACCGAGCCAGACTATTTTTATTTTTCATTAAAAAACTATTAAAATAATGCATAGCAGATGGTAATAATATAAGCACAAAATTGTGTTTACCAATTATAAAACACTGCTGAAATAACAAACCCGGAGCTGAATGAGAAGTGTATATGAACACGCTTTAGGGACTGACGCACTGTAGCACCGTCCCTTATGAGTCTGGTTCTTCTCTATGTCTTCATTACATTTCAGAAAGAAAGAGACACAAGGCTCAAAGCATGCTTCTGAAGATTTACTCGGCGTGCTGAAAGACAAAACACGGCAGTCGGAAACTCCTTTACGTTGTTCTGCGGTCGCTCGTTGCACATCACTTAAGGAAAGGAAGGCGGAAGCAATCACAGATACCCGGGTGGTCCTGGTGGCCAGGATGACATTTGGGTGGGGGGCAGAGGTTGCGTTGATGGTGCAGCTGTGACAGCCTTAGGCTATATGACAATGTGGCAGATGATTTTAAATGCCCAGCCAGATAATTTTCCCTTTTACGTTCTCGCTTTCATGTAAAGAGCTTCGAGTGAGAGTTTTTTCATTTTAGATTCCGATGTGTCGTTGTTTTACTGATTTACTACTTTTGTCCTACAACATGACAAAACTTTCGAATAAACACATGAAAACAGTGCTATCACCAGATTCATTAAAAATGCCTTCCCTTTGTGCGTATGACTTTTGTGTTTGTGTGTGTGAGAACTAACCTCTCCTTGTTACCAAACCACTTACTCTCCATTCAGTAGTGAGCAGCTTTGTCAATGGGCTATTGGGGGAAACAACGCAAGCAGAAACTTTAGTAACATGGGCCCTGCCTCTTAAAGGCACAGTGCTCTCAAAGGCACAGCATCTGTCCCTCTCTCGGTGAGCCTTGTGCTTCATGTCTGCTTTCCATAGCCACTCTAATTTGGTGACAAACTTTGACAAGTCCCCGTGTATGGCCCGCATACATCACTTAGTATGCAATAAAAAAAAAACTTAACATATACATGTGTAGAAATATATATGAGAGCATTCTGCATTTTAAAAAAAAGGAGTGCGAATAGTTGAATAATAAAAAAAAATTACATAAAATTAAATCAGTTCCACTGGCTAGACCTTAACGTCCCTGGAACTCATATTTCCCATTCATGGAGTCACGCACTAAGAAGTTACTAAAACTAGATTTATAATATGGCTATGATGTGAGCACATGTCAGTGTATGTGTTTATGTCCTTATGTGTGTAACAGGTGGGTAAACTTCAGCTGTATTCACTTTTTCCCCTGTCGCTGGAGGAAAAGGGTGCCTTTATTGTTGAACGGAATCCAAGAATAGTTAAGGACCACACAGAGAGCCGGAGGGGGGGAGGGGTCAGTGCCTCCAAGATGGCTAACAATTCACACAGCCCATCTGTGCAGGGGATCAGCACCACTGCGAAAGCCTAGGGGGCTTAGAAGGAATTTGGCAGTGTGAAAAAAACAAATAAAGATGCCCCGAAAAACGCAGAGATAAGTGAGGCGTGCAGAAAAGACGTCAAATGAGGAAGGGGAAAAAAAAAAAACAGCGCAAAGGCAAACAATACTGCCTGATGGGGAGAGAACAAGAGAAGGCTTGCATGCGCTAAAAAAAAAAAAGAAGAAGAAGAAAAAAAAAACACTACTTGTGCGTGACAGAAGATATGGAATTCCTGAGCCCACAGCCCGTGTTCAAAGACTTTACTACTACACACTGCAATCTCACACACACACACACACACACACACACACAGTGGCTGGTGAATAAAAACAAAAAAACACTTAAGAACTGTACAGCTAGGAGCAAAATCAGTACCCCGCTGTCTGTCTGCTTGTTTGTAGAGCAGTAAAACGTGGAAGCTTCTCCAAAAATAGGCAGCGAAGCAAAAGGAATGGTGTGCATGGTCAGATGGTGCTGTCTCTCTCTTTTCCTAGACCCCCCACGACTTGACACCAGAATGTAACACTCACAAACAAGTTCATTTGGCTCACAAATACAATCCACAAACATCCCAGCCAGAAAAACAACAAAAAAAAAACAAAAGCATGGACTCACCTTCCACCCAGAGCTGTTCAATGTCCGTTTCAATGGCGGCCACTCGCAGGCCAACTGAGAAAGCTCCAAACACGAGGAGTCCAATAAAAAGCACTTTTCCACAGTGTCGCTGAATATGACAACCCAGAGTAAAGAGGAGAGCCTGGAACCTTGCCCGGAGCCACAGCGGAGCTTTCTGACCCGCAGCCTTCCCCTGTGACACAAGAGAGGGACACTTAGTCACAATTGACACTTATTTCAGATTTACAGCAATGCCACACAAAGCCTGGATCTGTGAAACATGCATCAACATTGTAAGGATTTTATTTTAGAGCCATTTAGTTTATAAAAGTGAGTTTATAAAGAAATTGTTTTTTCAAGTCAAATATTTAACTCATTTGAAAGAGTCTGATCCTTGCAAATAAAACTTCTAATATAAACAACAGTGCCATTTTGCTGGTGTTAAACTATAACAAACTTATCAATTGCATGGCAGAAAAGGTGGCACAAAACAAGATTTCTACTAAATGTACTTTTATATTCTTGACACTCCTTACAAACTGTATTTTTCCTGCTTTGTTTCTATAGTTATTTACACCATCTGATCAGTTCACACTCAAGACTAAACACAGACTTATTTTCTCATGAATCCATCTGACCTGGGTTAAACGTTCAAAGCCCTCCATGAGCGCAATGCTGTTGCATAACTTTGATAACTGGAACGCTGACTGAACTGCCCAATGAATTAAACATTATGTCAGTGAACCACAGGACAAACTGAACGCTTCTCTCTGGAGAACCACCTTGCGGGACCGGCATTCTTATTTCTTTTTAACCAGCCAGTAATCAGCGCCTGTGTGAGATTGTTTGGCTTCGAGGGAACGGAAATGGTGATTCTGAACTATCTAGTTTCATGTGCCAAGCAATTCGAACGTCACAGCTTGATGTGGACCACACACATGCACGGCAGACTCTATGTGGGAGCGAGCTTCTTCTTTTTTTTTTTTCTTAGGTATTGCATTTCTTAAAATATTTCTTAAAAGCAAAACATTTCCTAAAAAGAAAAATAGAAAAAAGCGTGTCTGTATGTAATAACGTATGTATAAGTGTTATTTAAGATTTGTTGGACCATGATTTCTGCTTTGCTTGTAGGGTTAACTTTGGTTCAGTCTTCAATCTTTTTTCACTGAGACAACTTTGATCTCTGTTTGAACATATTACAATGTAACAACTATAAAGTTATAGAATGTAAACAATAAAGAGAAGTAGTCTATACTTGTATAGTATAACTAACATCCAGATTAAAGTGATGAACAACATCAATCACAGGAAGGCTTGCTTTTAATCTATTCATTAATCCTCATGGCTGCTGATAGAGTAAAGTTTGAAACCTCGACACAACTCCTTTAGGTGAACTGTGTACAGGAATGAAGCTGGATCTTGGATCATAGAGCTAGTGCATGCTCAGAGCTTCTGCTTTAAAAAAAGAAAGAAAGAAAGAAAAGATCCGTAGATCAAAGAAAAAGAACAATATCAAAAGAGAAAAAGCGCAACATAGTCGGTTCCGTTAATTCAACTGCGCGTCCTGTGTGAGCGCGTTCACACTAAAAACAAAAACACACTACTATACTTTAAAGATGTCTAAACTATAGGTGTCCCAGTAATAATAATAATAATAATAATAATGATAATGATCATAAATAATAAATAAGACCAGCACGACCCCGAGCACCGGGTGCACTCCGCCGGGTTTTATGGTCACCTTGGCGATCTGTTTGAGCGCAAAAGCGGCGTGGCAGTAGCTGGGTCTGCGCGTGAGGTCCGGGTTACCGGAGCGCGTGTAGCTCGGGGGGGAAACTCCAAACCCGTCGGCCCCCGGCACTCTGGGAGCCGCGGCCATAGTCCAAGCGAGACGTCGACGGGGCGAACAAAGCGAGAGCGCGGCGCTGCGGTAATCCGAGCGCGGGAGCGCGGAGAGCATCCGCCGCGCGCGGCTCCGGAGATCTCTGCGTGCTAGTGGTGTTCCGCTGAGCCGAGCTCCTCCAGCACCATGCCAACATCATGGGCTCGAATCCGGGTAGATCCTTCGGTCTTCATTCGGTCCGGGCGCGCTTGCTTTTCTTTCCTTTTTCTTTTTCCTTTTTAAATCACGAGAGACAAGAGACAGTGCGTCCTGAGCGGCTCTGTCCGGAGGAGTGTGTCAGAGCACTTCAGCATTTGGAGGAAGGCAAGCCTGGAGAAAGGGGGGAAAAAGCGCTTTGGTTTTGATGGAGCTGCGCTCTGGTTCTCATTGGCCGAAGGAAGAGGCAAATTACTTTGCAAACATCGCCTATTATTAGCTGCTAAGCAACAGCTCGCCGGAGCGGAGAGAGAGAGAGGGAGAGAGAGAGACCACCCAGGCAGAGCCCTCCAAAAACCCCAGAGGCGGGAGGGGCAAGAGAGAGAGAGAGAGAGAGAGAGAGCTCTTTCAGTAATCCAGCACTGGGAGTTCAGGCGCAATCACACTATTGATAAGAAGAACTGAGTTTTATTGTCTCTCATATCACCAAACACTGTCACAAGTTACCTATTAAAGAATCAAATCACCACACAGACTGTTATAGTACTACCATCTGTTATATAATCACATACTACATTTATCAATAAAGTCATGAAGAAACAAATCCCATTCACATTTTTTTTCTTCTTCACCTCTTTATAGCTTTGGAATAATTGACCCTGTTTCTGTGATTTGAATCTCAAATCCTTTTCAGCTCCGACACCTACATAGTAGAAGGGGAAGGGGTTGGGGGGGGGGGGGTGGTTGGAAGTACCTTTTGGGTCTGAATGCTTGTCACTAGGGTGGTGTTAATCTTATGCATTACTGTTTATTTACCTGAGAAAGTGAATATAACCCAGAATATTTGTGATCCTGTCTGTGAAAAGACTTTTTTTTTTTCCTGCTTGTTTTTGTGATTCATAGTTTTCTACAGAAAATCATAAATAGGTTGAAAGACGTAGGCCAGGTTTTCAGAGACAGGGGCACATTTTTAAAAAAAAAAAAAAAACATTGAATACATTGATTTTTTTTTTCTCTCTCTCTCTTATATGTCTGATCTGAACGTCCAAAATGTAAAATGCTTTCATAGAAATCAAACAAATAATATAAGAAATGTATGTAATACTTACGTCCTTAGTGTATTTCTAAAGTTTATGATTTTTTTTACACAATAACTTATTGTATGATTTATTTAAATTATGATGAAAAGTTGACATGCTTCTGAAAAGAGTTGGTATATACAGCATCCAAGTAATATATATATATAAAAGGATTTCAGTAGTCGCACCATTGTCAATACAATTTTTCATGTTTAACTTTGTATACATTCTCTCTCTCTCTCTCTCTCTCTCTCTC
>JAQQZS010000001.1:26218294-26231165 GCA_030068045.1 Platyallabes tihoni
TGTAATGTTATTTATTTATTAATTTTTAAGTTATATATGGAAATACTGAATGATTTTGTACATAATTATGCAGACATAAAAAACATAAATAATAAAATCGGTACAGCATATAATATGGTGCCTAAGACTTTTGCACAGTACTGTACATCTGCACTGCTTTCTGTTGTGTGTGTGTGAGGATATTTGCATTTGATGCAAAATCAATCATGCTAGAGGTGTCTGCGCAAAATTAAATACATGAATGAGTTTGTTGTGTTATTTTGAGAAAATTTTCATTCGCTTTCATTAATACACCCTGGATGAGAGACAACTGCAAATGCATTCTTTGGGGAGGATTTGTCTTCTGGAGTGTCTGTTAAAGCAGGGGAACTATAATAACCAAGGTGGTACGTTCACATTACAAGCCAACATTCCTATTTTTTGGTCAGATCAAATTTCCATGTCATGACGGTTCACATTCATAACTATAAGTTATTTCTCTCCGACTCTAATATGCCTATCAGTTTAAACGTCATATATGTGTGTTCGACCACTCGTTCATTTCAAACACCGTCATGTGATTACACAATTACTATATGCTTGGAGTTTTGCTCTGGAGGACGGAAAGCAGTCAGTTGGCGGTATGCGTTAAGGTCCAGAAGAAGGAAGAAAGCCAGACATCTCGCTTCAGCAGTTATTGCTAGCACTGCTATAAAATACCTGCGCTGACAATGACGTCAGTGCGCTATGCATGCGTAGAGGAAATACGCGAGATGCCTGTTCTCATTCAAGTCACAGGACTGCGTATTTGATATGTAAAGTGACTCAGATCCGATCTGTAAAGCATTAAGATTTGTGCGTTCAGACAACCCTAAAAAAATTTAATTGAATGAAAAAAAAAAAAATAAATCAGATCCGTCTCACATTAGGGTAAAAACAAAAACAATAATAATAATTAAAAAAAAGTGAATTATGAATTACAACAGGCTGGTAATGTGGAAATGGCCTTTTTCACTCAGAAATCTGTCTACAAAGGTGATAGTAAGGCCCCCTTAATACTGCGTTTTGTACTTCACACAATTTGGCTCTAAGCCGCCTTGTTTTTCCGCTCCCCTCCTACCAAATTCACTCCTACGTCTTCGTAACTGACCAGAGACGAAGCTGAATTCTTGTAAACAAAGAAAGTAGAACTTGTTTGCGAAGAACGAGCGCAGCGCTGTCTACTGCACTCTCAAACACTTTAATATATTTAATGCAATCGAAAAAATTAAAAATTAAAATAAGCCTGGCCCTCAGCTGATTTTTCAGTTCATTGCTCTAAACGTACTGCAGCTTTTGCACTAATTACTGTAAGTCCGATGTCTACTCTGGAAAGAAATCTGTGACACGCATCACACTTCTTAAATCGTCCCCTCACCTTTCTGTGATGCGAGATTCTCTCTTTTAAGATGGATCTTGCCTCGGCCTCTGTTTTCACTACCTGGTTTAAAGGCGAGTCCCCGGATTCCGTCTCCGTTCCTTTCATTACAGAAAGCTGAAGCGCAATGACGGCGTAATCATCCCGCTGTGTGAATAGGGCTTAAGAGTGGATTATTTACAAGCTCCAAGCACAGGTGTTAACTAAGCCCTGTGCCAGTTTGTACGACCCTTAGCATCACATGGAGACCACTAACTGCCCCATATGGTCTACTTAAAGACAGATGTGATGACTAAGGACTGCTTAGTAAACATGAAGATGGTTTTGGACAGCCAAACTTTCATGTTCGTTATGGCTTGTGACTGCAATTACTTGAATAGTTTTAGGACTGTACAATTTTGTTTCCATCAGTGAACAGTGGGTAACCTCAACGAAGCCCTGTGCCAGGTTTGTAAGACCCTGAAGCAGACATTATGTGAGCTCAAGTACATTTCCTGTTTTACTTTTGCACTTTGGACCAGAGAGTACACTGTTATAGAGGGGATTTAGGGACGGTTGCACTGTCTGGTTTCAACCAAATGCAAACGAGGATGAGTTCCCTTTGGAGTCTGGTTCCTCTCAAGGTTTCTTCCTCATGTCATCTCAGGGGTTTCCCCCCCTTTCCACTGACACCTATGGTTTGCACATTAGGGACACATGGACAGTGTTATAAAAGTATTATTATTATTTACACTTATTAAATTTACTTCCAGATTTGTATTTTTGCAAAGCTGCTTTTTATTATCATCAATAGTTAAAAGCGTTGTAGAAATAAAATTGGATTGAATTACTCCTCCAGGGAAAGAATTTTTATATCTTACAAGAAATAGTTTCTCCAAAAGGACGGTAGTTTTCATTACAACTTTCCATTTTACCTCGATATTGATAGTAAAGTCCAATCTGGAGTGAACTAATTCTACACGAGAAGATGTGGTAATGCGTTTATTACCTTACAATATTTCTTTAGGGGTTTATTCAAGTCTAAATCCATCATGTCACTTCTTTCTTTCTTTTTTAAAGGACCTAAACTTTTCCAACATCTGGAAAGATTATGCTGTATTTTACCTTCTATTAAATGACTAGTAGAAATAACCCCCAAGTAATATACAGCCTACAGTGTTCAAACTGGCCTGTTAGTAAAGATTCCATGGGGAAAAGTGGTCCAGCATTTTCTTTTTAGTGTAAAGACACTCCAAGAAGCGCTTGCATGTTTTTTGTTTTTTTTTGGCTCAGGCTGAAATCAAATTGAAACCTTAACTTAATACTAATAAAACATAAATGACATTTAAAAGGACATGTCGAAGAAGTGACAAATCCAAAAGTCATACAACTTACTTTTTTTTTTCTTTTCTTTTCCCCCCCCGAGCACTTCGCCTGCCACATGCTTTAGACCGAGCGCTTATAAAAATGGTCAAATGACCATTTAAAATGTGGTTTATGTAGCTTGCATGTTTTTTTTCCTTCTCTTTAGTATGACAGCTGTGTCTCCTCATATCTCAATTTATTTATGAGAAGATCTGGTATAATTGGTGTCCACAATTCTCAGCCCATCCTATTAAAATTTAATAACTGACTTATAACAAACAACTAAATAACCACTAAGTTTTTTTCTTCCTTCCTTAAAGCCACGTCTGCCATGAAATTGATTATTTTGGTCAAAACAAAACACGCAACATGGAATAAGATATTTTGTGCATACGGTGTGATGGAGGGAAGAAAAAAAAATCTACGCTCTTATGCTTTAATTTAAAGCTCAGCCCAAACATTAGTGCGGAAAACTATGTGACTTATTACCAGCTGATGACAAAGCTAGAAAGGCCTGGCTTTTTCTCTTGGCAAGTCATAAAGCTCATCAAATGGCACTTGGGTTTATCATGTAGTGCAAGGAATCTGTTAATACGGGAGATCTGATAATCAGATTATCTTAATTCATGGCTAAGCTGGATCACACAACGTACAACTATTTATTAAGCGCAAGGAACCTTCACTGTACTACGCATACAATCTCTAATGCAAAAGAGAGAGAGAGAGAGAGAGAGAGAGAGAGAGAGCGAGAGAGAGAGTGAGAGAGAGAACAGTATCCATTTTGTGAGTTTCCATCCCAAAACCTCGAAGCAGAATAGCTTGCCCGAAACCCAAGAAAGCGCTTTGTAAATCAAATATTCACATGTTCATTAGATGAGTAGGCTTTCCTTTTTAGAAAAGTCCAAATCGTCAGTGCTCCTTCAAACCCACAGACGGAACGCTTGCTCAAAGAAAAGAGAGAAGAAAAGGAGAGAAAGACTTTAGAGTGGGCCAAGGAGGGAGGGACGGTGGAAAAGTGGGGCCCGATGAGGCCCGCTTAACAGGCAGCTCTTGTGAAGGGCCAGCAGCCGAGGAGGCCTCTTGTTTTTATTAGCCGTCCCACACAAACACAGGGTCAGAGTCCTGCGAGGACCAGTTTTGTTCTGCGCCCCCCACCTCAAACTTCAGCTCCTGTGCAAGAAAAAAAAAAGAAAAAAAAAGCTGATCCGCTTTGACTGCTTATCGGCGTTCCCGGTACTGTAGGTGGTATAATTCTCACCACACTCATCAGCGGAGCTTTTAGCACGGCTGAAAAGCAACAGGCGACACTCTCCCCTGCTGGTGACCTGCGCTCAGCTGGAGGATTTAGTACAGCATGCAGGACGACAATAAGAGATCAGTCAGGCCAAAGAAAGCGCACATGTTCGTATTTTGCCCCAAATCATGTCCGAAGAACAATTCAGGGCTGCTGAGCATGTTGTCGAACATGTTTATGTTTTATGTGCTTTTCAAAAAAAGAAAAGAAAAAGAAAACACGATAGCACAAATGGAAATGTCAAAATTAACAACAAAATCAATTACACAAAAAATAAAAAGAAAACAGAATGTTACAGGAAAGTATTGAACAACAGGGTTGCACGATCGATGCAGACGGACACAAAGAGGACAAAAATACAAAGAGCTGACTGACACTGGAGACTCCTTCCAAATGCTTTTTTAAATCAACACTTCATAAAGAAATTCAACCATACTAATATTGAATACTAATTAGACACAATTTTATTCTGCGCATGTTTATTCTGTATATAAGTCCCTGTGTCAATTGTGACTATGGAAACGAAAATGTTTTACAGTGAGTGCACCAACAGAAACGTGGAAAAAAAAAAAACCTGAGAGCTGTGCGGTTCTATACAATTTCAGGTGTGATGAGGACTACCAGAAAGGTAAACTGCTTTAAAATGCATTTTAAACCGCATGCTTTAAAATTTTTAAGTTAAAAACTTCTACAATCTTAAATGTATTAATAAAGTCACATCACACATTTGAATCATTTGTAATTCCAGTGAATCAGAAAAAAATATATATAATAAAAATCCATGCTGGAAAAACTAATCTGGACTCATCATGATTTGAATGTAGGAAACTGGCATTTGTTCCTGTTATCACTTACCTTATGGACAAGATAAACATATTTAGGCTGCGTTCTAATCGGCTTGAAGTTACCTGCGAAGTGCACGGCACAGGGGTTCTAGCCATGTTAAGAACAATTCCAAACCAAAGAGAACAAAAACTGCTCAGTTCTAAGGGAACTGTGAAGAGTGTAGGGAACAAGTGAACACTGGGTCTTAGCCAAAGATATTTTCTACATTAAACATTTCCTATAAGTCACTGCGCCTCGCTGTATACAGCACGAAAAAAAGGGATTTTTATATCTTTTAACATTATTATTAAGAACGACATCATATTAATATGACAATAGTTTTTTTCCCGTTAATTTAATTAATAAATCCTTACTATTACATACGCTAGTAATCTGTCTAACAATAATTATGAGTTAACTGTAAGTTTTGTAAATCATCATCATAATTTATGTACGAACTATACACATTTCAATCGTACATGTTTTATAATGATATCGGTTTATGTTTCATTAAATATTTTGGTAGTGTGAAATTTCCACAGCGGTGATTATGTTACCAAGTAAACGCATAGAGGAAGTGACGTCTGCGTTGGTGACGTCAAAGGGTGAAATATAGTCGAGGGAAGTTCTCTTAACCAGCATTCCCTACACACGGAGCAGGAAGCACGCTGTGAAATGGAACGGAGCCTCATTTTTCACCACCGCTGTACCTCAGACACGAGACTCCTTATAAACTGTATACAATTTCTTCATATACAAACATTACAATTTCACTGTCTATTCTGTTAACATATAATCTATTTTCACAAAGAACGCATTTAATGACCTTAATACCGATTCATCCCTGGCAACGGGGTCAACCACGCCTCCTCACTAAGATTTTATACTTTCCTTACTCAGAGTTGCTTTGAGAAGTTTCCGAAATCACTTTTAGTCTAGGACTCCCAGCTAGGACTTTTTAAGCTAAGATAGGAGAGAATTATAAGAAGCTTTGTGAATACAACCCGTGTGATGTTTACATGAGGGGGAAAAAAACAAGTACTGAAAACACCACCGGTACAATACATACTTGCGCATGATGGCCTTCCTGATGATGAGCCCTTCGTCCAGGTCCGCTTCGTTAGCCATGAAGAGGAGCCGCTTCCCCGTCTCATCCACTCCCACAAAGTCCCGCTGCTCTCCTGATGCAAAACAACACCACACGCTCGCTCAGTATACATCATGCAGTGTTGTTTTTCATATGTTTCGTTTCTTCATGAATGTAATCAGGTGCACGGTGTAAAAGTGCAACAATGTTCAGCATCTACATGACAAGATTTGTGATCGGACCAGCTTCTTGCACCCAGCGTACTTTTCAGCGAGGAGAATAAAACTGTAACATCTCAACACAGTGAGTGTTTTAGTCAATAAACTTTTAAAAAGTTGGAGAAAATATCAAATAGTTTTGAGTTAAACACTGAGTGATGTTTGCTGACAGACTACAGGAACATGGAATCTGCTTCTTAATCAGTTCTTTCTGTGAAAGTTGGTGAGTTCTGGCTGCGTTTGTGCGTGACAAAATCATTGTAAAAGTCTGGATTAAGAAAATTTCATCCAACTGACAGAATAACAAAGTAGGAAAATCCCAAAGTTTAAATGACTGTGGAAAGCAAATTCTTTCACAGCGCAGAATTTTTTTTTTAAACAACACATGACTCCCTCGCACAAAAAAAAAAAAAAAAACACTAGCTACATTTAGTTTGTACAGCACAGCACTAGGAACAGTACCTGCTTTCTTTTTTCCCTTCTGCCCCGGGACGGTCTCTGTGAATTCATGCACTTTGCTCATGAGCATGGAAAGCGTGGCATTGTGGGCTCGGAAAAGATCCACCACCTCATGCAGCGCCACGTCCGTAATCAGGTCACAGCTCACCACCAGGATGTCCGTCTGAAAGCAAACAGCAGCAACGTGTGAGTGCGTTGTAGAAGACTGTTCAAGGGCTGTGCAGCTCCAGCGGGGTTAAAAACAATCCTGGATTAAACGCAACAGGTATACAGGTAGAGGAAAAAACAACCGGTATGTCATTTAGTCTTTCTGGTCAATAAATGTGTAATGTTCCCAAGATGAAATACTTCTTTCTGATCTATTAATGCTGAAGGGGTTAGCCATCATGCTAAGCGGCTAAAAAAAGCGACTTCCTGATTTAATACTACCTGCAGTAGTATTATCACCTGTGCCAACACATTAGCTCTAATTATTAGGAATCTAGCTACAGTATAATTATCGATCTCAGCGAGTGTTAGTGATAGGACAAACTTCCACAGGAGTGGAGCAGGGAACACATATACCACCTCAATATAAATGGAAAATCTGTATACACCAAGTTTTACTGTCCGGATCATTTTGACGTCGAACGTTGTTTTGAACGAGAATAATCGTCGTATCCTGGTCCATTTCTCCCAGTGACAAGTGGTGTGTGTTAAACGTGTTACCTGATGTAGACCTAATCTTACTCAAGCTAACTTGTAGTACATTTTGGGGGTTTAATGAAAAATCTATGACCGACTAGGAAATCTATGAAAGTTTCGCAGCCTCGGTCGTTCATAGATTTTTCATTAAACCCCCAAAATTTCTAAAAATATATTTATTTAGTGAAATGCTTTGGAAATTAAAAATTTCCTTTTTTTTTTTTATAGACTTGCCAATGACAATGACAGCGTATATAGAGATCTGGGCCCGTATTCACAAAGCTTCTTAAGCCTAAAAGTTGGTCCTAGTGACGAAATTCTAAGAAAATTCTTAGAATTATGACATTTTCTTAGAATTTCCCTTAAATTTAGGACTAAATCTTAGTAAAGATAAAAATGATTTACGAAACATCTTAGCCGTAAAAACAGCTCCTAAGGTAAAGATTGTTAAGAGTAGAGAGGAGGACTTTTAAGAGGCTTAAGAGTTTCTATAGCAGAGGACAAAATAATGGAAACCGCAAAAATCCTCTGCAAATTTTTTTATAGCTTTTTTTTTTGTAGCAATGTATAATTTTCCATGCGCTTTAACACTAAGCTGTAAAGAACAATATAATTTACTCCTTTGGTAACATAACATAATGCAAATTCAGCTAAATTTCCATATAAAATATAATACCGTATACATTTTGTTAGTACTGTAGACAGAACCCAAAACAACTGTAGAGGAAAACACGGCTTGGGATGGTGAATTATTACCATATTTACTCGACTTATAACACAAAAACAAAAACAAAAAAACGCAGTTGCATGAATTGCAGTACATACAGTATAGGGGTCACATTGACACTGTATTTTACATTCTAGCACTGCGGGAGACACAGTACAGTACTTCACATTTAACATTCACATTCTTTTTGTTTTTTTCAGGGTAATGTATTAAGCTAAGTCTGAAATGAAATTAAAGTATATAGGGTCTAAACAATAAAAATAGGCATTTCTAGGCAGTTTTTTGACCACACCCAATTGCTCTAGGAAAGTAACGCCCCCGCCAATCTGGATGATGTATGAAAATTCTTGGACAGATGAGAAAGACCGCAGCGCTTTCTTTCTTCCCCCCTGAATGCATACATGCAGATCAGAGGAAATGTCTGTTCAGTGTAGATCCACAGCGCCATGAAGAACTCCGCGACGTTTTCATTTCATACAGTTTACATTATGATGCTCCTTGAGCCTGTTGAGCAGCTCCGTGTGCACGTACGTTCTGATGCTTCGCGAAGACTCGCCGCTCGCTGTATGAAAAGCCCCCCCTTGTATTTCTCTTGACGACAGGTCACAACAAAAGACAGGTTTATAACGCTACGGCGCGGATGATGTGAGACTAGGGGAGGGGGGGGAATGGGTCGAGCTGCCTCTATAAACACTTTGCTCTGGCCTAGGCCTTCATCTGTGCGTGCATATTTGTATATGTGTGTGAGCGAGCGCAGGCACGCAGGGGAACCCGGCGATAAATCCTGCTCGCCGTTGCCATTGTTTCTGTTTAAGTTGTCTGGTTCCCATCTGGTCTGCCCATCTCGAGCCTGTGGATAAATAAACGGGGGAGCGTGAGTGGCGAAAAAAGGGCCTATGAGCGAGCGCACGGTTCTCTGCGAGAGCTGCATGCCTCATTGGGGAGGCCCTGCCGTGACGCTCCAGCTCCGGATTTCTCCCTCCTCTCTTTCCCTCTCCCTCCAGGCAAAACACCGACCTCGGGACACATGCTCAACAGATAAAGCCTGACTATCCAGAGGGAACTCGAGCTTGCTATGAAACAGCTACGGCGCGTCTGATACGACGCCTTTCGCCACACATCGGGGTCACTGCTGTGAAGAACCTGAAAACAATAATAAAAAAAAAAAAACGCACTCATCTTTCAAGCATCATTTATAATTCTTGCATAATAAATGACTTGAGTTGTTCTGAAGTAATAAAAACCTGGATCCTTGAATAATAAAATAAATTAGAAAAAATTAATGGCCCTAGCAGTGGCCCTTGAAGTAAACAGCATGTGTGTGTGTGGCGAAAAAGCGAATCCTATAACTGATTACTGTCGCATGTCCGGCAACAGGATCCAAAACCTCCGTACGGTTATGATAAAAAACCCACAATCAATCATCGGTCATTTCTGTGGAAACCGGTATGAGCCTCTCGAAAAACAAAAAGAGGCGCTGATGAGATGTTTATAGCAGCGATAACGCAAGTGATAACAGAACCTGAAGAGATTAAAGGTATCTATAGAGAGAGCGAGAGGAATTTTTAATAGGCAAAAAAAAAAATAAACGTTGTGAGCAAATACGGTATACGTGGGTATGAACTCTGGCCTGTAACAGCACGCTCCTTCACTCTTTACATAATCAGTCATATTGTTCATTTGTGCCTAGCTTTTTTCTGCATTTCAAACTTTGAACAGTTCTGCTACTGTATGTGTATGTGTGTGTGTGTGTGTGTGTGTGTGTGTCCAATGCTCTGCACATGTGTGTTTATACATTACATATTATAACAAACTTTATCCAAACTGATTCAAACCACTGCTTGGGGGTGTTATATAAATAACTTCTGCGCACATTAAAAAAAAAAAAAAAAAAAAGAACATACGCAATTTCTTATTAGAATTAATTCTAACAAGCAAAGACTGTAAAAATAAATAAATAATTTTTTTTTTTTTTTTAATGAATGAAAAATGTCCCAGCCGGTCACTGGGGAGAGGATGACTGCACCCGAAGAGCATGAGGTAAAGGAAGAAATAAACCCACAAGTCAAAACTAATTCATTCCATTATAAACTGTATACGTTTATGGCTTTGAGTGGAATCTTAAGTGAAAAATTTATTTATGCAACAATTTCAATACGCTGAAAGACATGATGAGCAGAAAAGAAATAATAAAGAAAACGTGCACATGATGAAAGACACGCGATCCCGCCAGCACACATAGGAGCACACGTGTGCTAGAAAGCCCTCGAATATGCAACATATGTGAATCCACTCAATCAATGTCATGGCGGAAATGACCACTCGTCGTGGCTTCATATCACCGGGACGCGACAACTGCCAGATGCCTGAGTGGCGCCCGAGTCCCCTCGCTCTGCAGGAGGGAACGGGTGGACACGCAGGGGTGAATCATCCTTCGGGGTATCGTGCCCTGGTCATGGGGACACAAGGCAGCAGGAATCAGAGACTGGAACTATTCATACTCAGGACACCGCAGTGAGACTCTGAGAACACATCACTGAGTGAGAGAGAGAGAGAGAGAGAGAGAGAGAGAGAGAGAGGGAAGTGAGGAGAGGGGGATAGGGAGAGGAGAGGAAAGAGGGGGTAGGAGGTCAGGCCACCCACACACTGTTGTAGTTCTGCCTGACTAAACCCCCCTTCAGGGCACTGCCAGGTGAGACCACCCAGAAGTAGAGGAAGGAGAGAGAGATAGAGAGAGAGAGAGAGAGAGAGAGAGAGAGAGAGAGAGAGAGGGAGGAATAGGGTGGAGACTGAGAGGCGTAAGACAAGTGAAAGAGGAGGTGAGTAAAAAGGAGACAAAACCAACTCTGGGAAAAATGACTTTTTTTTTTATTACTGTACGTCTGAGAGTGGAAATGACCTGATTAATAATCAGACAGCAGACATTATTACAATTATTATTATTATTATTTAAAGTACATAACGATTATCTGATGTCCGATGTCATAAGACGAATATTACTTATATAATAATTTTTTTTAACACTTTAAAGCAAAGAACTGAAATGTTTCAATATGAAACCGTCAATCAGAGAATTTATCTTCGTTGCCAGATCGTGAGGCAATTTTGAAGTAATTTGGAAATTTATCACCTTGTGGCTGGAAAAATGTGCCTTATTTGGGTAATAAATAAATAAATAAATAAACCTAGAGTAATTTCAGTGTAAAAGTAGTGAAGCTTTCGTAATTCATTTACAGTACAGAGACCTAATACTGTAAAAGTATTGGGGGATTTTGGGCCAGTGTGATCTGGCAACCTAGTTTGAGCTAGTGCTGGGCCATTTTTTCAAGATTTTTTACAATCGTCTAACAGCTCTAAATGTTCCATTAGTTATTTATTATTATTTATTAAAACATACATTTGGCTTGGGATTAAAGGCTCCTTCCACGTGCCACTGGGGCGACAAATGATTTCCAGCCCTGGCGAGATATCCCTCATTTCGGCAGGAGTTTCTTATAGGGTCGGGGTTGTGAGCTCGACAACTGATTGTATCTGAGCAGTTTAAGGTGAGGGATCTTGCTCAAGGGTGCAATACTGTCAGCTCTGTGATGCTGAGGTTCAACACCTCAAACATTGAGCTACCTCATAAAACATACACGAATGCTATGGAAAAGGCAATACAAGAAAAAAAAAGGCAAGATAAACAGGAAGGAAAACACGTGAAGAAAAGTGTAACGAACATGTTTATTTAAAATATAATCCCGAGCAGCACGCCGGTCAGCATAATATACGTTTCGATCCCGATGAAGAGAGAAACTAGACACGCTCACGTTTGTATTTTAGTTAGCATCGAGTTGGCGGCTGTTTTAGACTTAATAAACATACAATAGTTTGATAAAATAATATTCATATAATAAAATTTTACTTTGTTTATTTCTGAAGCTGTTCTCAGACGTGTCAAGATGTCACTCCATGAACGGGGAAGGAACTCAGGTTTGGGAATCATGGCATTTCATGTTACAAATAAAACGAAATAAATAAATAAATAATTGAGAAAGCTGTCCAGAAATAATAGTAATAGATGATCTATGGAAAAGTTGGGGCATCGGTGGTTATAATAGAATATGGAAATAATGATCTCCTATTTAAAAGAAAAAAAAAAATGTATCTGCACAATTTTCCACAGATGGTGATGTTATAATGTTTCTTCTAATAAATGAAAATACGTTAAATAAATTGTACAGTTTTTAAACTTCACAATGTACAGTATATTAGGCTGCCCTAGAAATGGAAATCGTAATGGAAAATTGGTCATGAAGTTAAGAATTACATTATTATTTAACAGAACTACATTATTATTATTTGACAGTCTGATCGGACAAAAATTTAAACGAGAGTTTCGACCTATGACCTGGAAAAAGATGCCTTAATACTGAATATAACACAATACAAAAACAGCGTACAAATATTCACTGCTCTAATGGGCACTCAGCACACCTAATATTAATGTTTGGCAACTGATTATCTATACAGCACCATCTTATCTATACGCTTAACAGCACTCGTTTAGAGACGCATTAGTTATCCGAGGACGAGCCGTTTAAATCGCTCCAGAAAGATTTAGGTTTCCTGATTTGAACTGCGATCCTGTTTTGTTTAGTCTGTTTCAATCCTACTGATTAAACTATAATAAAACAAAAGAAACTCCAGGTGTTCCCAAGCCATGTTCCAACAGTATTAAGTATTGGAATTAGTCAGACTGATAGATAAACCCTGTGATCGCTTAACCCTGGAAAACCCAGACCAAATTATCCTAATAGGAGATCTATCTCCTTTGGCTGCCAAGGAGCCAAATGGC
>JAQQZS010000001.1:26251347-26267868 GCA_030068045.1 Platyallabes tihoni
GATATATCTATATATATATATATATATATATATATATATATATATATATATATATATATATCACTCATCTTCTAAACCACGACACCCTTTACAAGGTGCCAATCCATCGCAGGACACACACACATTCACCCACTATGGCCGATTTGGGAATGGCAATTGGCCTAACCTGCAGTTCTTTGGACTGTGGGAGGAAACCCACCAAGCACAGGGAGAACATGCAACTTCCATGCACACATAACATGTACAGAGTCAGCCAAATAAGTTACAGTATATGCACACTTCAAGAAAAAAAAAAGTCAATTTTAGTGTATGTGTGCATACCGCTCAAAAGTTTGGGATCACTTGCAAATTTATTTTTATTTGTTTAGTGATTTATATTCTACATTCTACAACAATACTGGGGATTTCAAAACTATGAAATAACACGTGAAATTACATAATTATGTAACAACAACAACATTAAGTTGTTATTTTAAGGCACTGAGGTCAGTCTTCTGGAATAGTTCTTGCAAGAACAGTATTGTCAAGTGCATTTGCAAAACCCATTAAGCACCATAATGAAACTGGCTCTCATGCTGACCTTCCCAGGAAAGAAGGACCAAAACTTACCTCTGCTGCAGGCAAGAGGTTCATTCAGAGTTACCAGCCTCAGAAATCAGCAATTAACAGAACCTCGGATTAAAGCTGTTATGAAGGCTTTACAGAGCATACTGTAAGTAGCAGATACATCTCAACATTAACATATACTGCACAAGAAAATTAAGGGAACATTTAGTCCTGGTTTGACTTGAACGCCTCTCATATGTGTATGTAAGGTTCAAGTCAAACCAGGACTAAGTGTTCTCTTAATTTTCTTGCGCAGTATATATATGATGATATAAGATGATGGTTATTTCATTGTTATAATAATAATTAATAATAATACACTGATAAGTGTATTATTGAACTCTGAACAGTGAACCCTATTGACTTAAAAGCAAAAACGCAATTACTGCTATTGTTAATGACAAGACTTGTAATCATTATTATGCAATATATTAACATTTAAAAGGGTGAAAAGTACAACATAATCAAACCATTTTAATAAATTTTTGTTGGTGGTGTTCATAGTGATAGTATTATGTTGTTTTTATTGTTGATGTTATTGTACAGCAAAAAGAAGCGTATGCGTGACAGCTCATCTTTAATGCTTTCAAGAACTTTAACTTGTAGCAAAGCAATAGTCATGGGATAAAGATTCTGAAATTTAATATGTGGCAGAGAAAACCATTTATTTGGCTTTTGAAAACATTTATATATTACATTAGTTTTATTGCAAATGGTGGGTATTGCAGGAGAAACTTCTGCACATCGCCCTTCACACAGCTCTCCTTCAGTCAACAGACATGGCTCAAACCCCAATCCACAGCCCTCCAATATAACAGCAAATTGAACTCTGGGAATGTGGCTCGGCTTTGTTTTCTCTGGACGGGAGATGAGCTTCGTTGGTCGCTGCCTGCAGAGGGAACCCTGGAATAACAGGGCAGGCTGCTGCACCCCCTTTGTAAAAAGACGCTAAGCCACACTGAAAGATTAAGTCAAAAGATAGTGAATAGAGCTTACGAAGAGTCTGAAAAGCATTTAGATTCTCCATCCAATATGTTGTGCAAACATGTATCTTTGTGTGTGTTTCCATAACACGCAGCACGCGCTTTCTGAAAAGCAGCCTTTCTAAAGGTTTATTTGGTCACCTTGACATTCCTTCCTTTGAACAGACAAAACAGTGTGTTTGCGGTGTCTTTCTGGACCACCCGGAAAATCCTGCAACGATGTCGCAACCACAGTTTACGGAACACACTGCGCCTGTTACATGCACGCCACGAGTAGCCGAGAGACATCTTGCCTGTAGAATTGCGTTAAATAATTGTAAGCAAAGAGAGAGAATGGGGGGAAGAAAACAAGCACAGCTATCATTTACATGTTATATCCAGCTTGACACATAAATTTGCTTTTCATTTAACCGTGCGAAGGTAGTGATGTTAAATGATGTTGAGGACGTGCATCAGATTAAACCTCACACGAGGGGTTTACGGATACGTGTGCGGCGGCCTGCTGGGTGTATGTCTTTACAAACAGAGTGCGTGTCGACAAGCCAAAAACAATAAACAGTCTAATGTACTAGTTTGAACTGAAAATATACACGATCTTATCTATAGTTCTGAAGGCGAAAGTGTACCGGTTAGGGCAAGTGTTCAGATATGCACGTGTTCAAAAGTATCCTATAGTAGTACACGAAAACAAGCAGGACTTTAACGGCACATTAACGCCACAGTCATGACTGGCTACGCTTCTATCAATTACATGTAATTCCCTTGTCACTGTACAGTACTTGATTGAGTATCATGGTGCGTCGCCTTAAGGAACATCATTGCATTGTTTAGAATCGGATAAATAGAAATTTCGCGGAACGCTACACTACATATGAGTTCAGTTAGAGGTGTTGCTGAATAAGCTGTATGGTTTTGGACGAAACACAAATGAATGGAGGATAACTGGAAGCATTTATCAGATTTGCTGCCTTGGGTGATATTGGTCACGGCCTAAATCCTGCATGTTACAACATTTTGACATTTGACTAATGTTTGATCTCTGACAGCACACATGAACTGAATTAAACCTGTGTTTATCTGTGGTTTGTGTTGAATAAGGTTAAAACTATTTAAAGGCAGGACCACATACGTAGGCTGGGGACTAATTTGCCTAATTATGTATATTTATACGTAGATCTATAGTTTTTTAGATTTAGGTGCATATAGATTATACTCACTCACTCATCGTCTATACCGCTTTATCCTGTATACAGGGTCACAGGTGGCTTAGAGCCTATCCCAGGAGACTTTGGGCCAAAGGCGGGGTACACCCTGGACAGGGTGCCAATGCACCACAGGGCACACACACATCCACACACACTACGGGCCATTTTGGGACCACCAGTCAGCTTAATCTGCATGTCTTTGGACTATGGGAGGAAACCCACCAATAATGGGGAGAACATACAAATTCCATTAACACAGATCCCAGGTGGGAATTAAACCCAGAACATTTCTTTAGACCTGTTTTATTGGGGTTTTCCGCTTTTTATTATTATTATTATTAGTAGTAGTAGTATTATGATGATGATGATGATGATGATGATGAGTAGTAGCAGCAATAGTAGTAGCTGTAATAATAGTATTATCAGGCGTAGTAGGAATACTGTAGTAGCAGCAGTAGTAGCAGGAGTACTAGTGGTACAGTAGTAAGAGTATACAGCAGGAGTATTATAAAAGTAGCAGTTACAGGAATACTGAAATTAAAAGTAGTAGCAGTAGTACTGTAGTACTAATAGTAATCATGATAGTAGTAGTTGTCGAGTTATCTGGGAATTTGCACATCAGCTTCGGCTACAAACTAGAAAAAAGCCATTAGCCAACTACAGGGGACATGAGGATCAACTCTGGAATCACTTTTTAGTTCTTGTGTCTGACAGCTTTGCAGGTTACACAACAATAAATCAAAGTAGATTCAACTAAGTGGTCAATAACCTTATAAACCACAAAAAAGGTACATCACTATTTCTGATAAATAATAGGTAAATCATTACTTCTTATAAATAATAGTTCAAACACTATTTCTAGTAAATATTATTTAAATAAATTGTAAACAAATACAACAAAATTATTTAACTAAGCTTATCACATACTATTCCATAAACCATTTAGCAAACATGTAATACACATCATAGTACATTCACGCACATGGAAACACTTAAATAACAATCACAGCATATCATAAGTTCCTCTTTCTCTCTTGTATTGAGTGACTGTGAGGTGATGCATAGTGTGATGTCACACTCTGATCGTGTCACAGTTGTTCCTTGTCGAATGACTTCAGCTCCATCATTTCACTTATTTTAGCTTTGCAGTAGTAGTTGAGGCTGCAGCTAGTAGTAAAATTGCAGCAATCATAGTAATAATCGTAGTATATAGAATCTTTATAAGTTTTAAAAACAACTGCAGATGGTAGAATTTTACTTTTGTCCATATGGGCATTGGTGGCTCAGTGGTAATTTTCTTTGTCTGCCATGCGGAAGGCCCGGGTTCAGTCCACACCCAGTGCCCAAACCCCAGCCACTGGATGCCATGCCGGTCCTAAGACTGGATAAAATGGGGGGTTGTGAGAGGAAGGGCATCCCACGTAAAAAACCTGTCCCAAATTGTTGTGGAGATCGGATGATCTGCTGTGGTGACTCCTCAACAGGAGCAGCCGAAAGACTAATGATAACGTTTTATCCATTCATAGTTACAATTAATGTTGTTTCAGTGTTCAGGAACATCCACAAAACTAAGCGCATGTTCATTTGCATTAAAACATCAAAGATATGGTTATTCCTTTACCAGATATTTTTCACTCTCAATCTCTTTTAAAGCTAATGAGACAAAAACGCATCTGGTCACATTGCAGGGAAACCAAAAAACCTTCGTATTACATCTTTATTTCTACCTGTTACAACACACTGATACTTAATACTCCTTCCGAAACTGTGTTCTTTAAGAAACTTTAGTGTGGAAAAGAATAAGATGGATAGAGGAATAAAAACAGGAGAAGAAGAAGTGGGTTTTAAATAAAAATATCAGCTGCATCCAGGTGGCATCATTCTTGGCCATTTAAAGGTGGACTGTGATTCGAAGCAGGGCCATCATAAAAGTCAGCACATCCCACTGACACTTCTGCACTGATTAGCTGCTCTTTTCAAACACTCACCCCGTGGCCACAACATGATCTGCAGGACTCAGGAGGAAAAGAAAGACACAGTTCTCGTTGATCCTCTTAATGACGACATGCAACAGTGGGGGCGTGAGGAGGAAATGTGCTCCAGGTGCTGGAATATGAACCAGAGTCTCTGAAGTGTCTAAAGAGAACCACTAACATGGGGGATTGTGCCGGTCTTTTGCACTAGTCCCTAATTTAGACAAATGTCTTTGAAAAGAAAAAAAAAAAAAAACCTACGCAATAGGTCTGGCTGGAAACACACTCACACACATGTCTGAGTTTTTAAGTGCATTTCAGTGTATACAGTAGGATGCTAGTTGTGTGGTGTGTGTGGAGGATTATATTATATCTGGCAATTTACATTTTCTATTTCGCAGGTGCTTTTTATCCAAAGAAACCTCTTAGACTTTGCTTAGGGGGCCAAACAGTGGTTCTTTGACAGTGTTAGAATTTCCACTCACAATTTTCTCAGTCATTTGCACAGAACCCGAACGTCCAAGTTACTAATCCTTTTTTTTTCTTTTTGCTCAACATTACAAAATCTCCCAATGCTCCAATCTAGTCTGAAATATGATTATAACTCTGCAAGCGTGGACCAATGCACCCGTAACAAATTCACTAAAAGCATAAGCTTGAAAGGAAGCCAGTACAACTGTCATGACGGAGAGCAGGAAAGTGAGATGGAAGGACCAAGCCACAGAAGTTGCACAGCTACCACAGGGCTCGATTTCCTTCTGATTTCCTATGCCTTGGCCCAAGCAGCTCTTATAAATCATTCTCAATTCCCTTAAACAAGCCACCCGGATTAGGTCGGTTTAGATCATAAACATGCGCCGGGGCCAGACCACCCACAGGGAGCCCTCTGACCGCCGAGAGCACAACATGCTTCATGTGGTTTGTTTGTGTGTGTGTGTGTGTGTGTGTGAAGGAAATAGAGAAAGAGACAGAAAAGTGGGGGCCATGGAAACAAAAACAACCCCCCCCCTCCCCCCCACACTCCTTATTCACGGTCAGCCGCTGATAGACTGTGACAGAGATAAACACACCGAGCTCTGCAGGACTACACGCCCTCCTATGTCTCGAAACACTCCTTTTTACTTTATCTAAAAGTGGAAAATGATATCAGGCATTAACATGGCTCCACGGATATCGGCTATGTCCTTAATGCTAGAAATAACGTCTAATCAAAGTCAAGCATCAAAGAGCTACAGCTGATCAAATCCATTCTAGAAAGATTTACGGATCGCTCCTTTCATAACGCATGCCAGCTAAAGCATATTCTCTGTGAACGAATGTCACTTTCATTACTCTCTAACAGGCTTTAGCCAAGTTTTGTTTGTTTATGTAACAGTGTATAACACTAGTTAAAAGATTCCAAGGTTTTGACACAATTAAGTAGTTGTATGTCTTAAACTTTTTATATATATATAGTGTATATTATATTTACATTACAGTATAATAATTAGATACATTACAGTATAATAATTAGATATATTATTTTCTTTTTATTAGTTTTTATAATATATAAACTTATATATATAAACTTTTATAATATATAAACTCATATAAATTAGCTAAGTTAAACACTGTTTTGTATAACTACGTCTCATTTAAAAGAAAAATTAAGCCGCTGCTAGTAAAGAAACCTTGATTTTGTTAATAACAAAATTAAATTATTTAAAAAATTTTTTTGTTTTTTACAAGATTCCTTTACTAGCTGTAGCTTAATTTTTCTTTTAAATAAGTAATAGTTATACTCTACATACAATAATAGTGTTTCATTTACAGTAGCTAATACACAAAATGCAGGTAACTATTGTAGCATCCAAGCTAATGATACAAGAACATTAAGGCGATGTCATAATTTACATAACAGTAACGAAATACATGAAGCACTTTGGATTCCTCAGAGTCAAAAGGAATAACTCCCAATATCTGGATTAAAGAATTTGTACTGTTTTCTAAAACAAAGCCTCCCACTCCTCATGCAAATAGACTTGTTTTAATTACAATATACTGAAACCGTATGTAATAAACATCTTTTGAAAACCTACTTTTGAATCTTCTTTTGATGTTTTTTGCTGACTCACTACTGGTTTTTTGCTGACTCACTATCCTTTAAACTGTCATTCCCAACTGTAGATTAAAGACTATACTGTAGTAAGGTTCATATCTCACTAAATGCATTGTCTCTATGAGAATTAACCCGGTTGGTGGATAAGCATCAAACATATAAACAAACTTCATTTCTCACATTTTCTTACTTGTTTTTTTTTTACATCATAGTCAATATCAGAACAACTTTCAGGACAAACTTAAAATTTGTGCAAAAATGTATGCTTTCATGTATTCGTTCGATCTTCAAGAGATTTGGATGATGAACTAACTGTTGAACATTTTTTTCAGGAAAAGTTTTCATATGTTCAGGAAAACGCTTTTATAAAAAACTTTTAATTATGAAACATACAAAATTCATTCAGAATGAGTTTTTTTATAAGGCAAAAAATACCCATAATAATGTCTGCGGAAAGGGAAGAACGAGAGGGTGATTTAGCATCGCTTACACAAGCGGTCGGAAATTAGAAAAACCGAAGTAGGAAGAGACGATGCGTTTCCGCCTACATGGAGGAGAAAGGAAAAGGAATTAGGCTAGGTTTTAGCACATGGTTTCCATTAAGGCAGGTCTCCTCCAGTGAGTGTTCATTGACATGAAGGCTGAGCTGTAAGAATACACATTCGCAGTTCCATTAGCAACTGATAAAGAGGCATAAATCAAGACCACACAACTGTTCTGTTTATAAACGTCCTAAATGGCAAAACCATGTAATGGAGGAGGTGTTCAGTGTCATCAGGTTATGATGGAGAAGAGCTTCAGGGCTAATAGTCCTGAATAACTATCTTGTGTGGATGGGAAAGTATTTATGACCTAGTTTTATGAATCAAGCAATTAGAATTTTTTTTTTATAGCCCATCAACATTCACTTGGCCAGAGTCACACACATTGTGTGTATGTGAATGTCTAAGAGAGAGAACAGTGTGTCTCATACATCAGAGTTTTATGATTTGCCAGCTGCAACATGATCTAGTTGTTCACTGATTCACAATACACAAAGTTATTGTTACCACGTTCAAGTTTGATCCACATAAATGGACAATTTCCAAAACAATTTTTAACATACTATAATTCATTCAGAGATTGGATGTATATGTGTCATTAGAGTTACATGATTCTTTTTATTTTCTACTTATATCCATCCAACCACCCATCTTGGAACATCCGCAGTCCAACTAGGGACTGTGGAGGCCAATGAGGACCATTGTATTTATTCCCGTTTTTACGACCGTGGTAGGACCTCCGGTCAACATTCACACGCACATTCACACACTACAGGCAATTTGGGAACACTAATTAGCCTAACTTCAATATCTTAAGAAACCAGAGGAAACCCACCAAGCACAGGGAGAACAAGCAAACTCCATGCACACAGACCCGACATGGGAATCGAACCCCAGACCTGGAGGTGCACCAAACTACCATGCCACCACTTACAGTACATATCGTGTAGGTCTTATTTCTACTAGTGACATGGTGATGTGATTTCCAATAGGTATGTGATGGGAAATCAATATTGTAGCTTGGTCTGTGATATCCATCAGATTATAGGAGCATCTTTCTAACATCTACACTATGCTCACCACACTGATATAAAAGCAATCAGCCAAAACAAAAAGCATTATAACCACCTAGTATTTGAGTTCTCTTAGTGCCACTGAGGTGGCTCTGGCCCCTCTGGCACTGGTCGCATGGCTCTGGGGGTGTGCTGTGCTGTCTGGCACCAGGACATTGGTAGTGAATCTTTTGCGTGCTGTGGATTGTGGGGTGGGGCCTTTGTGGACCTGACATGTTTGTCCAGTACAGCCCATGGGTGCTTGATCAGATGAGGAGCTGTGGAGTTTGCAGGCCGTGTTGAGAGCCTTGAACTGTTTGCCATGCGTGACAGGCTGTGGGCTCTGGAGCCTCTTTATTATGGAAAGGATTGACTTTTTTAAGAAACAATCTAGAGGCCAAGCTGACTATAGTAAAATGCCCCTAGGTGAGGATGAAGTCCACATACTGTAGTGCTTTTGATCTACTGGCTTTTGATCCAGGGTGGTTTTCTTCCTCACAACAATAAGTCTGAGATAGGCACTGTGGCCCTGACAAGGATGGAGTGGATAATAAAGACGAATGAAGTCAATAAAACATATTATACAGTGTGTTTTCTGTGCATGAAGATGTGCAAGTATTTAATGTCTTTGTATCAAACTAAAAAAAAAGATGCAGAGTAATGCAAAACTTCTAAAAGTTTGAATCCATCAGCAACATACTACGCCAGTACGTTGGCGGTGCTTGGACCCCTGAAGACCAAAGAAAAAAAGAGGAAAATTCAGTTTAGCTTATTTGCAATCATTCTTGAGTAATATTCTCCAGTTCCAAGTTTTCAGTTCTCAGTAAGGGAATACAGTACGTCGTAGTATTTTGTTGCTCCATCAAGTTAGATCACATGAATGCTTCAATAGTGCATAACATGCATAATATTTTTCATTTTCCTGCCTTTCTCTGCTCCATTTAAGATGCAAAACAAAGACAGATTGGCCTACTCCTTTCTATTTTAATGCACGCCAATTCTTCTTGCACTTGATTTACTACACACATAAAAACAGATGCCTGGCAACCAACTTGTGAGACCTAGAAGTACGTTTCCTTCTCAACACTAAAGCCCAGCCTTGCCCATGTATCTCACGAAACAGCAAACTCATGTACAAATTATGCAGCTTCATGCAGCATTTCTCACAACCACCTCTTTTTTTCTCACTAACGTTCAGAGACACGTTTAATCCGATTGCATTTGTCAGGCAGCCGAAGTGCTTTAGGGACTTGGTCAGCGCTGGCGTTGGGGGCAGAGACCGTACGTGCCCCCTCGAGCTTTGTAATTTGTGATAACTGCTCTGAGAGTTCCCATATACTCCCCTGTAGCTTTAAACACCAGCTTTGTAGGGTGACACTTCATAAAAACCCGCTCGTGGCCTTGTAAAGGCAGACCGGTAGACCTTGCCGCACTTGGACATGGTAGACATGGACGCTCAATACTCTGTGTATGTGCTTCTGAAAACCAAGGTTCTGGCTGCTTCGCATGCTCAGCCCAGCTTTCCTCATCTCTCCCCTAGTTAATGATTGCCATAACTTGCAGGGTGGCAGAGATTCAAGTGGGCATATTGGGCCAGAAATTGGATAATGAAATAGAAGAGATGGTAAAGTGAACGAGAGAGAGAGAGAGCGAGTGAGGAGAACGGCCCGGAGGTAGTATCTGGTGTTTGAGTACAAATCTGTCTAAACATGGCTGTGAGAGTGGAAAATGGGAGTTATGTTGTGGTTTCTTTCCTTCTTTTATTCTTTCTTTTTTTTTTTTTTTTTTATTATTGTAGCGCCTAAACAAGAACATTGCACTCATTCCAGTTTGCTGTTTGCTAATTTCCTGGCACACATTTGCATTAAAGCGTGAATACTGGACTCCTTTTAATTCGGCAAGAACATCCGCACAGCACGGCGTACAGGTGTGAAAGTTTGTACGTTTTACTGCCGAGACTAAAGTGTGTTTTGGAGTATTCTGAAGGATAAGCCGCAGGAGTGTACAAAATGGTTACATGCATGCCACACACACACACACACACACGTAGGTTGGTTGGTTCTTGTGATCTTTGTGTGCGTCTGTGCCGACTGTTTGCCCCAAACCCATCTGACTGTGAGGTCTTCTAACCACACACACACACACACACACAAACACACACACTCTGGTTAGACCCCTGGCTGCTACAAAAAAAAAAAAAAAAAAAAAAGCTTGTGTTGTCTTTCTGTCTGTCTCACTCTCATGCTGTCTGTCTCTGTGGGGAGTCTGTCCTTGGGCACTCATCACTACCACTTATTAATTTTCTGGGACTTTTCTGGATGCAGATGTGTGCTACCTGTAGGCCTACAAAAACTTGTTTATGGTTAGAAAATTTTCATTTAAAAGAATATATAATTTCTTCACCCTCAACCTTCAAAGACTATGTTTTCTAGCTTGGAGTGATGAGTGTGTATATTTATTAGTAATGATAGGACTTATGCAGCATGTCTGTCCCTGCGGTGCTGCTAGAGTGCCGTCCAGCTGGCCCCAGTCCGCCTAGTAGAGTGACCGAAATCCAAGCTTGGAGCCAAAAAGGGAAATATAAAAATCCTTAAACAGATTTATAAAGATTTGATTTATCCCTGGTCGACAAGAGCTTGCAGAGTCTGTGCCAAACCTCACTCACGGTACGCCTGTGTGGCTTCAGAATCAGTGCTTGGTGGGTGATTCATATCTTATTGTATCACTAGAGCAACCTGCTGTAGTGTCAGTTTGGATTAGAATCAAATTTAATGTGTGTGAAACACTCCGTGAGACACACTTTTAGCCACCATCGCTGTACTGCCGTACTGTTTAGGAAAAGGTACTTCCTACACCGATGCCTGTCAAACCTAACCAGTGACTGAACTCCTAACAGCAGCGATCGTGTTGTGTTTTATTTAACCAGCAACACGAAGCAACAGGAGCAACACCATGTGGCGTTCCATTCCTTTCTCTTCTTGAGATGAAAGAAGGTTGAAAGCGTCCTTCAGTAATTACAGTATTGCAGTGATTGTGTTTAAGGACTAAGTCCTGGGTTGATATCTTTATAAATAGACCAAAGGACTTGTTATACTTTGTGTCACTGAGACCACAAGCAGAGGTGGGTACAGGATAATGACGGAAATCATTACTTTCTTTGTAGTTAAATCTGTTTTTATTTTACACTACCTTTGGCATTTACTCAGTACATTTCAAGAGAAAAATCTCTACTTGTTCTTACTCCAGATATTTTCACTAGATTAAACTGGACCACTACAATCATACATTTCTAAAGTGATAGATTAACATCAAGCAGCTCAATTTGTAACTAATCTAAACCTAATTCACTCACTCACTCATCGTCTATACCGCTTTATTCTGTATAGAGAGAGACTTAGGGCACACATGTTCAATTTGGGGAACACCAATTAGCCTGATCTACATGTCTTTGGACTGTGGGAAGAAACCGGAGTACACGGAGGAAAAACACCAAGCACATGGAGAACATGCAAACTCCACACACACAGACCCCAAGGCGAATCGCACCGGGGTTTTATGAATCGGACCCGAATCCTGGAGGTGCAGGCTCGAGAGCACTAATCACTACGCCACCGTGCCACCCTAAACCTGATTTACATCTAAACAAAACTAACATCAAAAATAAATAAATAAACTAATAATCATGACTGTAGTCTATGTGCTGTATGGTACAATTTGCATCAGCTATCTTGTAAAGATAAGGCGGCTCAGTGGTGTAGTGGTTAGCACTGTCGCCTTGCACCTCCAGGATATGGGTTCGATTCCCGGCCAGGCTCGATTCCCGTCTCTGTGTGCATGGAGTTTGCATGTTCTCCCCGTGCTTGGTGGGTTTCCTCTGTGTCTCCGGTTTCCTCCCACAGTCCAAAGATATGCAGGTTAGGCTAATTGGCGTTCCCAAATTGCCCATGGTGTGAATGTGTATGTGTATGTGTGTGTGCCCTGTGATGGATTGGCACCCTGCCTCGTGCCCTAAGCCTCCTGGGATAGGCTCCAGGTCCCTGCGACCCTGAATACAGCATAAAGCGGTATAAAAGATGATCTACTAAAGATTGATTATGACTATACAAGTACATGATAAATAAGAAGAATATTCATAAAAATGATGAGTGATATCATTATTATCTTGGCCTTGCACACCTATCTATGAAAAAAATAAAATAAAAACAGTTTTATGCAGCCTGTACTTTTAGTATGCTAATTAGGCCCTACCTCCCTTCCAGGGAAATCTTATTCGCTTTGACACCTTGTCACGTGACCATTGCATTTGCATCCTCGTTAATATTCATTAGCGTCTGCCATTACGATCAGCCTTCTCTGTGTTCAATTATTTCAATTTTTATGCAACTTTATGTTTACAGTCACTTTATTTTATTCATTATCTTCATTTTTAACATATAAATTGAACTCATAACTTATTAGAGGCGCTAGTATGCTATTGTAGCTAAACATTTGAGACATTCACCAATTCCAGACAAATTTAAGCTGTACTTAAACCGTTACCCAAGAAATTGTTTACAAAAAATTTTACTTTTACATGAATAATGGATTTTCATTTTAGCTCCCTCATGTCTTTGCCTGGTCTGGATCTTTTGATTCCATGATCATGTCATAATCATTAGCGCAATATGGACAACACATGCTAATCCCAGACCGCAAGGTCAGAATGTTCTTGTTCCACTCAAAAGAATGTTTATTTTTTTTTTCTTAAGTACAATACAATATTGGAATTTCTTACATCATTTTTTTGCACTCAATAGCAAAAAAAGTAATTATTCATATGGTTAACACTTTAGATTACAGAGATGATCTTCCAGTCAGGTTAGAACACGACCTGTTCTATTGTTCCAGGGACGTTTTTTGCTAACTAGCGAACAGGACATGAGGGTTAACACGCGAAGGCCGTGTTCGGCAGATGCTGATCTCAGTGTGAGTGTGGTGGCTCAGAGGAGCTGAGCACTGTGTGAGGTCCGACTTCGCAGCAAGAGCAGACTGCTGGCAGAACAAACATGGGTGGGACCGCTCACCACACACAGACACACACTTCCAGCACACACACACACACACACACACACACAAACCACACTAGCGTTTAGTAGGCTAATGAAGGCAGGGCCCAGACGCACTCATGTCTTAACTCAATGCTTCAATTCACGCTTTGCCTCATAACAGTTATCTCCCTCTGCCTAATTTCTCATTTAATTAGGAGTGTGAGCAGAAAACTCATCTGTGTAATTTTTTTTTTTTTTTGGTTTGTTTAATAGTCTTGAGTTATGTTTCATGTCAGTGCTTGAGGCGTTTGTTATCCTTGATCAGCTTTCAAATGTTTTTAGGTCTATGGATACTGAATAGAGTGGAATCCAAAACTACAAACCCCAAAAAGCAGATTAAAGTCGTAAATTTCATTCTCTTCGCATTATGATAAGCCTAGTGTTGTGCTTTTCAGTTTGTCACATTGTGTAGTTTTATCTTTTCGCATTATGAAGGCTGATAACATTTAATTTCATAAAACACATATATACGATAAAGAGAAATGCTTAAACATGTTTCGTTATTTTTATTGTCTCTAGGAACAAACAAGCGTTTCTTATGATTTCAAGCAGGCTGGCCTGTTTAAAAAAAAAAAAACTTTTACAAAAGCCATGTTTATGAGTAAAGGATATTTCATGCATGTTGTGTTTTACACAGACAGATTAAAAAAAAAAAAGAAGAAGTGAAGAGATGAGCAAAGGAAACTGAACTGAGTGCAGTGTCGCATAAGGATTTAATCAAAAGCACCAAGAGAATGAAAATGTTTTAAATCTGGTTTTAAAGATGGATAATCTGTGCATATTTCCTGCCTGACAAAGACAAACATGCTGTAAATACATTAAAATATATACTTTAATAGTTTAATATTCTTTAATTTAATAATCTTACTAGATAAATAATCTTTGTAGCTACGCAAATGTTGAAAGTTAAAAGGGGTCTACAATGAAATGGTTGTATTTAATAAGAAAATTAAATATAGAATTGTTATTTATGTAAAAGTAAATAATAAGTTAAAAATGAAAATGAATGTTTTTAATTTCAACATGGTCATGAGAAACTCATCATGACCTTCACGCATAATGAACAATTTGTATGTAAAGATGATTTGAACAAAAATTACAAAATGTTGCCTTCATCATTTACACACAAACTGGTCGAATTTATACACACTGTTATAAGACATGTATCACTTATTCACTTTTTTGCTGCTTGTCTTGGCCATGACACTCTTAAAAAAATATATAATTTTAATTTAAATAATTTCAATAACCTAACTATTGCCCTATGATAATATATACTGTATACTGTATATACTAAATATATATATATTATTAAAAAATTAAAAATTATATATTTTTAGATTAGATTAGATTTAGATTAAAATGATATATTTTTATTTAGCTAGTTTAATATAGTAATAAAAAAAATGTTAACTGCATTGAGATGCTACACAATTCTCCACTGGGCAATAGCTAGGTTATTTTAAAAACAAAAACTTATTTTGATTAAAAAGACATTTTTTCAAAAGTGTCCTGGCCAAGACAAGCAGCAGCAACAACAACAACAACAACAACAAATAATAATAATAATAATAATAATAATACAATTCAGAACACAATTTACTCTGGTACAAGCAAAACAATTAATCATAAAACAAATTATAAAAATAAATAAATAAAACAAGCAAAATTATGAGAAATGTTATGTAATGTATGAGAATTTCAATTTTACATGAAAACATACAACATATAAAATAGTTACATACACATATAACATGTTATAAACATTTTCAAATGAAAACTTTTTAATATAGAAAATGTATATATACTTTATATATACTGTATGTGTGTGTGTGTGTATATATATATATATAAAGATATATATATATATATATATAAAGATTTTTATAAAGTGTTTTAATAGAAAATGTATATACATGCATATTCTATACATGTATATATATAGAAAAAAATATATATATATATATAATTTTTTTTATAAAGAAAAAAAGTGTTTTTTTTTTAAATATGTTTTCACTAGACTCACTCTCACGCATCCAGCCGCTAATTGGTGCTAATTCCTATTTCAATACTGCGAATTTAAAGCACATGAAAGCCAAAATCCCTTGTGCATCATGAACTATTCATCTGCACGCCATAACGAAGGCCCCCCAGAAATATTTGTCTGTTTTTTTTCTCGTGTGAATCCGGCCTTTCAGTGTTTATTATTGTGCTCAGGTAGACTAGCGTGTTTCCCCAGGACTGTTTGAAAAGGAGCCATGAAGGTCGCTGCTGAAATAAATGTTTATAGCATTCCAGCCATTTTGTACGAGACCATATGTGTGGTCCTGTCAGCACCTAGTACGGGGCGATGTCTTGTAAAGGTGTGGCGTCTTGTGTGTGCACTGCTCGGTTTACCTGCGTGTGCTGTGAAAGCGCCTGCCTGCGTCTGTGCGTGCAGCTGTGTGTAAGTCTGAAGTTTACTTCTGTCCCAAAAGCGACATTAAACCACGAAGCCATAAATCTTCATAATATATTCATATGTACAGTGTTTAAGGGAAAATGTCCGGGGCCTGAGCAAAGCTGGCAGCCTGACAGCCTTTACTATTCGAAGACAATATTACAAAATGAGGTTCTGACTGTTTTCTTACAATAAGGATCCATCTGTTGAAAAGCTCAACACCAGTTTTTTTTTCTCTCTCTCTCTCAATGTGTCTTCAAAATATTTCAAACGGTCAGCTGGGTATAGACGAGAAAATGAAAACATGGAGTATCCAAGGCTTCGCTGCAGTTGATTTGTGCTCTCATTGCAGATATCGATGCTACAGTCTCAGCTGGAGAGATATCAGTAATAGAGATTTATTCTGCATGGTCAGTTGGCCAGGTAGCCACACAGGAAAGAGAATACTTCCTCTGAGACTGTAACTGCAAACTATTATATAAATCTGTGGAAACAGTTGGATGTATAAAGAAGACTTTATTAAATGTAACCCCCC
>JAQQZS010000001.1:26324095-26339808 GCA_030068045.1 Platyallabes tihoni
CCAGAACCACTCTCCACTAGAACTCCCAGAACCACTCTCCACTAGAACTCCCAGAACCACTCTCCACTAGAACTCCCAGAACCACTCACCACTAGAACTCCAGAACCACTCTCCACTAGAACTCCAGAACCACTCTCCACTAGAACTCCCAGAACCACTCTCCACTAGAACCCCAGAACCGCTCTCCACTAGAACTCCAGAACCGCTCTCCACTAGAACTCTTTTCAACCAGAACCGCTCTCCACTAAAACCGCTCTCCACTAGACCCACTGGTAGCTAACTAAAACTCCTCTTCACTAGATCTGTTCTGCTCTTCACTAAAACTACTATTAACTAGAACTTCCAGGTCGACAAGCAGGATGGTTTACTGAAGAGACAACGACCATTTTCAGCCCTGAACTGCTCTTCATATCCACTATTGTTTACGATATGCAGCATAAAGCCGACACGCCTATTAAATACGAGAATAAAATCCCCAGTCCGAGAAGCTAACACAAAGCGAGCATTAACGTTGCCTAAGAAGCGATAACCTCACGACTTCAAACACATTATAATGCATTTTATTTGTTTTTAACACAAACCATGATCGGAAAAAAACCCATATTGACCTACCTGACTCGCCCCTCCATGGCTAACAAACACCAGTTAAAGCGGAAATAAATTTGAAACATCCCGCTTTCCCATCATGCAACGCGCTAGGAAAACTAATCAATCAAAGGTCTCTCAAATAAAGTTCACGCAAGGGATTAAAATCAAACAGAATTTTAACTATGTAGTACATTTAACGCAAATAAATTTATTTCAATATGTTACTATACGCTTCTGAAATAAATCTGCCTCAAGTGTTTGTCACAAAGATGACAGATCGATTAATTTAGAGTTCGACTACTTGAGTCTGATTGTTACGTACACGACGCTTGTAGATACGTATACTTCCGTACTACACAGTGTGCTAGAATAGTGCGCTGGGAGCAGGGGAGTAGAGTTGTAGCGTACTCTTTAGTAGGGTAGTATATGTTTCTTTGGACGCCGCTAGAGTATAGTAAACTCGTCTATTTGTGTAATAAACACACGTTTTAAGGATATGCCTTGACACTTCCGGTGCAGGCGATTTTAATTGCTTTTGACGGGTTTATATTTATATAGGTTTCTAAACTTTTACAAATATACGTTTCATTAAACAGTGTGAAGTGAAACCGGAAGTAACGTTAAGGTGACCGTGATTCGACTCGCACGCGCTAAATACAGTATCACTAGCGCGAGACTGCCGGTATAGTCGGATTGTTATTATTTATTGTTATTTATTAATTTGTTTATTAACATTATATCCAGGAGGGTTTAGACCAATTTATCCATTGGGTTGCTCAGTACAGGGAAGTCAGTGCTGTAATGTTTGCCTGTTAAGAGCCGGACTTTGGGGTAATGGCGAGTAAACGCGCATCATGTCTGTTGCTAAGGGCAACCCGGTGTGTTTCTCGGTGTTCACGGCACGCGGCGAGGCCTGTGAGCTCACGCCACATGTATGCTTCAGCCTCCATGTGTGCACACACTCCGGCTTCCTCCAGTCAGTTCTTCAGTAGTAACAGCACAGGTAACCTTCTCAGAGTGATGCGGTTCAGGACCAGGGCTTATACACCCATCAGCCATAACATTAAAACCACTGACGGGTGACATGAATAATATGAGGGTTACAGGAAGGTAACAAAAAAGCTTCAAGAGCGGAAGACAACGAGAGATCAGGTAGACCTTCAACGAGCTTGACCAGCGAAAACATTGTCATGATTGTTGAAGAACAATCCACAACATTGCTGCCACTGTCATATGGATCCAGTCCGGGCAATCCTCACATGCGATTTGATCTGCAACCTTGTTGCTGCCAAGTTCGTCCCCAGGCTGCTGAACCAGGAGAAGAAGGCACATCGCGTCAAAGTCTGCCAAGAACAAATCTGCCGTGGATGACTTTGTCCTTCACGTTGAAGATCGATGAAACTTGGGTAGATGGGTGCAAACCCCAGACGAAGCAACAGTCACAAAAAATGGGCAAATGTAAAGATCTCTGACTTTTGAAACTAACTTTTGAAAGGCTAAATTATGATGACCCGACGACTAGGGCAGTGTTTTTTCCCAGTATGCAGTGTTTAGTGGCGGCACGGTGGCGTAGTGTTTAGCACTGTTGCCTCGTACATCCAGGGTCTTGGTTCGGTTCTCCCTCGGGAATCTGCGTGCATGGCGTTTGCACGCCTCCTTGTGCTTTGTCGGTTTCCTCCCACAATCCAAATTGACCGGAGTGAGTCAATGAGAATCAGGCGTCAAGCTGGCAACCACACCCTTTACGTAACATAAAGCAATGGAGACAGGTTTGTAGTAGGAGATAAATCTTTTAAGTAGATTTTTCCAAAACTTGCACAACAATCACATAAAACTGAAAAAGGGGCGAGCTTGCAGTTAGTGTTTGGAAATCTAAAAGGAAAGGTCTACCGACTTTAAAAATCTGTTAATGGGGCTTAGCGTGGAATATTTGAGGTTTAAGTATGACACTTGATATGCGTTGGTGGTTTGTTTGACTTCTCTTGTAGGAGAATAAGCTGTTGAGCCAACAATTAAGAGAAAGCCAAAGACAAGTTTGTAGATGTGATTGCACACTGTTACACTGTTATCTTGCATATAGTCAGTAGACACAGGGTAATAAGAGCTGACCAAAAGTTACTAGTGCAATGCTAAGAACAGAAACATACTTTCTATCTAGCATATGAGTCATAAATAACAATTAAAATAAAAAAGGCATTACAATGAAGTAAATGATACTAATAAGTGAAATGCAGTGCAACCTTGATGTGCAATTGTATTTATAACAAAGTGATAACAGCGCAGTATAGGATAGACCGCTAAAAACTTTATGAATTAGGGAAAAAAAGTATAAAAAAAAAACAATTACACCTATTAAACAATTAAAACCTAAAGAAATGTAGAAAGAAAAAAATACACAGATGGAGCTACTGGATAGGCTGCCACTGGTGTCGGCACCTGAAGTAGAAATGGTACTTACCTGGGGAAAAGATGTCACCAGGATGTACTTTAGGAAGAAGACGAGATGGCAGAGGCAGCGTGATGCTCACGGCAATGTTCTGCTTGGAAACCGTGGGTCCTTGCATTCATGTGGATATTATTTTGACAAGTTCCCCCTACTTTTTGCAGATCACGTACAGCTCATTCAGTGGCATCAGTATTCTCTAAAGGCAGTGCTTCACAACTAAGAGTTCAAGGTGTTGACTTGGCCACCAAAATCTGATTTTAATTTCTCATCCATGGGGACCCCACCTCACAACATGAGGGAATTTCTGGTAACATCTTAGTGCAAGATACTACAGCACACTTTTATAAGGTCTTGTGGAGTCCATACCTCGGCGAGTCAGGGCTCTTGTGGTTACAGAAGGGCAAAGTACACAATATTAGGCTTTAATGATATGGCTGATGAGTGTATAGACTACACGGTGCACTATGTAGTGAATAACATGTAATTCGGGCCTGAACCTTAGTCATAAATAATACTGCTGTTTTTTTTTTACTGAAGGTCTGAGCAGTTTGTCTACCCGAAGCCACACCTGTGGAGAACTGAGCTCCTGTCACCTGGGACAGGAAGTTACACTATGTGGCTGGGTTCAGTATTTGAGGTTTGTGATTTTTATGTTGTTTATATTCCTGTTCTTATACTGTAACACTTTGTAATGCCACTGGCTTTCTTTTTCTTTTTATTCTAGACAGGATCTCTTTGTGATCTTGAGGGACTTCAGTGGTTTGGTTCAAGTCCTTATACCACAGGATGAGGTATCAAAATAAACAAACCTCTTAATTTAAGATCAAACAAATCAGTTTTGTCATCATTTAATAATCATCCTCGGTTGATGATCTCATCCTGAACGTCTTGTTTTTAGTCTCAGCGGGAACTGAAGGATGCCTTCTCCGGTTTATCAGTCGAGTCTGTCATCAAGGTGAAAGGACGAGTCCGGCTTCGTCCTGAGGGCCAGAAGAATGCGGTATGTGTCGTGACTGTATGATGATGACTGAAAAGATGTTCATGAGCAGAACAATCACATTACTAAAGATAGACTCATTTCTCCTGATCAGTAGGCCAGAACTTGAATGCAATGAAGCATAATCACAGATCCAGCAGAGTAACTCTCTGAAGAGACAAAAATGCTGCTTAGTCACAACGATTAGTGTGTTAACGTTGAGAATGCAGCACAATCAATAAACACCATTATACAACACTTAGATATGGTCCACTAATTTCATTGAGTGACATTCCAAGGGCGCTTATATTAAGCATAACCTCATTGAGAGGTTTCACTGTTTGTAGCGCTCTGCTTGTCTGTGTTCATCTAGTAAAATTCCAATTCAATACAATAACGTTTTGATACAATAGCTCTAGTGAAAACATACTGGAAGCACCTTGAACAGGAATGTACAAATCAATAGCGAATTAGCTATAAAGTGAGTGGAGCTTCTTCTGGAAACATAAAAATAAATCCGATATTATGTCTGAAACATCTGATACTTGATAATTCCTTCATTAAAGAACTGTTTCACTTTTTGTTGTCACAATTGTGTGGATAGATTTTGCCTGAATTGCTGATACCTGCTGATGCCGATATTCAGTATAACCGCACTCTTTCTTACAGGGAATTGATAAGTAGATATCTTTACTTAATTGCTAGTATTGCTGGTTATAAAACCCAACTTGGTGTATTGTTAGTGTGTAGCCCAAGGTTATGGTGGCTTCAAGAGTTCAAGGTGTCGACTGTAGAGAAACCACTGGAGTCTACAATGATTTTAAGATTGAGAGAGAAATTATTTTCTACAACCATAACCAGAAAGGTTTTATATATTTTATAGAACTAAAATAAAACATGGGCTTGTCGTGAAAATCTTAAATGTTAGCGCTCTACTACTGACTGTTACGAGAGCAGTGACTGCTTTCCAAATTGCTAAAACCCTCCTCGCAGAATCTCCAATATGTTCCAATATTTTACATTTTCTTTGTTAACCAGAAGCACATTTACTTACTGTAAAGTTGCTTTACGTAATAAATAACGCGCGACAGGCAGCTGCGCTGTTATGTAATAGAACAGTCTGGAGTGTGTTATTTTGCTTATATCACTCGATCACAATGTTTAAATTATTAAGAGTGACACAGTGTTGTTTTAGAATAAAAGTGGTTTGTAGTTAGATTCGATGATCTTGAAATGTCCGAGAGACAAGTTTTATTACCTGTTCTCACCCATGTAATTCAAATTCAAATTTTATTTGTCACATACACATACACAGTATGATATGCAGTGAAATGCTTATACGACCGCCAGTGACCTTAAAAATAGAAGCTTATACATAAGAAATAAATATGAATAAAAGAAATACATTAGAAAATAAAATTAACTAGTAAAATATACTGTGCAAAGTAAAATATACTGTACAAATAAGAACGTACTGTAAAATATACTGTGCAAAGTAAAATATACTGTACAAATAAGAACGTACTGTAAAATATACTGTACAAAGTAAAATATACTGTACAAATAAGAATGTACTGTAAAATATACTGTACAAAGTAAAATATACTGTACAAATAAGAATGTACGTTTTAGCTGCGATACACAAACATGTCCTCACTGGTTTTAAATAATTGTCTTTAAAAAAAAAAAACTCACCACATCATTGATTAGATGTTTCAAAAAAGTTTCAAGTTTTATTTAAGTTTACTTTAAGTTATTAAAGTTTACTTCATATGCATAGTAAAGAAACAGGTTTCTCCAGTACAATGAAATTCTTTGCTGTCTCCATTGAATGCCACAAAAAAATAAAATAAGTATAGGTATATAAAAAAAGATTAGATAAAAAATTACATTAAACATAGAATTAATATCAGAATATGAAAAATATGAGGACTGTAAACAGTCCACTTAGTGTGCAAATTCCACAAAGTGCATGAAAAAGTCTGCAATAAGTTTGAGTAAGTCCTCAGTGTATAAATAAATAACGTTATGATAGAACAACATGGTTTTGAAATCAATTTTTATCTTAATTATTAGTTTCTCTAGTAGCAGCTCATATATACATATTTATACAGCATTACTATAAGTTATTACTTGAGGAACTATAAAATATTAGAATGAGCACATGTTCCACAGAACTACCAGTGAAGTAATGGAACTCTTTCAGCCAATCAGATTCGAGCTTTTTATCATGCTGTGGTGTAAAGAATATTGATCAACACCTTCTTCCCTCTCATATTTTCTCATACGAAAGTACAGGCTCAGAGGGCAGGTCCATCTGTGGTATGGTAAGACCCTGGCACTGGTAACATGAAGTACTGAGATGCCCCAGAGTGATTTTTTTTTAAAAGACGTCCTGTTGGGTGTCGATTTGATCCTGGTGACATCCTGACGTCCTGCGGTTTAGCCATTTTCACTCTAACACCATGAGCATAATGTATTCCAGATTTATGCAGCACTACAAAGCTAATGAAGTCTCTCTAAAAAAGAAGAAGAAGAAAGAAAGAAAAAAAACACCAGAAAGATTGGTGCAACGTAGCGTTAGCGCTTTGAAGATTGTGGGATGAAACGTTTCAACATTTTGCAAGTTGCATCCGTCTAACCAATCACGTTCCTGACAGAATCCACTAACCGTGGATTAACACATTACTAATTCATACCACTTTAAAAAGTAAAATTATAATAAATATTCATTCACATTTTGCAGCATCTGTCAGGAGTAATGACATAATTGGAATAATCAGGAATAATCACGCTTTTCATTCACGGTTATTATCAAAACAAATGTGCATTAAAAAAATCTCATTAGCACTTTTTTTTTTTTTTTTGGGTGTTGTGACTTTCAGAACATGTCTACTGGAGAAATTGAAGTGTGTGCTGAGAGCCTGGACGTGTTGAACACCTGCCACAAACTGCCTTTTGAGATTAAGGACTTTGTCAAGGCAAGTTGTTTACTGCGAGGTAGCTCATTTCATGCCTAATTTCTGAAAGCGTTCCATTATATTGTTTTGCCGTCATGGGGAGTTAGCATTTTGAGTTTTCCCATTAGGTTATCGTGGGCCTTCCCCGCAGTGCATTCATTTGTCATTACGTTATTTAAAGACAAATGTTTTAGCTTGTTCTCACAAAGTTCCACAAAGTGTTTCTACATAAATTACTGAAGACAGATAGTTTCACGTCTTTCACTAAGCTAATTATTTTGTCGCATTTATCCTAGGGGTGGGAATCTGAGCAATACGTTATCATAGTGTGGCTTTTATACTGGCACGTTTCACATCGTGTATGTTTTGTTGAGGCAGAAATCAGAAGCTCTCCGGATGCAGTATCGATATCTTGATCTTCGGTCATCTCAGATGCAGTATAATCTGAGACTGCGATCGCGACTTGTGATGAAAATGAGAGAGTACCTTTGCAATTTGCATGGTAGGACTGTAATTTAAACTACTCTCTCTCAAACCCTGTCTGTGTTATAAGAATTTATAATAGCATTTCTTTTCTCCCCCCTCAGGATTCGTTGATGTAGAGACGCCGACACTGTTTAAAAGGACCCCTGGGGTGGGTTTTCTCCCAACATTCATTTAAGAAGATCGAATAATATATCTAGTAGGCATACATAAATAACACTACCACTTATCACACAGTCATTTTACCTGCATTCCAGCTAGAAGTAGACGGCATTCGCTACAAATAATGGTCGTTCAATACGGACAACAGTGTAAGGATGTCCGTTTTCCATGCTCCAACATTCTGCATACTAGTTGTGACCATAAAGTGTGACCATAATAAAACCGGGACTTCATAACTAGAGCTGTCAATCAATTCAGTTAAATTTTGAGGAGTTAGTAGTACTAAGGATTAACTTATTTACAGAATTGAAAGTTACATGAAAATTGAAAATGAAAATTACTGAATGTATCTAACATAGTTGTCATGTCCCTTACAAAGTGATAATCTTTTTCCCTGCCAACCTACAGCTCCAAACTGGAGGCCAGTAGGTGGTGGTATTGCACGAACTCATAAACCTAAAAGAAGTGATAGACTCGTAAAACACGAGTATTTGCAGTTTTCTATAAAAACTGTGGTGTATTTTTAAGGGGTTTATCAAGTATCTTAATAATTTAAAAAGTGTGATTCGATTCCGAATCAAACAGTGAGACAACAGTTCAATTAAATGAATCGACCACCAAAAAGATTAATTAAATTGCATAATTGATTAACTCTCACAGCGTTATACATAACTGTCCATTCAGGTGAAGAATAAGGACTAAATCTTGATATGAACTGTTCTAGAAAAAAATAAACCAATGGATGCTATTATTAGCCCAAAATGTTTTATTCCTCTTATTTCACAGCAATTTTTCATATTTGAATTTATTGAAGAATTACATCATACAGGTGTTTTATTGGCTAAAAAAAAAGGCCTTTCCTGTTATAGAAAAATAAACAAAGATCTAAGTTAATGTATAAATTTCTAATAAGAAAAACATCCTAAGGATGGGGTCATTCTAGAAGTTCAGCACATGGATAATATGTGGAGAAAAATGTACTACAGTGTGCAGGTGAAGAGGCTCAAGAGGTGCTCAAGAGTTTAAGTTCATGCTCAAGGACTGTTTATTGGTAATCCGGAATAAAACAAACATAATTGTAATGCCTGCAAGCGGGCAGAATTAAAAATCAGGGCTTAGACATAAACCCTGTAGCTGAGTTAGTGAAAGCAAGAAAGCACAGGATAAAAATGGTACGATTAATGTCCCGGTTTATGCACTGAGAGGTAGAGATACAACAGCTGACTACATAAAAACTCACACTTTAACATACGTGTCAGTGTAACACACACAAGAAAGACTGGTGGATTGAGATTCTGTGATTAACTGTGGTGGGTATATAGATGGTCTTGGATTAGCCTGTCTGAAAGTGCCGATAACCCCGTGCTTAAATCGAATTCAGCTAAACAGATGTGATTAATCCCAGAGAACTCGGTCTAAGACCTGGAGCACTTTATAATTGAAATGTGCATTGATTTGTTTTTGTATTTACAAGCCACCTATTACATTACATAAAGAGATCAAATGACCAGAAGCAGCCAGATGACCGTGTGTCATGCTTGCTTTAATCAGGAAGTGCTGCCTTGTTTGCTTTGTATTTAATTACTAATTATCTGTGATTAGGAAAAGCATAACCTTGTGATTGACCCGATACGTCCCTGCATCATTAACCAGTCATGGTAGCACTGTTACACTTCACCTCCCGGTTTAATACAGATCCTCACCCGACATTCTTTTTATTTATTTATTTTTTTGTATATTGCACTTACATACTTTATATGTACAGGTGCAAGAAGATTATGTTTATGCACATCAACTCGAAAAAAAAATAAACGCACAAAAAGAGCCACAGGTCTGACTGAAAGCTTTACTTCTCCAAAACATGCCGGCACACACAGAGGATATAAATACACAGACTAATGAAGGGTAACAAGAAACAGGTGAGAACAATTAATAACCATGGCAACAAGGCTAGCAGGAGCAGGAAATGATGACCTTATATGGAAAATGAGCTGGAAAAATGGTACAGATGGTGTCAGAATCAGGGCAGGCATGAAATACAGCTTATTATATTTAGTCATACATGATAAATCTAAATATGACCAAATCTGACGCAGTCTACAGTTTTAATTACATTCTTAATTAAAGAGCTACCGATTTTTAAAATTATTTATTATAATTTTTTTAATTGATCGATTTAAATTGTGTTAAATTATTTTTTTCTTACTCATTAAACTTTAAAACACATTTCGACTTTACTTACATGTACTGTTACTTGTTAGGGTGCCAAAGAGTTTGTGGTGCCATCTGGAGAACCCGGGATGTTCTACTGCCTCCCACAGAGCCCCCAGCAGTTCAAACAGCTTCTGATGGTGGCAGGTCTGGATAGGTAAGAATGCACAACATTCAACTCCACTGGAGCCGAAAAACTAATAGTTTGGTCACAGTATAGTATTTTACATCAGCCGTGATGTAGTACAGGAATTCCCAAACTTTTTGAGTCCACACACACTTAACTCACTCTGTCTCAGTGTGATCCATGGGTTTGCTTTCCGGAAATAAAAAGTCATACTCGTGGAGGACTTTGTGTGTGAGTGAGTGTATATATGTGTGCGTGTGTGTGTGTGTGTGTGTGTGTGTGTGTGTGTTTTTCAGAGCTAAAATTCCAGCCTCACATAAGTGTGTAGACAGGCAACAGTGTTCTTAATGCAGCTGCAGCAAGTTATCTTTTACTGTATCTTTAATCCAGAAAGCTGCAGCATGAAAACTCATCATTTCTTCATTTTTGCTAATGTTAGCGAACATAACACATGCGCCACTGGACCCCTCACCTTTGACCTATGTTACGTTGTCTTAATAAATTTTATTTATTGCTTTTCAATCTGGTTTAGTTTTTATTTAAAGAACGATTAAGAATTTGAACAATATTTTATGTAATTAGAAATTTAAAATAGACAATTTAAATTTTAGGGAAAAAAGTATTGAGACAAAATAATGAGTAGTTTGTGACTCTGTGATGTACTGTAGTATATGACGGTGAACCATGTCCCGAGTTAATTATCTTTAGTGAGGAGTAAATACTGACATTAAACACACGAGATTAACCTAGCTACTGACTTGGACTTGCCCTTGAATTCAATTTATATCTCGCTCCAGTACTACTGTCTGACAATACCTTTTTACCGCAATATTATTTTGAACATGTTTAGTGTAAATACTGAATAAATGACTAATGAACTGTGAAATTCCATTTAATGGCACTGTATATAAATATGAAACTATAAATGAGGTTATTACATCATTGTTGAAGTAAGCTGGGTGACCCTTTAAACAAATATATATATATATTTTTTACGAGCGAGAACATCGAGTTATTTTTATTAGCCTACTTCTTGCACACACATTAGGATTTCATGACCTCGATTTAATGGAAGCCCGATATTTAAGTGGAAATCTCGAGGTTACATTCACATTATGTATGTGCACTTCACACATCAAATGACGGTGCACTTCTACTGCATCTCTCGACAGCTTTTTCTGAAGAGTTTTTCCATCAGTGCCTAAGCTTCACGCTTTTTGCCGCTGTCAGCACACATTAGAAGGGTGCTCCCAGTGCTTAGTGCAGAAAGAGGATGTCTTATAAGCAGGCAGCTGGATAATAAGGAGGAAAGCCGTATTGTAATAAATTAGTGCATAATATTCCTATAAGATGCTTTTTTAAATGTTTGCCATTATTTTTTATCTTGCTTATGATATAGGTTTGACAGCAAGAAGGTAGTCTTTTATTGTGATATTGGTTTATTGTCAAAAAGACTTACTGTCATCTCGCCCAGTTCTTTTATGTGTCTGGTAAATACATTCATCAAGAAAGATTATACATTGCGTGGTCACAAAAAGTTACCATTTGGATTAAAATAATCAAAAACCTAAGTGCCTTTAAATAGGATAATTTCTGCAGTGCATGGTATGTTTCTTTTCACCCTAAATGATGCAGTAAGAAGCTTCTCATTTCTTTATATCTGTCATATCTGAGCTAGTCAGCTAATTAGGTCTCTTAATTAGCTAGCTGGCTCCGGTAACGTTGTGTTGTTGTTGCATGTATGTAGCACCTTGGCCCTGGAGGAACGTTGTTTCACAGTCCTGAACTGTATATGGTTGGAATGGCAATCAAAGCCTGCGTGACTACTTGACTTGACTTGAATGCCATGGTGGTGCCATAGATGTTACTGTGGTTCCTTAGGGTCTGCATCAAGCAATGAAAACAACTAAGGATATTATTGAAAGTACTGGATTTGAGTTAAGAATTGTATAAGACATTATGAAAATTATTAAAATGTCCAAAAAGTCACTGCCTGGATTTAACTAAGCAAATAGTTAATATCCTTCCATTGGATAATTACTGCAGTTATCTAACACTAAGTGATGCAGTGAGTAGCTTCTCATTCTTTAAGCAACCATGAAAGAAAGTTGTTACTCTGTTTCAGAAAGTTCAAATTGTTGTCCTGCATCAAGCAAAAAAAAAAAAACAACAACTACAGAGATTGCTGAAACTTAATTAAAGAATTTAATTAAGATATGTAAAATCTATTTTTAACATTCACTGGATGTTAATAATAGGATAGTAATAATGGGATAGGGGGTGAACCATCATGAAGAAATGTGGGCGGAAAATCATCTTGCGTGATCACAAAGATTAAAAAACAAACAAACAAAGAAATAAGGCTGTGTCTAATAGTGAATCTAAGAGTATTTTTTTCTTAATCTGAATTTCCACATGTACAAACAGGAAGAGAGTTAGAATATATGACATCACATTATACAGTATAATTGAGGGTTTGTTGGAATGAAGAAAAGAATAAAAAGGGACGATCAGCATGAACACAGGTCAGGATATGAGAGTACTCTTACCTGGTGCAATGAGGAGATGACCTGACTCCATTTTTTATTATTTTTTAAATTATTTTTTCTTCATTGAACTGCAAGTGCATCTAAATAAATTGATTATCGTGGAAAGTATTTCCCCCCTTTTTTTGTAATTTCATTCAAAAAGTTATACAGTATATTCATTACACATAAAGTGAGATTTTCACCTTTTTTGTTTTAATTTAAATAATTACAGCTTACAGCTCACTCAAAATCAGAAATCCACTATATCTGAATACTGTAGTATAATATTTCATTCAGAAGGAATGGAATGAGGCTGTGGTCACGTGTCTTTTCAGTTGAAAAATATATTTCAGAAATGTATCATGATGTCCAAGTCTTTCGTAATGTCCGATTTCATGTCTGATTTTCTGTGTGTGATGTAACCTCAGGTACTTTCAGGTGGCACGCTGCTACAGAGACGAAGGCTCCAAGCCTGACAGACAGCCTGAATTCACACAGGTCAGAATTCACCCAGCGAGGCCTGTGATTGGCTGTTGTATATGTATATTTATCTTTCTCTTCCTCCCACACACTTCTTCTAGCTGTGCTAATAGCCTAGAGGAGAAACTTTAATTAGAATAACAGAAAGAAAAAAACAGATAAAAAAAAATAAAAAGTCTTCTGCACTTGCAGGTGGACATTGAAATGTCTTTTGTGGACGCATCTGGAATCATGACTCTGATTGAAGGCTTGTTGCAGTACTCCTGGCCAGAAGACAAAGGGACGATCAGCACTCCTTTCCCCTGCCTGACATTTGAGGAAGCCATGAAAAATTATGGAGTGGACAAACCTGACACTAGATTTGGAATGAAGGTCAGTGTCAGTGTGTGTTTCCTATTTATATACTGGTTGGAGAATATATGCAGTACTTCATCATCATCATCATTCTGTGACTTTTTATTCCCCTCCGCATACTGTTCCATCCCTAGATTAAGCACATTCCTGTGATGTCTTTTTTTCAGTACAGAATGTATAATGCTTTAAACGGTACATTCAGAAATCCTGGCGTAACAAGATGGTGTGTGCTCTTTTGTATGTGTAGCTGGTGGATGTTAGCGAGATGTTCCAGCACACACAGATTGAGTTCATCAAGGACGCCATCGTCCAACCAGGCGGCTGTGTCCAGGCCATCTGTGTTCCAGACGGAGCTGTAAGTAAGAGATATGAGCGCGCTGTCTCAGCGTCTCAAACACAGCCATCATATAGTCAAACCTAATGAATTTCTCACAGATTTATTTCTCTGATAGCGCTGCCAAAATATTTCAAAGTATCTGTTGCAGAGGGCCATTAATAATGTGTAATCTCTAAGAAAAGCTTAACATTAATTAATGTGTTCATTTGGCCCTATACAGACTATGGTGTTGAGAATGAGATCAAATACGACTGTATATGTACTTGTAAGAGTTGATATACAGTAAGACGTTGGAAAATATAAGAATTGTCTACGGGAATTCTTCACTGTTTCTGCCCCCTGGACGTACCTGAGAAACACTCGCTCTTGGTATGGGTGGACAGATACTGTACTTTTAAAGATCTCTCTGGATGATTTCACTTGCACAGGTTGAAGATTGATCTTACTTGAGACAACTTTATAACCAGGACTTATTCATTATTCAGTGCGTAACTTCTCTTGACACTGGAGATCTAATGCTGTGAACTGATTAAAAATGCATCATACAAACACTATAATGTAGATCACAGGTTCCTAATATGGGGTGAGAGTCACGCTAAAAAAGATGAACAGAGAATAATTTTAATAGTGCCTCAATGGGTAAGGCTCTGGATTGCTGATCAGAAGGTTGGTGGTTCAAACCCCAGCATCACCACAAGCTGCTCATTTGACTCTTGAGGAAGGTCCTTTTAGGCAGCGGAACCTTTTAGTGCTGTGGAATGCAGGATGGACCCTTTGTAGATTGAACATAACATGGGTGCTCGATCAGATTGTGATCTGGGGAGTTTGGAGACCGGATCGGCAGCCTTGGGATCTTTGCCTGTCGGACCCATGGGGCCAAAATTAAGTTTTTTTTCAGTGATTAGTGGTACATTGGCTTTTTCTCTGGTATCAGACCAAATGGGCTAGCTCTTGGTCGCCGTGGGCATGGGCGAACCCCATAGTCTTGTCACCAGTCTTCTGGTGTATAATTGGTGATCGATGTTGTTCAGTCGACCCGTCTTACAAATAAAGACTCCTGGACTATTTGTTTATGCAAGATCTATCCAATGGCACCACCATCAGGCCATGAAAGATTGACTATATAAGCTAGTTACTGTTCAAGAAATAGTTCCTATTTAGTCCAGCCTAAAGCATTTTCTGAACATACACAACTGCTCAAAAGTTTGGAATCACTTTCTAACTCCATAGTTCCTGATTTTTATTTCTTTTTGTTTTAAAGCAATGCAAAATATGCAATAATCTCATTTGAACAATTAATGTTGAGATGTTTCTTTTTCTCATGATCTGTAAAGCCTTCATAACGGCTCTAATCTGAAGTGCTGCTGATTGGTGATTTCTGAGGCTGGGTCAGGGATACTGTAGCTCAGTGGTTAAGCTATTGGACTACGGTTCGGAAGGTCCCCGGTTCAAATTTCTTGACCACTGTCCCTGTTGGGCGCCTTGAGCAAGGCCCTTAACCCTTAACTGCTCATATATATTATGAGATAAAATTGTAAGTCGTTCTGGATAATGAACTTCTCCTCTGCAGCAGAGGTAGGTTTTGGTCTTGCTTTCCTGCGAAGGTCTTCATAAGAGCCAGTTTCATTAAATGCACTTAACAATTCTGTTCTTGCAAGAAATATTTCAAAAAGACTGGAATTTGTTGTTGTTGTCGTTGTCACATAATTACCTAATTCCATATGTGTTGTTTCATAGTTTTGAAATCCCCAGTATTGTTGTAAAATGTAAAAATAAATCAATAAACAAAAACAAAGAAATTTGCAAGATCTCCTAAACTTTTGAGCGGTAGTGTGTGTATAAGTAAAAACAAAGTGAAAGATGATCTACAGAAATGTATGCAGAAATGTTAGAACAGAAAAATGATATACAGAAAGTATAGTTTTAAACAGAACAACAGATATGGTTTTAATTTTTCAATACAAATTTATTTGTATAGCAAATGTTTAGCAATTGTCATTGCCTCAAAGCAGCTTTACACAATCAAAAGAATTATTTAAGTTTGTATGGAATGTGAATGCG
>JAQQZS010000001.1:26391637-26402202 GCA_030068045.1 Platyallabes tihoni
AAGCATTTCACTGCATTTCGTACTGTGTATGACTGTATGTGACAAATAAAATTTGAATTTGAATTTGAATTTGAATATAAAATATGAAATAAGAATATAATAATAAAAGATTACACTGTAGAAAATATAAAACTTTTGGCTGTAAATTTTGGCATGTCATTGCAAATACCTGTACATCTGGGATCATGCATTGTGGCTAGATGAATAAACTAATCAAACTGTTTGGACATCATCATGTACTGTATGTTTGCTGAAGAAGAGGGTTTGTGCTTTGTAATCCTGGGGCTCTTGTGAAAATCGATGGCGTTCTGAGATCCTTAAGTTCCAGTGTAATTTAACCTAAAACTTGCATACCTACCTACCTTAAGATGGCTTCATGTCAAACTTTCTTGCCTTTGGTTAATTGATTGAATTCCATTCCGGGAACAATAAACGCATGCCAGAAATAAACCCTGGATAAGATGCCAGGCCATTACAGGGCACCTAATCTATTTACAAACTAGTTAGTGTAGCATTTATTTTAATTTTTTCCCCCCAGACAATATTTTTGGTTCTTGCCAGCAGAGAGCCCCTGTAGTGAACACTGTTCAAAGCACTTCTTGTTTGCACAGTGTAAAAATACAGGTTACAGCACAGACTTTTGCATTTGTTTTAGCTTTCTGTATAGTGTTTTTGACTTTAATGAAAGCTCGGCACAAACTTCTCTGTCTTAAATTGTTGTTACTTTATGTGGTACATCCAATCCAATAGAGAGTGGTTGCTGAAACACTTTTATTTTTATTATTGTTATACTTTATTATTATTATTATTATTATTATTATTATTATTATTTAATGTACGTATAAACATTATTGTAGATTAACAAAGAGACATGGTGCAAATACTTAAAGTATGTTACAAAAAATACGGTTTTATAAAATAAATAAAATCTGTAATAAGTATTAAACTTAAAATATTAATTATTGAATGTTTAGAAATCTCCAGGGTTTCCTCCAGGTACTCCGGTTTCCTCCCACAGTCCATAGACATGCAGATTAGGCTAATTCCCGTTCCCAAATTGCCTGTAGTATGTGAATGAGTGTGTAAGTGTGTGTAGGTGTGTGTGCCCTGTGATGAATTGGCACCCTGTCCAGGGTGTACCCTGCCTCGTTCCCTAAGTCTCCTGGGATAGGCTCCAGCCCCCCGCGACCCTGAATGCAGGATTAAGGATTAACGGTATAGACGATGAGTAAGTGAGTGAGAGAGAGGTTATCCATTATATTACTACAGATATTACAGTAGATGTTGCGAATATGTAACAACAAAACAGTGTTAATCTAGACAGCCCATAAAATTCACCATTTGTATAAAAGTTTATTTAAGCAAGGCATAATATCAATGCATCTTTGCAAATAATGCAAAAAGCTCTCTTTGCTACCTATTATCATGAGTTAAGCTGCATAAAGCTTAGATTTTCTTACTATCTACCCTTATACTGTACCTCATGGTGTGTTACAAAGGTTTCTCCAGTTTTGCCTGCAGAGAGGAGCTTTAATGTATGATTCTTGCCAGCCAAGGAGCAACCCAGATGCCACTGTATTGTATTTTCAATGAAATTTAAACGGCAATATATACCGTTTATTTACCTGCTTTATTTCACTTGATCGCTTCTATAGGGCTTCTTATAGAATTTATCAAAACACTGGAAGTGGAAGTCTATTCCACTGCTGACCTTAACACTATAAAAATGATCCAAAGCTCTCTCTCTCTCTCTCTCTCTCTCTACTACAGTCTTTTATATGTTATATACTACTCCCCAGGCTTTAAAATGCATATTAAATCAAGTTCATCAAGTTCAGCTTAGTTACTTATGTTTTGACATCTATCACAATTATATCAGTCAGCATCATTAAAATTCTAAAACCACTGTTTGATAATCATCCATCAATTAGCTATGTTCATGCTTTTGTGAATTATTATGAAAATAATATGAGTGTTGGCAATTAGGCGACAGCCGATAATTTTTTATGTGGCAATAATGGTTGAGCTTGCCCTCAGGCTGTGCAATTAAAAAGGTTATTGAAATAAATGAAAGGAAACTGAGTAGAGTCCATTCGTGCCACTGAGTGCATTAAAAAAAAGAAGAAAGGATCAGCGTGGTAGCGTAACATAAGAGATTCAAGGTTCAGACTTTGTGAAGATCAATTTATTTTCTGTCTTGTTTACAATGCGCTATTTTTTGACAGACATTTACTTTGTATTAGATTTGTAATATGTTTTGGGCCCTGTGCTTCATTGTTGACTGGGAACTGTGTTTCCTTCGCAGTATGGTGTGACCTTTCCTATCCGAGTTGATGTGTGGAACGGCAAAGCCCATTGATCTTACGTGAACTGTGTGTGGATTGCTGTCTACCTGCCATCACTTACAAATGATGCGTGATGCTTCAGAGACAGCACTACTGCCTAAAGGGGTGTCATTTTCTCCCACTTTTTTTTTTGTTGCAGAAAAGTGATGATTGACTTTTTATTTTTAATCTAAATTAAAATGAAGACTGGAGCTGATAAATCACTAGATATACAGTAGGAACTAATAAAGGGCCAATAGTTCAGTGCTCCCGTGTGTCATAAATAACTATACTAAAGAATAGATTATTAGATTAATATTGTCTCAATTCTCTATGGTTTGATGATACCAGAGTATTATCACGGCATAATGGATATATGGGAGGGAGGGATTTAAAAAAAAAAATCTGTAAGAATTCTGTAAGAAAAGAGAGAAGAGAGGTTTATCTTACAATCCTGTCTCATGTGTCTTCTTTGTCAAAGCTGCCAACCGCAATGCGATTAGAGTATGAGAACTGCTGAGATTGGGGATTTATAAAAACGATCATTTATTAGACTCGGGTGAGCAGCTTCAGGTTCAGAAATGACTACTCTTTTTAATTGAATGCCAATTACAGTATGTTGTGAACCGGCTCTGGTACAGAAGGTGAGATTTTACTGCTATTCACATGGCTCACTGCAATTACCACTATTTCTCCAGATAAAATGTTGGCTTATACTTAAACAACATTAGCCATTTTGCCTGGTTATTGCTTCAGACCTTTGTATAACACCATTTCTACTTTTATAATGCCAAGCACCCCAATTTAGTAAGTCAACAGAAGATAAGAGGATTTGCTCAGGCACCAATTCTTAGTTGTTTTTGTTCTTGCTGTTGTTTCTGGAGCATTGAGGTAAATTTGTACTCAGAAAGGATACAATTAATTTCCAGTTTTAACTGACTTGTTGAGATCTCCCTCTTATTGTACAAAGGACCTCATTTTGCTATAATTTTCTTTTTATAGTTAAACTACAGTCCCTGCCAGGTACAGTACAGTATGTGCTCGCTGCCTCCAGGAGTTATGACTTCATCTTGCTTTTTTGGAACCTGATCCCTTCTGGGATTTTGTCCAAACCTAGAGCTTTCTTGCTGGGTTTTGCTTCTACGTCCTATAATAGTGCACTTTGTGTAAGATATGTAGATTTGTGGCTCCATTTATTCATATCCCATAATCATCTATTTGATCACAACCTATTAACAAAACACCATTTCATCAGGCAGGTTAATTTAATGCAGCTTTTAAGAGTTTTATGACTTCCTGCTCTGAAGGGATTCAATCACACCGGTCTAAACTAATAACCCCGGGAGAAACTGGACAGCAGTACTAAATTAACCTTCAGGATCCATTAATTGAATGACAGTGATTATCGGGAGGTTTGAGAAAGAGTGTTTGGGGACAAACTGCATGAGGAACGGCCCGTGGAGGGGATGTAATAAAAAATAGATTTACCTTAATTTACCTAAATTAACATTTGATTAACTTTCAGCAACCTTTAGTTTTGAAAATCCAAAAACTCATTTCTGGAGGGTGATAAGAGTGGAAATGGATGAGCTACCATGCATCTCGGGTATTGACAAAAAAGAGCACAGAAAAACTTAATAAATGGTTCTTCGACACCTTTTATTTCTTGCAGAACAAAACTGCTTGCTTTTATTTTTTTTTTTAAGATTTATTTATAGTGAGCATATTGAAGCAGCAATCACTGTGAGGGCAGGGACCATGGATTCTGCATCCTCCCAAAAGTCAATTTCTTTTATAGTGCCTTGCCCACTGGGACTGCCAGTTGCTGGATTCTTGCAGTTCTAGATGCTGATCCACTTTCTGCTAATGTTCTCCTGGAACACATCGGTTTGAGTGAATAGGATATCTTCGCAGTTCCCTTTTCGGGGGTAATCCTATAATCTTAGTTACTGTACAATCCATAGAAGGGGTCAGATTATTCGCAGATAGACTATAAAAATGACTAAACTCCAGAGGATTGGCGCTGGAGACACTAAGATGATACTGTTTCCATCATTTACTGTAGGACACATTTTAGTATGTCATGACTAGTCAGGATTGATTTAGATCAACAACATTAAAGATGCATGAGGACAGCAAGACGGTAGCATAAAGCAAATAATGTTTGCCTGTTTTGATTACATAAGGCCATAAGCTTTCAGGATGAATTTCTTTCCAAGAATTATTGGCCAGCCAGCCTTTCACTATCCACACAACATTAGCTAAGGAAATGGAGATTAATCAGCAAGAAGTAGCATTATCCTATATGTTGATACAAGGAGGCAAATGAGGACATGATTAGAAACCCTAATCTCTGCAGTTTCCTCACAGTTTTAGGCATTAAAGAGCTTCTCCTCCTTGTTGCTGTACCATTATCCAAGTGCTTTAATAGGACTTTTTGATCTATAAGCTTTCTGTCTGGAATACTAAGTTACCCATCTGGCCAAAAGGAAATATCATTTCCATTTTCTACTCATTTTGCATGGCCCTGTGCCTCATGGCCAGTCAGTCTCAGCAGCATCCTGATTCAGTGTGAAATAGGTCTCTGACTTCAGGCCTCAGCTGGGTCAGTAATGAACACGGAGATGAGAGCGTAGGTCATAGCACCATGGTAATTCCTATGGATTTATTGTGATTGCTGTAATAAGACACACATATTGCCATCTCATTCTTCAGTTTCACAGAGGATGAAGCCCTTAATTCACCAAGAGGGCAAATCACCCGAACACAAGAGGTGACATTTACTGACTCCTACAACAATCTCTTTTAATAGCCCTATATTGTTCTTTGCTGCTCTCGCATTTGTGTGTGTATCCGCACTTTGCTCTCATAAGAGAGGTAGGAAGGAGTAAAATCTCATGTATTGTTTTTGGCAGGTGCCATTATTTGGAGCTGCATGTGTTCCAGTTAAAGTTTTGCCTGGAGCGTGCCGTTTCCTGAGCTGTTTGTTTCTGCTGTAAACCATTTCAATGTTATTGCCACGTTTATTCCACACTCAACCTCTTATCACAGTGTTCGAGCCCAAAACCATAACACCTGGTGTTCATCTCCCGGTCTTTCCTTTCCTCTAATGCAAATAACAAACAAACAAACAAACAGACAAACAAACAAAAAAACATTGATATTATTCAGTGTGTTAAACTCATGGAATCTGAATGACAATCAAGATCAAGGAGAAACAGTGTAGATGTTCCATTTTTACTATAGATACTGATGGCTAATCAAGGGTGCCATCACTTGCATTATGCTAAAGAAGACAGCGATCCAGTGAGTTCACTTAGGACAGGTTATTTTGTTTCTTGTTGTTGGCTTCTGTTGTAAATATTTTATACCATGTAAGTACTTTTTCTGTGTTTCAGTCCCATTACAGTTCTTTTTTTAGCGCAGTGGCTCTAAGGCTGTCCTGTTTATCCAGCCAATGAGCATAATTAATGCTTGCTTAATTCAGCATGCCATCAATGTGGATGCCATTAGCTCAGATGTACAGTGTCTGGAGTGACGGTGTTCCAGTCACACCTTGTTATTACCTCTGCGATTCACCATCCTTGTGTCCTTGAGAGAAAGGAGAAAAAGGGGAGGGGTAGAAGATAGAGAGAGCTTTTACTTCTAGCACAATCAGTGAAAAGCAAACACTCTTCTTCTCCCAGTCTTTCCAGATAAGTGGATAACCCACTGTAAAGCCTTTGTGGGCTGGGAAGTGTTTTAGCTGTAATTGGGAGAAGATTTCGTCTATGGCGATATGTTCGGAATGCATAAGTATTGGAAATGCTGAGGGAGTCAGATGATGGAAGAACAGCATCCAAACAACTTTCAACACAAAAGGGACCAAAGCAAGTTCAAATAAAAAGTTGGTCATGGTTTAACATGCTTTCTCTTGCTCTCTCTCTCCTGTTAATCATATTTACACTGGTCAAGTGTGTGTACTGTATGTGTGAGCTCATGTACATACGGAACGTCTTTTGTAACCCTTTGATGCAGCATGAGTAGAAGTTGAAAAAGATGCAGCAGCTTTTGTATGACAGAAGAGAGCTTGCTGTCAGATCAGATCTCAGGAAATAAGGAGAAAATAAATAAGATTGCCCCACTTAAAAATGTTTTGATGGGAAAGAGTCCCTGTGTATGTGAGCTCAAAATATCACTCACGAGCTGTTAAGTCTGTTAAGCAATCATTGATTGTGTTCACTTGTCTCCTTAGAATGAAGATCATTTCAAAGTTATTTTGATCATCTTTGGCTTGTTATGAATAATTTCTAGTCTTGTGGGAGCAGTCTCTTCCAGGATGTCTCACCCAAACCACATGACACTGGCTCACTGAACGATTCCATAGGTACAGTATGAACATGTTGGAGATATTTGGTTTTGTTCTTCACAGTGTCAGCGCTCTTCAGCACCATGGACAACAACGATTGCAGAAGAATGCTGCACAACGCATTCAGAAACCTTTAACACCTGTTCCAGTGTTGTGTGGGTGAATGTTTTGTTGTTTTCATTTACTTTGACACCCAGATCTATATTACATGCACAAATATACTTGCTAACATAATTTTGCCACATTTACAAATTAATACACTATATTTTATAAACCTAAGCTTTACTTTTAAATTTAAACTATTGGCAGTGAACACTAGAGAGCGCTCTCTCTCCTCTACACTCTATCAATCTTTTTTTTTTTTTTTTGGTGACATTCTTTGATTTCTGCCCATTTTCAAGGCAGGGACATATAGTTCTGCAGGCACTGCTGTTGAGCGATGCCTGTGCAGTGAGATATTTGTTTGAAGAGTGTGGCACATCAAGACTGATGTGGGATGACAGACTCTGCAACAGCTGGTTCACACCCTGGGAGTCGAAGGGAAATTATATTAAACTTGTGAATTGGTGAAGATGGTTCATAATGCACCAAGCGTAGAAGAAATATACTTCTGCCACAGTACTGTTTGCTGTTGCAGTATTAGTCATAGGCGTATGCACAGCTGGTACGAGCTGCGTGCCAGCCTTTGCAATTTTGAAAACTCAACCATTTAGAAGAACAGTTGCTGGTAATGTTAAATAAAAATGAATAAAAAAAGAAAGAAATAACAACAACAAAAAATGTGCATTAATTTGCTCCAAATGAATGAGCACCTCATTTGCAGACTCTTAAAATGCTTTCCTTGGATATACATATTTATAAAATAACAGCAACAACATGGAGTTCGTATTCCAAATAATATTACAGACAGATGTTTCGCAAATGGAAAGCATATTTCTAATTTGAAAAAAAGTATTTATGCCTGCAGTCTCTACAACAAGGGTTTTTGTGTAGTTTTCACAGACTGACAGGCTGCTACATCATGTAAAAGGTCATGTTTGCTAATAAAAAGCTGGCACACTCAGTATGGTAGTGACATTTGGCACTGGCACTGCCAAGCACTCGATGCCAGAACTGAAGGGAGACAATCTACAGAAGCAAAGGGTACTCAGGTGGAAAGCTTGCCATCCATGGTGGCCTTTAAAACCGAGCAGGTCCAGACCCGCATCCCGTGTTAATTGAAAAGCCTTTTGTTATGACACGTTCTAAATCTTTTGGTAAGAGCCACATAAATGGACACAAAGGAAATGTTTCTGGATGGATATGGGAGGGAAAAAAAACGTACAGTATGAATATTTCCTAAAATTGAATAGTATGACCTTAACCCTTCTACAGAGTTCTACAGCAAAATATGACAGAAAAAGACACATGGGATGGATATTCCAAATATACATGCTGGGAATGTATTGGAGGAAATCGTCTTGAAGGAAATGTACTGAGGAACTAAGAAGCAATTTGAGAGGATTTGACAGGATTTAGGTGAGTTATCTTGGCTTTTAGAAAACTCTTTCGCTCATTCACAGTGCCACCGTAGAGTGGGCTCGTCAGACATTCAAATCCGTGATACGATTTGCCAATCCATCACCGCTTGTTAAGAGACAAGGGGTGGTAATTGAAACATTTTTCATGAGTTTTGCTTCAGAGAGAAGAAAGACTGAGCCTCAGAGAGGGAAAAGAGCCTCACATCTGAATAGCTGCGTATGAAATATCACCTAGAAGCCATCAAACGACAAATATTGCCTGCTTGGAAAATATCAACAAATGATTAGTGACCCAGTGATGCTGACCCAAAGTTATGTACATGTATACTGTACATGCTAGTACTGTAGCTATCATGCAGCTGGAAAATCCACTCCAGTAGCTATGCTACAGCTTTCACTTAAAGTCTTTCTCACATTTCTCCCTCCATTGATTTCTTCCAGCACTGGGAAGAATCAATCCCTCTGCGAGAAGGCCTTAGTACTGCAAAAGCTAAGAGTTTGGATAAGGTAACATTAAGTGGTTGCAACGTCTTTGGTTTTAGAAGAAAGTTCCATTGAAAATGCTTGGCTTCCTCTGCCGGTACAACTTTCTGTTATACAAAATCTGTTATCTGTAATCTGGGCACATTATAAGAAAATAGTTTTTATTTATTTATTTATTTATTTATTTTAGGTTAGAACCACAGTGTAGAATATTGACATACAGTATACCCCTACTATTCTATGGTTCTTCACCAATGAGAAAAAACAATTAAATCCTCTCTGCACCCACTAACTAAAAGAACTAACCCGACTGCACCCGCTCCACCACCACCACCACCTGTGTGTTACACTGTTTTTTGATCTTCTACAGTATTTTTTTATGCTGACTTTGAACACTTACAGTGTGAAAAGAGAGAAAATCTTCAAAGAAACTACTGTAGCTACTGTAAATTGCATGGCTTTTAAAACTTTATATAATACATAGTACATACTGTAAGATACCATGACGATCATAATTTCATCATTAAATCAAATCTAGGGCTTATTTCCGTACTCATCAATAATGGTTTGGGTAGATTATATTTTGAGCAAAATATAAATATAGGTTTACACGTCCATTTTCCTTCTCTTTTTTTTAACCATATACAGTCAAAGTGGGACTTTTGATTGTGCAGAATTACAAACACAGTCATGAATATTTTCTATATTTTATATTTTGTCTTCTATTTTTTTTTCTACAGCTAGGTTTTTATATATTTTAATCTTATTCTATTCCATAATTTATTTATTATTGATAATCTTGATTTTAAGGTCATGAGCGGTCGTATAAGCATTTCACTGCATATGACTGTGTATGACTGTGGATTTGAATTTGAATTTGAATTTGATTTGAGAGTAGAATGTCTATATATTTGTCTGTGTAATCCCCTGATGCTTATCCCAGTAATACATTTCACTAATGCTTGGATATCCATCCAGGTAGAAAGTTGTCTCATTCATTTAAAACCATGATCAGACTGTTTGAAACGCTGACCTCCCAGGAACCTCCTTTAATGGCCCAGACTTGTGGAAATGGCTTGGTGTGAGGTCAGGACTGTACAGGAAATAACTCAAAGCCAAGTTCAAGTAATGTGCAAGTGGTGTTCATGAATGATTGTGTGTACGGTTCCCACAGACAGATGCATCTCATCTGCAAGTTGGGGTGACAAGTTATCTGTCCATTTTCAAGGCTCAGGCGTTTCATTCGCGTAATGTTCAGAGGAAGGACTGCAGTGGAGTCACCTTGGTTGGGATCATCATTCATGGACTAATGGCCTTCCTTAAAATGTTTACAGGATTGAAATTTTTTACTGCAGCTGAGAACCTCATTACTGTACCTTGGTTGAAGTCTTCAGTAAATGTCAATTGCTTTTATGTCTTCATTCAAGAGAAAGTCCTAGTTTGACTTGAACACCACTCGTGTATAGGCACATGGTTTACAGTACATACACTTTTGTCAACTATTTAGTTTGTGTGGAGCTTTATTATTTCTCTGCCTGCTTCTCCATGCCCTTGACCTTGGTCTGTGGCTTAAATTACTCTTTGGATTTTGCATTTATTTACAGTGGAACCTCGGATTACGAGTAACGCGGTTTGCGAGTGTTCCACAAGACGAGAAAAGATTTTTAATAAATTTTGACTTGAAAAATGAGCATTGTCTTAGTTTACGAGCGCCTGAGTATCATGTACAGTATCACGCATGCACTTCTTGTTTTGACGCCTAGCTTCACGTCATCACAACTGAGCCAAATGTTTTTTTCTCTCTTGTGCTGCGGAATTGTAGGTAATCGTCTCCACTGCTGGGTGAATACACACACACGCTGTGTGTGTGTGTGTGTGTGTGCGTGTGTG
>JAQQZS010000001.1:26441851-26456071 GCA_030068045.1 Platyallabes tihoni
GGTGCGTGAGCGAGCAGTTCGAAAAGATGCGGTCGGCTGGCGTCACGTGGTTCGGAGGAAACGCGTGATAGTCTTCGAGCCTCCCGGCTGAGTGGTAGTGAGTAGCCTTCATGTGGGAGCCCCCTAGTGACGGGAGGGAATTGGACACGACTAGATTGGGGAGAAAATCGGGGAAAAACAATTGGACAGGACTAAATTTATTAAAAAAAATATATATTTAAAAAAAACATTCATTTGTGATTCATTCACTTTATCACACATGGAAAAAATTTCATAATGTAAAATATATATGATTTTTCCTACAATTTTGGTTATCTGCTAAATTTCACCCACCAGCCTTATCTGCCCTCTTTTATCTGCAAGTGCCACTAGGATTTAGAGAGTAGAGTGTATGCATTGCTTATCCCACCTGGTCAGTCTTTTGGCTTCAGATGGCAATGGCAATGTCAAAATTCAAAATTGTGATCAATTTATAACAGGGTGAATGCCTTTCTACTTTTATGTAGAATGCTTACAATTGAATAACACAACTGGTCAGCACACATTATTATAGTGGAGGACACACAACTGGTCAACACACAACTGGTCATACTTTACCAAATAGTGTACGACTGTGTATAAGAATATTAATGGTTTAATGCTAATAGGATTTCAAACCCAGATAATGAAAAAAATACATTTAAGCTACAGTGATAAGTGTCTTTGGATGCACTTTTGGCATTTAGAATGTAGTCATAAGCATAATAATGTTAATGGACTGAATACCATAGTGAGGACAAAAAGCAAAACACTCTTTGACCATGAAGCACCAGTGGACTTGTGATTGCAAGAACAATAAGCATTTCAATGACAATTGGAGTTATTAATTTATTTTGCATCACCAGACGGTGAACGTAGTAACTACCATAATCACTCTCAGGATGCCACTTATGCCGTCAATGAGACAGTAAATGTCAGCAAACCACCATAGTGGAAAACTAAGTAATTAATGCTTCTTTCTATATTAAAAACTTGAAAAAGATCCCATGATCCATTTCTCTTATGAGCATTTAAAAAGCAGGATGTATTAGAATTAATTCCAATTATTTGCTATAAACAAAATGCTCCTTCACCAAATGTGGGTTATCATGTTTCCTCTCCCAGTGTGCCTCTATTAGTGATTAATGTTAAAAGTGATTATCATTAATGTGATAATTAATTATGGATCTAAATAAGGAGGGAAAACGATTCCCTATACAGTAATTGCAAAACCAAGCAAATCAAAAGTGTTTTTTTTTTGTAGTTTTAATAGTTTTAATCAATTAAAAGGGGCAATCAGTATTTCATTTCATGGAATTAACAATTTATGGAAGTGTAAATTAGAACTTTAAGAAGAAAAACATATATACATTAAAGTTCTAATATATATATATATATATATATATATATATATACATCCAGTATATACGCATTGTCACTTCTTGTTATTTTTTTATCAAACATTGAATGTAACTGATTAGACTCAACATCAGAAAATGTATTCATTTAAACAATTACCCTCGAAAACCCTTTGTTTAATGAAGCCTCCACATGGAATAGAATAATAATAAAAAATCTAATAAAATGAAGATTTATTTATTTATTATTATTAATAATATAATTTTTATTATTTATTTATTTATTTATTTATAGTTCAGGACCTTACACATCAAGTTAATAACTTAATTCACAATGCAGACTTAAAAGAAATGATATGTGCAAAGTTTGAAACACTTGGACATTTCCAAATGTTGAGTTCCTTGAGCTGTTTTTTCACACCTTTTCTGCAGCAGTCTTTAATTGCTGCTTGTTTGTGAGTGTTTGTGTCTTCACTTTCATGCTGCAAATACTCCACTCTACCACATTCCAAAGGTGTTCTATAGAATTCAGATCTGGTGACTGGAAAGGCCACTGAGGAACATGCGACTTGTCTTCATGAAACCAGTTTTTGGTGATAAAGGGATGCACATGTTCATCAATAATATCAAATATAAAATCAAATATTCGACTGTGTCCAATAGTAATTGGCTGCTGTTAATTTGTAAACTCTAGAGGCTAGAATTCTGCAGTTATAGAAATACTTATTTATTGAAATTATTTATTATAGAAAAATAAAGAAATTAATACTGGCATTACTAAAAAAAAAATTTATAGTAGATTTCAGTCAATTGTATCATTTGTCCTATAATTTATAACGCACAATGTCTAAACATGAGAATGTTAAGCGAGTTGTAATGATTTTTTTCCCCATCACGCCGTTAAATACTTGTTTTGGTGTTCACTAAGGGTTTAGGTCAAAAAAATCCAGCCCTCATTGGCTGTCAGCGTCAGAGTCTACTGTCTTTCTATAAAAAGGACTGATGCAATGTCACCCATCAATTAAGATCTTCTTCTCGGCTTTATTCAGAACACTGACTGCTAATGCAGAGCCTAGCTTAAGCCTCCAACAGAATGAGCTAACACCTCGGTTACTAGATGCTAGCGCAAATATGTGCCCTTTAATTAACTCTTACAATCCACTACTGACCATAGTGTAGACAGGGAGAGAGTATGTTAGCTAACTATCACCACATTTAGTTGCACAAGCTAACTGGATTTTTGCTGACAACCCGACTACCCAAATCAACTGGAGCCTACCAAGTTCCTTAACCATGGCAGACAGCAAACCATCAACTACATTATGTCCCTGTGGTTGCAAAATCTCATGTGTTATGTGCCTTGAGCAGCAACATGCTCAAGCAACAAGAACGGGCTCCTGTGAACATTGTGCCTCCTTCACTTTAAAGAGTTTCTGCCTCAGGCTAACACACCAGGCTAGCCTGTCAGGAAAAGCTCCAATCTTCGCTTCATCTGACACACCCATGAAGTACACCAAGATGACCGCACCTTGTGTCCGCTGGGTTGACAGGTTGGAAACTGTCTTCTCGTGAAGGAAGCTCAAGCAGACTTTATTAGCAAAGCAACCACAGGTGACCTACTAGTGGCCAACAATGAACTCTGAGAGTCCTTCAACAGAGGGTCAGGGCACCTCATTTTGGATGAGAAAGATGAGGCCCTCTTCACCCTTTCTGTTAGGACTTCCCTAATGGAGGTGTGCAAGGTTAATGGGGACAACACAACCAGCCCCCATCCCATAGGATGGAGCTGCTTGACATTGCAAGGCACACAGCTAAAAAGCTTGCAATTCTGTGACCTACTGTGTCAGCTGAAATATCTATTTTGTACTACAAGGTTAAAAATCTCTTCAGTGTAAAATGCACCAACAAGCAGGGGCTGCCCATCTTCCCTGAGTGACCTTTTTTCCATCACCCCATCCAGAGACTATCAGCATTTGATGGTCTCAAAATGAGGGAACAAGGCCTGGGAACCTTTAACAAGGCCTGCTGTTTAACCTCTGGTGGTCGCTTATCTTCACTGGAACCAGAATCTATTTCTTCTTCAGGTTCAACCCTTTCCCAAAGGGCCAATCTCCTACAGTCTGCTTCGGCAGACAAAGCTTATAAATTGATCACTATTGCAGTGCGATCACCAAATCTGTCTTTGGTCCTCCTAACAGCAGAACTGTGAGATGAAATGATTGCTAACCCTGGGGCCACTGAGCTATGGAATAAACTGGGCATCATCAGAGACCAGTGCCTTCATCTCACAAGGGCTGTCCTAGCTGTCCAGGCCTCTTTGGTATCGCCATTAGCACCATGCAAAGACAATATAAGGAGAAGAAAAAAGAGAGAAGGCTTATTGTGCATCACCAGGAGAACCCAGGTGGCACCAAATCTGTTTCCTTACTAAATGTTTGCACTGGATGTAGGTCAGCCAGCAGGCATTCACTCATTCAGAGTCCCATCATTGCCCCCAAGAAAGGAAGGGGGCTGCATCCAATATTGGACCAATGGACTTTGAATCAGAATCTCAGATCATATAAGTTTTTAATGATACCTCACTGCATCAAGTACAATCAGATGATTGAAAAGACGAATATTTCTACATTTCAGTTTACCCCAACACAGGAAAGTCCTGCAGTTTGCATGCTAGCAGAAAGCTGTACAAGTACCTGGTCCCATCCTTTAGGATCTCACTGAGGCTTTGGTTATTTGTTTAATGCCCATAGCTCTGAGAAGCAAGGGCATTCACATAGCGGCCTAAATACAGTAAATGACTGGCTGATTTGCACAGCCTTAGAATGGCAAGCAAAGAAACATACCAGGGTGGTAGTGGATCATTTGGTGATTTTGAGGTTTATCATAAACCATGAAAATGGTGTCTTAGAGTCATCACAAAGCATCTTATACATTAGAGATCTCACTTAATTTATCCATGTTCAGAGTGCATCTGTTGACAGTAAGAGTCAAATGTTGGTTTTTCAAGTGTGGAAGTACTGTACATCTCATTCAGACATTGACTGTAGCTAATGGGATTAATGGTATCTTCAATAGTGTTGATTACTAAGGAGATTGCATATGTACAGTAAAAGTTTCAGTGATGGGGCATCACTAAGATTGAACTAAGTGCACCATGTCCACCTCCATGTCAAGGTGAGGACCACAGAACATTAAAGCATTGTATCATTGAGGAAATCACAAGCTCTTTTCTCAATGAATGCCATTTGGTTAAATCATTTCCAGAAAAGTGATAACCATTGATGTGTGCCTTAGAGGTTGAGGAGCCACTCAGAGGGGCAGAATAGTGAGGGGTGTATGGGACTCACACCAAAACAGAGTGCAGAGTGTTTCCAGTTTACCGAAGCTTGAAGAATTTCCTGTCATCAATTAGGAATCATCAGAACAGCCAACACCACAGCGGTAGCCTACTGTATGTCAACAGACAGGGCAGCCTGCAATCCTTTACACTGCACATGGTAGCTTGCAAACTGGATATTTGTTCGATTATTCATTCGTGTTGTATACCAATTATCATGTACAGTGTCACAGGAAGCCTGGAGCCTATCCCAGGAGACTTCAGGCATGAGGCAGGATACACCATGGACAGGGCTCACACACTACAGGCAATTTGACAATGCCAATTAGCCCAATCTGCATGTCTTTGGACTGTGGGAGGAAACTGGAGTACCTGGAGGAAACATACAAACTCCACGTACACAGACCTGAGGTGGGAATCAGACCCTAAAGGTACAAGCCTACAGTGCTAACCACTATTCTACCATGCCACCTCCTGTAAACTGATTATGTGGTTACCATTAATATTTGGCAGGTTTCAGATGTTATGCATCACTTTGGCACACATGGTTCTGGCTGCAGATGCAGGCCGATGTCACACCCACAGCAGACAGGCAGTCAATCATCAAGATAAGCTTATCTGGCACTATGGGATTTTGTATATCCCCATAGTGAAACACCGAAATGAGTGTTTGAAAGATTACTTGAAGTTACTTATCCTGTAATCCTTGTTCTCTAATAACATGAGTGAAGTGCTCACCAGATCCCTTTCCTTGAGTAAAGCGAGGAAGAGGTATACTATTCATGACTGGTGCCACAGCGTCAGTCCCTTTTACAAAGGAACAGTAGGCTCTGCCTTGACACCAGCATTATGCCTGTTCTCCAATGAGGGGAAAAACAAAAACTTACACTTTATATAAAGAATCCTATTGTCCACTGAGCGATGAACTCAAAGCCGCCGTCTTTGATGCTCTTCATAAGTTCACAGGAGAAACATGTCCTTGCACTAACTTCTCTTTGCAAACGTCCTGCTACGTATGATCACGACATTTCAATATCCAACAGTAGCAGCAATGTAGATTATCAAAGAGATGCGCCCACATACACACACGACTGCCAGGTTGACGCATGGTGGTTTAAATCCAGTCCGATTCTTTCCTCCTACTGTATAATTAACCAAACATGGCTGTCCGTGTGACTTGGACTTTTGCTCACACTTGCTCTTTTTCAGTTGTCAGCCATCTCCAGCTTCTGAAGATAACACAGAGGTGGTGTTCCCCATATTGAGATACCTCACTCATGTTATCAGAGAACACTGGTTTTGTTTGATAAATAACCTACCAATAAGTTCTTTCTACATATGACTAATCAAATCAAATGTGCGACATTTCATAAAACGTAAGCTGAAAATATATGCCTCTGGAGTATGTGTGTTTTATAGCTCTCTGCCACTCTCCTTACATCTACCAGTGTTGTAATGACTCATTAAATATAAGCATCCAATGAAATAGGTTGTTGAGTTATATTATAGGGGATGCCAGTTCTGTAACTGGCACAACTCATCATAGCTATATTTTATTAAGGATGTTCTTCCATGACACATCATTATTACAATACTTTTTTATGAGCTCATCATATCATAAAACAGACAGATTGTGCTGTTTTATTATTTAAGTTTTTATTGAATGTTAAACAAAATGCTCAAAAATAATTAAATATTTCTTAAGTAATGCTTATTGTGGAACTACCTCCTTCATGGACGTGCCCTACACCCACATCCACCCCCACCCCACCCCACCCCACCCCACCCCCAAGCTTGACCAAAGCAAAATGCATAAAGGCATGAAATTACAAATTGCAAACGTTCCAGTATGTTGTAGCTCTATGTCGCAGTCTTTAGGCAGGCATGTAAATGAGGCCCATAGTTATAAAAGTGAAATGTTGTGTGAAATATTGGTTCTGAGAGAAATTGAAGTGTGATTCCCATATGGAATTGAGTAGCTTTCCTGGCAAGAGTCAGTTACAACTAATTGACACCCACAGTTTGTTTTAAGAGAGCTGAGCCTGAACATATGTTGATAGTGGACACTAGAGGAAAATGAATGTAGCAGAACTGGCAAAAGCTCGCTTCACATCTCTTTGAACTGATTATCTTAATGTTAGTTTTTCTCAGTCAAAGGCTTTTGCAAGAGAACCAATATTATTAACTACATGCAGCTTGTACGTTTTTAAAAGTTGTATAATTTTATAATCATACTTATAATACAATCTCAGGTTTTCTTTAAATACAACCTTATCAACGTAGTACAAATCCACTAACTAGCACTAATCCAGTGACTAACTGTATGTTGAATTGACCCAGAACGAACCCAGAGCATCCCACATAGCTTTCATTGCACAATATTTATGACCACATTATTAAAATAGTAAAATATGTGACTCACAAGAGATCGATTTATTGTTAATCCAATTAAAAGCTCTGAATATGTGAATAACAAAAACTGTGTGGGACAGCAAACTATTCCCAATATTGGATGCATTCCTCTTCTCTCATCATACTTGCTGTTTGGTGCTGACCTACATATCTCCCATGGTGCTAATCGAACTGTATAATTACCCCACTTGAGCCCATGTGCCATGAATATCTTCAAGGTCTGGAAAGCTTGGCAAAACTCATGACATGCCACTTTTGGAAAGCAGTATGAAGTGGGTTTAATTCTGCTGCCTAAAACAATAATACTCAACATTGTAAGTTAGACTGATTTTTTAAAACAGGGAGCTTAACTTACTTTTTTAATACACTGTAGTTAGTAATACCAAAGCCACAACAACTTGCAATGATCCAACTTAACGTATCTTCCACAATTATTGCCATGTGTTGAGTATTTGTCATTCAGGACTAAATTGTAGTAATCCATCATCCACTCCATGTCACTGGCCCAGAAATATCTTGATTGTATTTTCTTAATAATGAAACGTTGTAATACAAATGTTGTTTTTTATCGGGAATGTGCTAAGATAAATAAAACATTTGGGTTTATTATTTTTTTATATAAATCAGACATTCAATCCATGTCTGAGTAGGCAGAGCTTGCCAGGTTGGTTGTTGTTGAAAAAAGAGACCACTATTCAGTATTCAGCAGTGAGGATAGGGATAAGTGACTGTCTGAAGACAGGCCCAAACAGAATGCTTAAATAGAAAAGCACACCAGCTAAATGTCCACCGTGTTCTGTCACTATTCTTTTTGTAAAAGCTCTTCTCTTGGAAGACTCCTCCACAGGGATTGTGTATTTTCAATATATTGACTGGCACTGAAAAATGGTTGTGTGGTTAAGATTAAGGGTAAGGAGAGACACACACTTAGCTAACATAGTTAAAAGATTGCTTAGACTTATCTGTCATTTATTTAACATTAATATTATGTGTATTTATAGCAAATAAATAGCAAACAGTGGAATTAATATTAAGTGGTCAAACACCAAAAAGTGCATATTGTCCCAATTATAATTGTAGATTTTTCTTCTTTGTTTTATAATAATAATAATAATAATAATAATAATTGTGTTGTGTGATGTAAGTTTTGGAAAAGCTAAACAGAAAGTTTTATTCTCATTGTTCTATAAAAGAAAATGTGTGTTTGGATAGAAATAATGTGGATTTTTGGATAAAAGAGCTTATTTGAGATATTAGTGATGGTTTGGTATCTTAGTGTTCTTTGTTCTTAAAATAAACTGATATATTAAGCTGAGTGTTTGTGCTAAGAGATTAAATTTTCTATGAAAAGTAGTGAATTTGTAATTACTAATCCTTGTTACCTGACTAAAAAATAAAAAAATTAAAAACATCAGTTACCAGAGTTGTATACAGTAGAGTCAGTTTCATATTTCACAAATAAATGTTATGTGATTCACAAATGTATTTTGTGATTCACATATAAATGACTATACACAAACATATTTTTTTTCAGTACACTCAGAAATATTTCTTAATTTTACATTTTACCTGCATTTAGAAACTGCTTGACATTGATGAAAATTCCTGCATTCATGTTTGCATTTTTAAGGCTTCCTTGGTGTTAGAGTCACGAAATGCATTTTGTCAAAAGGACATTCCCTACATATCTACGCAGAGAAGAAAGTTATTTTAAAATGTTAATATGGCTTTAGGTTAGCCATGCATACTTCTCCAATATAACACAACGTAGTCACATTCAAGCAGTCTAGTTCAGTGTACACATGGGGAATACCGCTGACTTGACAGTTGTCCAGAAGATGATCATCAACACCCACCACAAGGAGGATAGAAGGTGCTGTTTTGAAGCATATTCATGAAAAATTGACTGGAAGGGGAAAGTGTGCACAAGCAGCTTGTGGAAAGGGTCACTACAGCCACAGGAAGATTGTCAAGCAAATCTGTTTCATGAACTTGGAAAAGCTTTGCTAGGAGTGGATCAGTGCATCAAGAGCCAACATGCACATAATGTCTCTACAACTGTTGCATTCCTAAAGTAGTATCAAGGGTCTCGATTTCTATGGAAAACATTACATTAAAAGTACATTTAGAATTTCATATCTCTTTTTTGGAGAAAGAGTGAAGAGGAACAGAATCCAGTCCAGTGTGAAGTTTCAAAAGTAAGTGATGATTTGGGGTGCCATTTCATCTGCTGTTGTTGGTCCACTGTGTCTACAAAGTCCAAAGTCATCACAGCCATCTACCAGGAGATGTTGTTCTTCTGTCTGCTGACAAGCTTTACCAAGCTGACAAGCAATGACAAGCTGACAAGTGCTTAAATCCCTAATCACATTTTTGGTCTGAATACTATTGTACAAAGTTTTGGTAAATTCACATTTTAAATCATCCCTCATGCATGTAATTCACCTTTGAATATTGTTTATAATGCTGTTACACAATCTTAATGTCTGTGATATTCTATGTTCTATATTCTTTTGTATCTTTTTATTCTATTGCTTAATAATTATGCACATACTGTATATGATAGAATCTTGATTATAAAGCCAGTAATGTATGCTAACTCATGGACTGCATGGTAGTGTGAAAATTTTAAATAGCTCCTGGCTCTGGAGAGCTAATGTTTTGAACATTAGATATGTACAACATATCTGTTCTGTTAACTATAATAATTACCAAAAGGCAAATTATGAATGTTTCAGATTAGAAAATGTCATAGCTGCCAATTCATTTTGTATTTTGTATAAAGGGGAGCATAAGTAAATAAACTTATAAACAAAATAGGCTTATTAATATTATATTTATATAGTTATATTTAGTAGGCGGCACGTTGGTGTAGTGGTTAGCACTGTTGCGTTGCACCTCCAGGGTCCGGGTTCGATTCAGACTCGATTCCCGTCTCTGTGTGCATGGAGTTTGCATGTTCTCCCCGTGCTTGGTGGGTTTCCTCCGGTACTCCGGTTTCCTCCCAAAGATATGCAGGTTAGGCTAATTGCCGTTCCCAAATTGAACATAGTGTGTGTATGTGTGTGTGCCCTGCGATGGATTGGCACCCTGTCCAGGTTGTACCCTGTCCCATGTCCTCAAGTCTCCTGGGATAGGCTCCACGTCCTTGAATACAGGATAAAGCGGTATAGAAGATGAGTGAGTGAGAGTTATATTTAGTATTATAATTGTTAAAATGATAATGCATTTGCTTTGCACATGTGGAATACTTATTACGTTATAGTTAATTAAACAACTAATTAGAAATTTTAGGTAAGATATTCCGACTGATGTTGCAACACATTGTTCTAATTGTATGCAATTTTCCACAGTACGTTGGTTTAGTGTAGTGTAATTTACGTACACCAGCAAGAAGCAAGGAAATGATGTAATAAAGCAAGTGTTATTTTAAATGTTCTCGCTGTCTCCCAGAGCACAGAACAGAGAGAAACAAGTTTAGAGAAAAATGTTTTATCTTCTCTCTTTATGCAACGAATAAAGACAAATGTCAACCAGGACTTGTGTTGGAATTTCTGGTGAATGAAGGTGTAAAAGTATTGACATTTACAGAAGACTTCAAGCACAGTTTGGCAATGAAACTCATAGCTGCAGTAAAACATTTGAATAGCGCAAACATTTTAAAGAAGGCCGTATGTCCGTGATTGACACTCAAGGTCGCGGTGGCTCGCAGGCCATGGCAGTCTTCCACACAAATATTCATCGAGTGGAACACACTTTGACAAAAACTTGTCACCATCTTTCAGAAGAAGTGCATCATTGTACACATTCATGAATATTCATTCATAATCCCTACTTTTGCTGATCCCGATTTTATTTACATTTCTATGCTTGTAAGTGATTATTATGTAAGTGATGATAGTAAGTGAAGATTGAGTTCTCTGACCCTTAAAATATACCATACCACTGAGTATTTACCCTGTTGAAGTCTGGACAAAAAAAAAGGTTAAAGCCGGTCCATGCCTGATTTGGGATCTTCGAGCCCTTCAGCAGAAATACTTGCTTGGTAAGATTCAAGCTAAGCGATTGACTTGACCAGTCAAGAAGGTTCCAGCTTGGCTTGTTCATTTTGCACTGTGGTTCAAGTGACTGCTCTGTTGAAATATTAAACTCCATAGACTGAGACCAGACATGAACAGAGATCTTGTTTAGTTTAGAATTTATCCTACCGCTGTCACTCCTGAGACCAGTTTACTGGCAGTCATAGATCTCCAAGTCATCACATCTGGCAAATACAGTTCTAATACAGTCACTTCTTATATCCAGAAAAGAAATATTTATTTATTTATTTATTTTATTTTGATGACATATACATAAATCATCCACGATCATTAGGCACAGGCAGAGAAGCGCATGCAGAATAGCAGCACATTAAAACATGTATTAACCTTCAGCTGCTTCACTCAGTTGCAGCTTGGATAAAAAAAATTACAAAAACAAAACAAAAAGATTTTGAAAAATATTAAAAATAAATATTTTAAGTGGTTACTTATGGTTACATTTGTTTAACTTAAAGAGACATTCTTAAAAGAAAATTTGTATATCACTCAATATTAAATTAGTGGGTAATATGACCATCAAATAATAGAACTTATATATCAATCTCAATAATATGATATGATATTTGCACATTTAGGAACTATTTTGCTTCATGAGCATGACTGAGTATGATTTCTCCTGGTCTTCAACCATTCTTTCAAATAGAAAAATTTGGTGTTCAATTACACAGATTATTATTTTTTTTTTATTATTATTGTTGTTGTTTTGTTTTTCCATTTTACAGATAGGAAGACTCATCACAAAAAAAACACATTGATGTTGAAAATGTATTTCACTAATTTATTTTTAAAACATGTTTGGTAATAGACAAATTTGTGAATAAAATTGATTTGAAACTCAGTTCCCACAAAATAAGCTGCTATTATCCTTTTCTTCTCTCCATTTTTTAATGCGCTAAAATAGCAAACCAACATGTGTAAGCATGGGATTCTTTGGACTTCTGCATAGGTTAAAAAAATATAGATTATGCAATTTTTCTGCAACTGTGCTTTTGAGCTTTGCTGTGTATTACACTGCGCCATAGCTTTGCAATAGTGCAGCAAGCAATGCTAGAGAAAAGAGAGAGTTTCTTTTAGTCATGCTTCTCCCACCATGATGATAGGGCTCTTAATAGATCGATTTATGCTGAAGTGTTTTACTCAGAATTGGGTATCATGTTCTTACATTGCACTGTACCATGGCAGCCACACAATTTTATCACTAAGATTGTGGACTATATTGAATTAAACTAAGAAATCCTTTATATTCAAGAGAAATGGTCTATGACAAAGAAATGCCGCTGTAAGACAAAAGATTGTCTTTTGAGAGAGATTGTCATGTACCTTTAAATGTTCCTGGGAAGTGCTGTATGAAAAAAGCATTATGTTTGTATTTTTATACGATGCCTTTCCGTGATAAAACATGGCCTTCTACTACTGTAGGTCTTCTTTGGTTAGCCTCGTCTCTGTCAGATCAGATCAATTAAAAAATTTTCACAGAAAATAATTTGCAATGGGCTTTTTCAAAATCCCCAACAGAGTTTTTTTTTTTCACTCAGCTTTCCACAATTCATGCTGCTTTACTGATTTAAATCCTAAACCTTTGATGTGCTACTATTCAGCAAAATGTCTGTCGGACCATGATTTTATATATATATATGTTGGCCCATGCTTTGCATCTATAACAGCTTTAACTTTTTTGGGAAGACTTTCCACAAGGTTTAGGAGTGTGTTTATGGGAACTTTTGACTGTTCTTCCAGAAGTGCATTTGTGAGGTTCCAAAGGTGTTCCATCGGGTTGAGGTGCAGCCCAGTCAAGTTCTTCCACACCAAACTCGCTCATCCATGTCTTTATGAACCTTGCTTTGTGCACTGGTGTGCAGTCATGCTGGAAGTGGTGTGGGGTTGTTTTTAGGAGTTGGGCTCTGCTCCTTTCTTGAAGAGGAAAGGAACTCAGCACACCAAGACATATTGGACAATTTCATGCTCCCAACTTTGTGGAAACAGTTCGGGGATGGCCCATTCCTGTTCCAAAATGATGGTTGAGATGAATTAGAGCGTAGATTTTCCCCAGCCAGAGCCAGGCCTTCTCATCCGACATCTGACTGTGGAATATTTAGTAATTATTATTCAATCAAGAAAATTCATGATTGAACTCATCGTACAGGTGGGATCCTATCACAGTACCACACTGGAATTCACTGAGGTCCTGAGAGCGACCCATTCTTTCACAAATATTTGTTGAAGTGGTCTGCATACATAGGTGCTTCTTTTGATACACCTGTGACCATGGAAGTGATTAGAACACCCGAATTCAATGATTTGGATGGGTGGGTGAATACTCTGGCAACTTGGCAGTGCTGGAGCTCGAACTCCCATACTTCCGATCAGAAACCCAGGATCGGATCTTGTTTATTTGGAGTGCCGCATGGTGCTCAAATGGATTGTGATGTGGGTAGGCCGACTGGGTATACATGGTCAACTCAATAACTGCAAGGCGCCCAGGTACTGTGGCACTTATCATTATCACTGTTTACCACTCTCCATACAGCTCTTTTGCAAACGACATCCCTATCTGATAGATATTTTAAATTTTGACTTATCAGTCCAGAGCACCATTTTTCTGCACCCAGTTCCTATGTTTCTGTTCATGGTTGAGTCACTTACCTTTGTAGTAGTAGGATGTACTTGGGTCCACTGGTTTCCGCCAGTTCCTTGCTGAGGGCACTGCTGGAAACCTCCCGATTACCTTGTATATTCTTGCTGTGCCCAGTCTTGCTATGTTGTATGACCAGTGACAACTGTCTTCCACATCATCTTCTTAGTAGCAGAGTTTGGCTGCTCCTTACCCAGTTGTAAGCCTCCTACACAACTTTTTCCATTTCAGTTAATGACTGTATTTCAACCTACATATTAAATTGATGATCATTAGCACCTGCTTATTACACTGTGTTCCAAATTATTATGCAAATTGGATGTAAGTGTCATAAACATTAAATGTTTAGTTTTTAAATTAAAC
>JAQQZS010000001.1:26470922-26486252 GCA_030068045.1 Platyallabes tihoni
TTAAGCCAACTTCCTTTGTTCATGGTTTGTTTGAATTATTATTAAAGACTTTATTTGTTACACCTTAACCCCCTCTGTGCCTATGCCTCACCCACAGTCCAACATCCAACAGTACGTGACAATCAGTGCCAAAACCTATAATATTAGCACCTGGAGAAACTACCTAAAATACCTGACTCCAAATCGCCAGTTCAGCATCTTTGGCCTTATAAAGATTATTTTTTCAAGTTGTTTGACAGAAGAAAGAGTATTTCATTTTTTTCCCAATGCCCTCTCTGCCTGTTTCAGAGTAATTCTCTGATTCTGAGCAAAACTGTTGAGGTAAGGTTATTTTTGTCCTAGCGGTCATTTGCAACCTACTGTAATGTTAGCTTGCAGCAGAGAAGTGTTTTGATGTGCATGTGTTTTAAATTAATTCGTCATTACCGCGATTATGTTGTTTGCTTCGCCAGTTTGGAGTAAGTAATTGGTAGCTCTTGAGCAACAAAGCATCACTATGCCTCTATCTACTGTAACTGAGTTATCAATTATTTGCATATAAGCACGATGGCCATGTGCAGAGATTCAATAAATTTTAAAAGTTTACTCACCTGCATATAACCTTCTGATTATAACGTTTATCAGTGCCAGACGTATTTAATGACCTTATATTAACATATCTGTGCGCAGAGTAACATAAGGGCCTTTTCAATGAGTAGATTAAGCAAGAGTCTAATTGCAAAAATAAGAATATTACATTAGGGTCGTAATAATACCCAGAACTTTTTAAGTACATTTGAAGGCCAGCACTTTTCTATGCTTACTGAAGTGGAAATGTAATATTACTGATGAATATTTTACCCATGGTATCTCTACTTTCACTCAAGTTAAGTATTTGAGTACTTTATGTACAGTGTATAGATAGTGGGAGGTTTTCAAGTATATAAAAAAAAATAGACTTATATACTTTATAAAGGTTTACACCAGAAAGCCAGGATCCAGGGTTTCCCAGCAGAACATTGCCAAAACTTTGCACTACCTCCGCTCACTCACTTCTTCCCGTAGTGCTTCTTGGTCACATGTCTTCCCCTGGTAAGCGATGCATATGCAACTAGTCATCCACATTATGTAAAATTAAACATCATACAGTACATCAGACCCGTTGCCTTCTTCTGTTGCTCAGTTGGTGCATTGTGGGTAATATGGCAATGGACAGGGTTCAGCATGGGCACTCTAACTGGTACTGTATGTGGCTGTGCAATAAGATGTGATGCATTGTGTTCTGATACATTTATATCATAGTCAGAATAAATGTTTTTAGCAATTTGTGCTTCAGTGGCTCTTCTGTGGGATTGGACCAGATGAGATAGCCTTTGCCCATCAATGAACCCACTCAAGGTCCTGCTGCTGATTCATCCTTAGTTATTTCCTGATCCTGCTGGGTGTGTTTTCGAACAGTAGCCCCTCAGTCTTTCTCCTCGGAGATTTTCATGATGATGGTAGGCTCATCAGTATGACTTTTTGGATCTTGATGGCATGTTGCATTATTCTCTTTAATGCAAGTTTAGTGATCTTTATGATGTGCTGCCCTGGAATAGCCACACACATGCACGCATGCAGCAAAGCAAAGTGGCTGAATGATAACCAATTGTGGTAATGGATTTTTCTTTTTTTTTTTATCCTTTTAATCTTTTCTTTATACTGAAGGCAAGGTGAATAATCTATAGATATGGATTTTTGCTGTTTCGAAACATGATTTGCCACAAATGCTTGTTATACACCAGCCTTCCAAACCCCAGTTTATTGCTACATCTCATCCAATGGACCAACAAAATAATTGTCTGTGTTCTTGTAGAGAATCAAACACCAGGGATCCTACAAAATGAAACATTCAATGCCACATGCACAGAGGGAATTTTACCATCTTATTCAAGCTTCAAATGAACCACAGCCATTATAAATAGCTTGCCTTCGTAGCCTGGGGCAAGAAGATGAGGATATCAAGTATGTTTTTTCTTTTTTTTCTTTATTTTCAGATGGGCTCCATTTCTTACACAAAGTCATATCTCTCATACTGCACCTTTCCCTATCACTTACCGTGCCTTCATTTGTAAAACGGAGGCTTTCTTAAATACATAAACATAATCTCTTTTGATCGTCGGGACTGAGATGGGGAAAGTGCTTCTTGAAGCAAACATAAACCATGACTCAGTCCATTATCATTTGAATTGAGGGTGCCAGCGATCAATGAAAAAGTGGTTCACTCTCCAATAGTTTGTTTTTCCAATAGCTGTAAATCAGTTGATATCAAAGATTCAGTTGGAGCTTATTGATTACGGACATCAGTGCCCATCAGATCCTATTTTCTCGAGTGGGAAACTGATTTGTTGACTGCTGCTTTTTGCCCCTTCAACCCAACCAAGCAGCTTCCGTGTGTGAAATAATTACAGCTCATTAAAGCTATTGGTCAGATGATCAGTCACTGCTCCACTCCTCGCCTTCCTTCAATGTCGTCCTTCAGCTTGCCAGGGCTCATCTGTCATCCTGTCATTCCACTGTCAGCTTATTGATTTGCACGTCTCTGTTGCATCCAAGGATGCCCGAATGCCAATTCCTCTTGGTTTTTCCATCAGTTTATATTTTTTCTGTATCGTAAAAATGCTTATAAAGGGGGGAAAATAATCTAGCACAGAGCATTTAGTCAATTTCAAAACTGATTGGACTATGCTGCTGTTAAATGAATGTGATTTGTTTATCTATTTGTTTGTTTCTTCTGCATGGTTTAGCATGTACACTAGTGGGAGATTTGCCTATTAAAATACAAGATTTTTTTTTTAATACAACAACCCGTCATAAAATGGCTTGTGCTCATAAAGAAACAATAACTACCAGAATTCATGACGTGATATGGTGCAACAATTACTACAATTGCCTTTTTGTGTGTGTCCAGCTTTTATGTTTTTGAATTTTCTGGATACAAGCTATGTCAGCTTACCATGTCAGTTCTGGAAATATTCTTTTTAAAATATCCATTTATTTCTTTATCTTTGGTTATGTGCAATATGAAAGCATGGGCACAGACACATACTCTTCATTGTAGGATATTACTATTTTTATATACTGTATTATTATTGATTAGAAATATATGACAGTTGAGGAAATCCTCCATGTGCAATAATATAATCAGGATTTCCTCAACTGTCATATGTTTCTATTTCAGTAGATTTCTAACCTTATGAAATAAAATTACTGCTAAATTTGAAAGATTTGTAAGTATATCATGGAAAATGTGCTCACTTTGATTATTACACATTGCTCATTATTAGAGAGTGGTATATACAGTAGCAACTATTAAAATTTAGTTTTTACCTATTTCAAGCCTTAATTTTATATTTTTCTTTTACCAGATTTATTATAGAATTAGTAACATTACCTACTGGCAGAATAAGACTACAGAATAGAAATACATATTTGCCTAAGATATTCTAATGCTAAGATGCTTAGCATATTTGCAATACAGTTTGTCTCGTCAGCTGAGGTAAGTCACTTTTAACATTTAAAGATGATCCTCGTCACCATCTCTTGTTTTGTGAAGAAATAATTACAGATTAATTTAGTCACCTCTTTTTTGTGAGGTCAGTTTTTTCCCCTCTTGGTTTAGGGTCAAATATCACACAAGCATTGAATATATTCTGACAGCATGTATTAGATCAGAAACAAATTGATTAGGGATATGTCAGCTTTTACTCTGGCAAAAATATCCTATGCCACAAAATCTATTTCAATATATTACTGTATAAGGCATATACTCTTGCCTTCTTCCCATAGCTCATACTGGTGTCATTTCTTCACCTTGATGCACCATGTAAGTGAGTCTGAGTATACGGTAAAACTTTTTGCACTACCACACTATATTTTGTTGATCAACAATGTTCTGTTATAGGCCCACAGCTGTTTTCTTTATAAGTACTTCCTATGGGTAAAAAACCTTTTTAAACTTTTTTGCTAATTCTGATATACACACAGTTGCATGCTTCAGCAAAGACAATAACTTAATAAAGTTGAGAAATATTGACATTAGAAAATGAATGCTTTCTAAGTTCCTTCTTCTTAATTCTGAAAAACAACAACAAAAAAAGGAAGTTCTAGTACTAGGACACCATACTGATCGCACAGTAACTTGGGATGACCTTTCTGTTTTATCACCTGCAGCAGTAAAAGACCTTGGCGTGATTTTTGACTAAAGGTAATATGACTAGGATTTCAGAAATAATACTAAAAATAAGAAATACAGTATAAGGTTACTACACAATACAGAAAAAATAGTTCATTGTTTTTGGTCTTTTTTCTTTTTTACATCCTCGATCTTACTGTCTAGATGTTCCAATATGTGTAGAAACAAGCTCCAGGTAGTCCAGAGTGCATTAGCTAGAGTTCTTACTAAACAGAATACATAAGCACATCACATCTATCCTGAAAAAAAAAGGTTGTCAAATAAAGGACAGAATTTCCACTCAAGTAAAAGCTGAACAAACATAAGTGTTGTTAAGTAGGTTTACAAAATTAATTTAGTTAATAAAAATATGAAAAACTAGACTTACTTTTTGAGTGTATCTTATCCACCCTACATTAGCTTCCAGTAAACTTTCTTCTTGGTTGTTCTACTGTCTATATATGCTTATTCAATCCTAATTTGAGGACTTTTATATATAATTCCTTGACCAAACCCTCTTCATGTTTATAGACACTGAGTGAACACTGAGAAGTTCATAGCGTATCAAGTGATAATAACGTGAAACAGTAAGGAGAAAATGCAATGTGCACATCAGTAGAGTTAAGATCTCAGGAGGCTAAAATACTACTATTGTCCTGTAAGCACTGCCTTACACAACAGCACCTAAAGGGAACTGATGTTAGTGTATGATCCACCGTGCCTACTTCAACCAAAAGGTGCAGGCTGTTTTTTGGTACTTTGAATAGTGAAGAGTAAAGAATAGAGCAGAACCTCCCCTTACAAACCGACACAGATATGAAATAGCCTTCCAATTATTGGTCCTAATTTAGACGCAGTCTAGACAAAAAATTTTATTCTTTAATCAAACATTTTGTGAATAGTTTTACCTTAGGTAACAGTGCAGATCTGGAGGACTCATTGGGTATAGAGTTTTACAGTGAACTGGGATGTTTATATTAGGAGTAAAATGCATATATTTCTTGTGAAGATGCTTTGTGAAAATGTCTCTTGTTAAAAGCACTATACAAATAAAATTAAATTGAACAGCCATAACCATTTATTTTTTATGCCAGTTCATGAAAAAAAGTACCCTCCATTTAATCTGTGAGATTGCTTATTGACTGTGTGCTCCATAAATATGAAGTTTTCTCACCATGCTGAGATTTTGTTTATTTTCAAAAGCATCACCTTGATGTCTCTGAAGACAACTTGAATGCCTATTCACTTTTGCGATTTAAAAGAAAATGCAGTGTAACAAAAAGCCACTAGACTATAAAAAAAAGAATACAAGTAGTTGGTCAGATATGTTCCTGTTTTGACACAGAGAACCTTGAACAGCACTGAGTGAGTAAGACATTCTGCAGAATGTTAAATTGTTATATACCATTATACTTCAAATAAAATGTATGACATCTGATAATAGTATAAAAATGTTTCACACATATCCATAGCAGTATATTTATTACAGACATTGCAGAGTAAAAGATTTCCATCACTTTTTATTATTTAATATAAGAACATTTACATCCTGTTAAAACACTGAAAGAAACAATCTGCTCTGATCAAACAGTAAGAGTAAAAAGTTCAGTGTTTCATTTCATGGCCAGTCTGTCTGGATCAGGTATCTGCATCTAGTACATTATACGTGTGAAAATGTACAAACCAAACTCATATCAGCAAAAAAGAATCCTGTCTGCTGGATCGCATGCTGATAACTCATGCTCGTCATTGAGCTATATCGTTTCTGGATATTGAATGAATGGAATCAAACATTGAGTATTTACATTCAGCACTTTGGTTCTGGACACTGACAGCTATTTGTTAGTGGTCATTTATTAAATCCCAGTGTGACAATACATAGAGGTTGAAGGCATGATAAGACACCTTTAGGTTAAGTATAGTTTTTGATTAACCATAAAAAAAGAGATGCAGGATATGAAATATGGAATGTGAGGATATGGAAAATGTCTATGATGGTCTGCAAAAAATTTGAAGAACAAACTATCCATTCAAACATTATCTGTACCACTTATCCTGTGCAGAGTAACAGGAAACCAGGAGCCTATCTCAGGGAACTTGGAACACAAGGTACTGTAGTGCTCATCCACTCATGTACCCAACCATACACTATGGAATCACAAATCAGCCATGTTTCTGTATCACTCCGTTTCTTTAATCAGACTACACTGCATGTCCTTGGACTACTGAAGGAAACTGATGTACCTGGAGGAAACCCACCAAGCAAGTGGACAACATGCAATCTCAAGGCATGTGATTACAGTGCCAACCACTGATCCACCTAAGACCACACTACAGTCACATACAGGATAGTTTCTGACTGATCTCAGGTGAAACCCACAACCCTAAGGTTTGTGAAGGTCCATCTACAGTCTGGAAATAAACTAACATGAAAAAATGGTGCCAAAAGTTAGCTTCCAGTGATTAGTTCATGGCTATACATAAGACACCTTAAAGTGTTGGTTTACACTGGCACTTTACACAAATGGTTTTGACTAGCACCACAGATTCTGAACAGAGACATCGGTTTTGCACTTGAATTGCAGAATAAACACACATTTCTCTGTCCGGTTCTTTAAACATTGTTCTAATCTTTTTTAATATCTTCTTTAATCAGCATAGAACCCAGAAAAGTATTAAAGTCTGAGAAAACCCTTTCTCTGCTGCATTTAGGTAAATATGTTACATAAATGTATGGAAAATTCGTGACAACTGAAGCAGTATTAAGTACAAAGCTAAAGTTAGTGAACTATAGGCAGTTCATCATTTCTGCTATAGTATTTTTTGCAGTGTTGAATTTGCGGAAATACTTCGTTGGGTCGACATCCAGACCGCAGCCTGCCAGTTTTGGCCCAGTGCTCTAAATGATAGCGGTGTCAAATGACTTCACTCTTCATAGCACAGTAATAACTCCACATGTACGCACTAATTACATCAGAGATTGCACTTAACATTTAAGCTTCTCTACCAGCACCTTACTGTGGTCTCCTATTTTATCCCATGTTCTCTGAATCGTTAAATATTCTGAACTTCCCAAACTTTTGAAAATTACATGAAAACATTCTGTTGTAGGGTTCTACAAAGATTGAGAAGACTTTTCCCAGAGGGACAAATCAAAGAAGGCTTAAAGGTTCAAAACTTTTTAAGCCTATGCCATTTGGATCAAGCTTTATGGAGCAAGCCATCTGGAAGAAAAACGTGGCGGTATGACTAGTAGGGGAGCAGTTGCGAGACTTCTAGTTTGTAAATAAATAATAATCTCAACCTTAATCATCTCAACTACATTTAAATTCAACGAAACCTCGTTTCAGTTTATTTGCATTGAATTAAATAACTGTTATATCAGCAACTGAAAGTGGTACGTCCTAAACCCCATTACTGCTAATAGTAAAGTGAAGTCTGTTGAAAGGGAGCGGCTTGTCAGAAATCCAGGATGATGACAACCTCTGTTAAAATAAGGGCATGTGATAAAATGCTTTGATTTTGACAGCCTGTGCTGCTGAGAACTAGGCCAAATTTGAGAGCAATCTTGACGGATGAATTTTTCTTACGCAATACTGAATGTAATTTCTTATTGAAGGAGATCTCGTTTTTTCATTGCGGTTATAAAAAGCGGCATTTGAACTTTCTGAACTCATGCCGGAGACAATCAGTCGTTTTAAGCTGACATATGCTTGAACTCGGCAGGGAGTGATAGCTTGATTGTATTTCAAAATGATGAAAATCCATCAAACAATAATGAAAAAGAAATGAACAAACAAGTAAATAAATGTCCACTTAAACAACCAAACATAACATAAAACAATAAACAGCATCTTGGGTGTCTGTAAATACAGTAGCAGTAAAAATAACCTAAACCAACAAAAACAACAACAACGAAAAGAAAATATCTTAGATCCCATTAAAGAATCATATTTAACTGCATTTCACTACGTTTCACATCAAAGCACTTGAACTTAGGGCAGGTTTTTCTGATGTGAATTAGGAATTTATAAGTAATGCACTCTGGGATCTCATCCGGGTAATTCCGGCTGCTATGTAGGTAGCTGGCGTAATTAGATGGGACATGTTTCTCAGGAGGCCAAGTAAATCCAGGATCTAAATCTTGCTCAATTATATATTTCATATATCCAGTGCATAAGCAACCTCAGGCCCAAGGCAATACAACCCTCATAAATAATCAATCGTCGGTATTTTCACCATGTTTATTTCTCCTTTAGAGAACAGCGGTGGTTTACATAAGACCTTCATGATTAATCGTCAGCTCGGCCATACCTCAATGATTAGCGAAAGTGCGAGAGCTACTGTAGATAATAAAGATGAACGGTCTACGGCTGTAAACTCCATCCTACACATATACTTCTTGTCTAGTCTGTGATTTAAGAGAAGTGACAGACAGAGATTTTGGTGACAATCTGGTAAATTTCTTCCTTACAGTACGTAATAAAATGCAGTTATTTATATGACAAGGACATTTGTCTTATCCCAGCACAAAGCTGGTAATTCTACTGATTCTTTCTGAGAGGCTCAGGGTTTCCAGAGTTAAGAGCAACATCAAACCCAATGTCTTGATAAATGACGTGATTTATAGATGAATTACAAAAATGAGCGCTTGTCCACACCAACACTATACAGTGCTATATTGTGCCATATATTTTTCTTATAGATGAGCTGGAACATAAATTTAAATGAAAAAAAAAATGAACATCAAATAAGCATCAAATAACCTCATGCTTCATTTCCTCTAGTTTCAAAAGAAGGACACTCCAAAGAATTTCAATGTACGTCACGATATCTCAGTGACTGTCGTAAATTAGTGTATGAGACAATCTGGAAATGTTATGACACAGATGTTAAAATAGATCATTAAACAGAGCTTTGTGGTTTTGTACAGAGCAGATACGTACTGTATATTTCTCACACAGTATGCGTTATAAATTGGACTTTTTTTTAAAATAGATTATTATTTACTGTAATTAAAATCAGAGCTGAAAAAGAAAAAAAACAAGAATAAAGAAAAGAGCAAAAACTCAGGCAAAAGGAGCAACACATTTTTCTGAAAGAACGACACAGCTGACCAAGTGTGCTTTAATATCCGAACACAAACTCATAAGGCAATAGATATGTGTTGTTGTTGTTGTTTTTTTCCCGCTGTTGAGTAAGAAATGTTTTTGGTCTTTGCCTGTTCCAAAAAAGTACAAATTCATTCAATTCATAAGAGTGATGAGCCTTTTATATTTAATAGAGCAATGTGCAGCTTTCACATCCTGAATGAGTATTAATGACAGAGCGATATTTACAAAGCTGCCCACAAAACCTTCGCATAACAACGTAACGTTATTATAAGATCAACATCTGAAAGACTGAAACATTTAAATAAGTATGCCATTTTTTGTTTGGCTTGATATTAACCTTTCCTTTGTTGTTATCTCTCAATATGAAGAATCTGTTAAGGGCATCTCAGTCCAGTAATAAATACAGAGAAACGGCTCTTAATTCAGGATTTAGAACATCAGATAAAAATAGAAAAAAAGGAAAGTAAACCTGTCTCCTGATGGCTATTACTGTATGATCAATTTTCACGACAGATTTATAAGAATGTAATCCTCATCAACTATGCCCTTTTTCCAACGAGAGTCACTGATACTGTATAATAGCAAACGTCTCCGAACACATAGAAAAAGAGCAGTTGTGTTTTTTACATTGTTCCACAGAAAAGCCCAGGATGCAGTTCTGTCTCTTCAAGCTTCACTCAAAAGTAAAACTTGATTGGGTCCCGTTAAATTTGCTTAACATTCAGATGTAGGGTAGGTGCACTCACTATTCCGGTGTCAATCGCAACTTATACTTGGTTCGGTTTTGCTGCTCAGGTGTGGCAGACGTACTGTAGAAAAGCAAACCCTGAAGACCACGGACGCTCATAGCCAAAATAATCTTTTTACCTCCCTCCACGCCCTCCTCATCCGAATTCAAAATACACACACACACACACACACACACACACACACGCCTAAGCAAGAAAGCAAAAAAGAATCACACCAACTAGCTGCGCAGCCGGCCATGTTCACGTCTTCCTCCCTCATTCATATTCCCACACACACACACACACACACACACACACACACACGCTAGAGAATATGATCCAAGCTAGCTTCAAAAAAGACATACTGTATAAACAAACTTACCATTCATGTCTTGCTGTCAATCACATTTCTCAATACAAAGATTCCATTAAGGGCATCTCAGTCCATTAAATACAGTATATACATCTTTCAATATAAGATTTCAGAAGTCAGATAAAATAGTAAAGGAAAGTGCAGGAGAAAATCATGTGAGCTAGCTGTACAGCTGGCTGACTTCTCTAACTTTCTCATTTGCAATTCTTTCTCACTCTCTCTCTCTCTCTTAGACACACACACACACACACACACACACACATAGGCAGCAGAGAATGATCTGAGCTAGCTGCACAGCTGGGCGAGTTCAGGTTTGGAGGAGCTGGGCAACTTGGCACCGAAGCTGCGAAGCGAGTCACGGACACGCGTCACCTCACTGGCTGAGAGCTTGAGCCGGTGGCGGAGCAGGCAGGAGAAGAGGTCGAGCGGCCGCTCGGCGGGGGGTGAGAGCCGGTTTACACGGTCGCGGATCTCCATCAGTGCCAAGAAGGCAGCGTCCTGCGTGCCCTGTGTGTATGGGTAGTCCAACTGCGAGATCAGCTCCTTGACACCATCGGAGTCGAAGTGCATGCTATAACCGAACACCCTCAGGCTGTTGATCTTCATGTACCCCAGATTAGCAGAGTCCATTTCCAAAGGCTCGTAGAAGAGTGTCTCGTTAACACTTGGGTCATCTGTGAGGATACGGCTACGCAAGTAGACATGCACTGTCTCAAAGAAGGACTTCCATTTTGTGCCCAGCATAAGTGTCCAGTTGTGGCATGGCAGTGCCGAATCCAGTTTAGTTCGCTGCCAGTCAGGGAAGTCGTTCTGCTTGACGGGCATGAACCAGCTCTCCGAATGGCTTCCCCCGAACGGGTTGACGTATATGGCAGGCACAGGCTCTAGCGTGCTGTTTTGTGTGGTGCAGATCTGGAAAGAGATTCCCATGAGCATGTGCACAAGGTTGGACTTGTTTTTGTTGCTCTTGAGTGTAAGCAGCATACGCTTGCGCCACGCTGGGTTGAACCAGCTTCCCAAGCGCACGTCGTTGCTGATGTAGATTGCGCGCACCTCCAGACGCCCATCCAGACGCTGCAGCAGGTGGTGTGCCTCTGCATCCACCATGTCCAAGTCAAAGTTCACATAGTGGTCCAGGGAGATGGCCACGGCCGGCCTGCATGAGCCCAGCTGCAGGAAGCTCCCAGGCATGCATGTGCCGCAGCGGGTGACATTGTCCGGGGCACACAAGGCACATAATGTGCCCTCACCCACCTGACAAGGAACCGTACCCTGGCAGGAGCTGCCCTGTTCTGTAGGACACAAGCAGTAATGCACTTCCTCTGAGAAGGAGCCCAGAATCCCATGCTCGTTGCAGTACAGCAGAGACTGAACTCTGTTCAACCAGAAACCCAGTGTCCTGCAGGAGAAAGGACAACCATTAGGAAAGAAACTTTTAAAGCATTAGAAATGTACAGTAAAACTGACTGCTTTGCCTAATGCATGGAAATTACACAACCTCTGTGATTGTATTAAGACGTTTGGTAAACCGCCTGAAAGTTGCCTGAAAAGGAAAAACATTGGCTGCATTTTCTTTCCGCTGAATACTGAATTTTAATTCCACTTTTCGTGCCCATTGATTTGTGCCCGAGAACTGTCCTGATACTAAACCATGCAAAGAAGCAAAAAACAAGCAATAGACTGTGGTATGGTTGTCTATTCCATCATCCCATTTAGCAACCGTCATGTCGTTTTGATAAATGCATTTGGCTCGACAGATTCATCCATTACCATCCTACTTACTTCACAAAAATGTAGAAACAAGAAGTCCCCCACACTCGTAAATTAAAACCCTCTTTATCCTTTAGTGGCTCCTTTTACTTTGCCAGTTCTCACCGTCTGGATTGCTGAGTGCCTTACATTAGTCTTACATGCCTACTTATGTAACACACTGCACATAACCGGTGGCTTTTTAAACAATCAGATATTTTAAAATAGCAACAAGGTACTCAGATTCAAAGGAGAACTGGACATTTTCCTTCTCCTATGTCCGTTGCTGAATATACTGCCTTTTAATATGACAAATGAGTGACAAAGCCAGACAAAAGCTTTCTGTTTAAGTATGTTTATATATAATGAAATCGGCTCGGGGGAACATTCGGCTAAGTGATGTCATTCATTTGAGCCGCCTCAGATCCGAAGCTGACTAAACTGATTTATACACATTTTCGCCAAACACATTTCGATTAGAATTCAGAAGGACACATCTGTATGCCAAGGTCCTTTCACTCTCCGTGTCCATGGGAGCTGTATTTTATTAGAGCGGTGACACAAAATGGCATGTGGCTTGTCAGAGCAGAGTGAAAGTCTTCACAGTAAGAGTGCGTTAACCACGACCTGCCACTCTCTTCAAGCACTTCATTACAGTGCACACACACTAACCACAGTGTGCAAAGGTCTTCTCAATCTGGCGTAGAGAAGCTAAACAGCTCTGTCTGCTACATCTTTTTTTTTTTTTTTTTTTTGTCTGTCTCATGTATCTCGCACTTCTGTCTAGCTATTCTGGTTTTCATTCCTCTTTTCGGCGTTCTTTGTGATTTCAGCTGCGCTTTATACTATTAATGCCCACATCGCTGCCCACACAGCACTATAAACATTACCTGTCAATCATGTGAACATATAGCTCTGACGCTTGCTGCTAATACATGGTCAGTATGAAACTGCAGTGAAAGAAAATATTTCAAATGTTCACTTTTTACTGTTTGGGTCGCGCTATTAATAATGGGCAACTGGCATTCCAGAATTATGCAGGAATGGTGGAGTAATGCCTTTAATTTTCCTCTCTCAAGTGCAATTAATAGAAATTATATCATTTATTTGTTAACTGTAAACTTCAGCATTAATTCAATTGTAATATAATATTATATTAATGCTATACAATCCATTAATGATAAATAAAATTAATGATACAATGTCAGACATAAAGCAACATTTTTGAAATTTAATTACTGGATCATTTAATTAAATGAACCAGTAATTAAATTGGTAACATCCGAAACTCAAAACCCAGGGGGTCAGGGGTCGCTCAGTGGTTAAGGCGTTGAACTACTGACCAGACGGTCTCTGGTTCAAACCCAGTGCCACCAAATTGCAACTGATGGGCCCTTGAACAAGACTCTTAACCCCTTAACTGCTCAGATACAGTATGCAATGAGATAAAATGTAAGTAATTTAGGATAATCTGCCAAATGCATAAATTAAATTCCCAGTATTTACACTTAGAAAACAGGAAATTCTGTAAATTATCAACATTCGACCTGTTGTATTTAAATTATTACTCATTTATTTTCAGTTATTTTTATTCACATAGAGTAAATGAACTTGTGTTTTTGTATCATGTTTATAGGTGGACTACAGTTTATGGTTTGTTATCTTGCATATTAATTAATGCTAGTTAAGGGAAACATTATTTTCCTGTCCATTCTTAATTAAGACTGTGACATTAAAAGGCAACTGACTGCTGAATGTTACACGCAGCTAAGGATCACAAACAACATGTATCTTTTCATGTTTTCTGCTTAAATGTTTTAGCCCACACACTGGGCCCATGGGCCAAATCAAACCGGGCTCCCGTGAACTTAAAAAATTATAATAGTGAAACACTGTGGCTCAATATTTTCTCGCATTATCCAGAATTCACAGCAGATCCATCCTCACAGTGTGCAAAGCTGTAATTAAAATAAAACCAACGAGTAGTCATATATTTTTTCCTGCAACTTAAGAGTAGTAGCTGTAAACCTCTTCATATACATACACTCTAGTTTACACTACAGCTGACTTGCCTGTGTTATAAAACAAGGGGTTAAATTTAATGCCTGCATACTGCAGTTGACTTAACAAACACTTGAGGGGGGCTGGAACCTCTCCCAGGGAACTCAGGGCACAGGGCAAGCTGCCACCCCAACACAGGGCACAAGCACACACTCAATCATACATCACAGGCACTTTGGACACATCTGTCTTTGGATTGTAGGGGGAAACCAGAGTAAAACCTGTAAACACAGGCAGAACATGCCAAAGATACTGCACACAGCGGCAAGACTCAAACCCCATACGTGGAATAGCGAGGCAGCAATACTAACCCCGCTGTGTCGCCAGATGGGGAAAAATATAATAAAATAAAATAAAATCTGTACATTAAATTTTTTTGGTATGACATCAGAAAACAGTAAAATGGTAACACCAATTTTTAAATTATTATTTAAACATTTAAACACATCTATTAAAAAAAACACTTAGAACGATCCACTTATTTCATATTAACATTATTTTCATAAACAATTCTACTGTAAAACTGTCTTCTTCTTTGTCTTTCGGCTGTTCCCTTTCTGGGGTCGCCACTGCGAATCATCTGCCTCCATCTAACCCCATCCTCTGCATCCTCTTCTTCACTAACTTCATGTCCTCTCTCATTACAGTACATCCATAAATCTCCTCTTTGGTCTTACTCTAGACCTCCTTCCTGGCAGTTCCAACCTCAGCATCCTTCTACCGATATAATCACATGTCCAAACCACGTCAATCTGGCCTCTCTGACTTTATCTCCAAAACATCTAACATGGAAACCTCTAATGAACTCATTATTGATCCATCCTTGGGGCTTAGAGCCGATACTTGATGCAGACCCACCTCCACCTTGAACTCTTCTGTCACACCTACAGCACATCTCACCACTGTCTTACAGCCTCATACATGTCCTGCTTCTCTGCCACTCCAGACTTCCTCATACAACACGCTTTCTCTAAATCTACAAAGACACAATGCAACTCTCTATTACCTTCTCTAAGCACTTCCATACCTCCACAGTTATGTCATCAGGACCAACAGCCTTTCCACTCTTCATCCTCTTCAACGCCCTTCTCACCTCACTTTTACTAATAATTG
>JAQQZS010000001.1:26490299-26501136 GCA_030068045.1 Platyallabes tihoni
TTTTTACTTTACAGCAGTGATTCCGTTAGTGTGTCGCTCAATCGAGTGTCATTAGAGAGATTTCTTGTTTATTTTTTTGATAAAACAGTTTTTCCGCACGTGTATGTGAAAAGAGTGGAGGAAGGGTAACTATGTAAGACGAGAATGGCGAGAGGGGCTCCTTACTGTAGATTCACACACACACACACACACACACACACACACACACACACACACACACACACACAGTGCTTGCGCGCACAAACTGAAACACGTATCCTTTGGGATTTATTTTTACTTTTTTTTAAAGGTAAAATGCAGGTTAATTTTGTTTTATTTTTACCTTATATTTTGTTTTAATTATTTTTAGGTATTTAATTTTTTGGGTTGTGGAACGATTAATTTAAGTTTCCATTGTTTTCTATGGGAAAATTCAATTTGGTTTACGAGTGTTTTGTAATACGAGCCAATTTCCGGAACGAATTATGCTCGTAATCCGAGGTTCCACTGTAATTTCTAAAATAATAAATCGGACATTACAGTTGAAGCAGTTACTCAGTACTTTTCACCGAATACTTTTTACTGCTACTTGAGTAATATTATTTTGAAGTACAGCTACTCTTACTTGAGTCCATTTTTTGGCTAGTCTACCCACCTCTGAGTGGGACACAGCTGACTAACTGCGTGGCATGATCCAGAGCAAAATCCCAAGCAAATTTTGGCTAAAATACCATCCATTGTTTAAAATTATTAAGTGGTCGCACAAAAATATAAGCTGGTTAATTATAATGTTTTTGATGGCGTGAGCAAAGACATATCGATGTGTGCATGCATTCCGTTTCAGAGGACAGACGTGGCCACGTTAGAATCAGGTATAAGTAATTTGGAATTATGAACATGACCAGGCATGATACGCAAATCCGATCAGCTCCTACAAGTACTTCGAATGTCTGATATTAAGACAGATTCAGTATTGAAGCCATTATCCACCCTGAACACGGAGACAGAAAAATGACAAGGTCTTGACTGCATTTCACACAGCCTAATGTATCTGGAGCATCAGGAGAATCGGAGCAATTGTAATGATTGAAATGATTGAATGTTTGAAATTTCATTTCAGCTCTTATTACTAAATATCTCTTCTGTGATCACTTCAAAAAAATCCAGCAAATTATGCCTGAGAATTTCATTGTGCACTTGGATCCTGTGCACAAAGGACTTTTGTGGATTAAAAAATAAAAAATAAAAAATAGGCAGAATGGTGTCTTCAGCATGTTCCTCAGCACCACAGAAACCCCTGTTGAGTTTAGGATGTCGAGGCGCACCCCTGCCTTTATATATACTGTATGTAGAGGAGCTGGGAAGGGAGGAAAGTTTTAAGTTCCTGTGGGTCCACTTCATACAGGATCTGTTATGTTGTGGTTTCAAAAGGCAGAACAGAGACTGTACTTTCCACCAAAACTCACAAAAAAAAAAAAAAAACTGACTACAAGTAAAAATTGGAGTACATGAGCTGCATTGCACAAAAAGACTTGAGCAGAGTGCTGAGAAAAACCCAGGAGCATACAGTCATGTGTAAAAGTTAGTACCCCCTCTTTTTATTCAGTTTTTGTGTGTGTGTAAAAAGATAATAAAAATGATTAGGGAAATACAATCTCAGATATTTCTCTTTGAAAAATTGCATGCTTTTCACTTGTTTATAAACTTTCTCATTGTAGAATGTTAAAATCCAAATTATATGGAAATGATTCGGTGTGCAGCAACAATAGAATTAATAGTTAGTTTTGCCCACAATTTCTTTTTATTATTATTATTATTTATTTTAATTAATTTTTAATAAATAAATAATGGCATGGTGTAGGCGGCACGGTGGTGTAGTGGTTAGCCCTGTCGCGTTGCACCTCCAGGGTCTGGGTTCGATTCCCGGCCAGGCTCGATTCCCGTCTCTGTGTGCATGGAGTTTGTATGTTCTCCCCGTGCTTGGTGGGTTTCCTCCGGGTACTCCGGTTTCCTCCCACAGTCCAAAGATATGCAGGTTAGGCTAATTGGCGTTCCCAAGTTGCCCATAGTGTGTGAATGAGAGTATGTGTGTGTGCGCCCTGTGATAGATTGGCACCCTGTCCAGGGTGTACCCCGCCTCATCCCCTAAGCCTCCTGGGATAGGCTCCAGTCCCCCCACGACCCTGAATACAGGATAAAGCGGTATAGACGATGAGTGAGTAATGGCATGGTGAAAAAAGTTATATATTGTTCGTCTGAAGCTGTATTTGCTTAATAGTAAAGACCTGCTATAACTAGATTATTTTTATTATGGTTTTACACAAAAACATTAATTAAATTAAAACCAGGGACACTAACTTTTACACATGACTTCATAACCCACCCATCTTCTCTCTCTTTATTTGCACATTCTATCTCTTTGTTTCTTCTGATAAGTGTTACATGAATATTCACAAAGTAACAGACTGCATTTGCTCAAATGATATAATCACACTTTTTCTATCACAAATACTGATGAGTGTGACTAATGCTCTCAATTTGTTTTCATTCCTTTTATTTTAAAAAAGCCTTATCTTATCTTCTCATTTCATCTTATCTTATCTTATCTTATCTATATGCCAAATATAGTGTTAATAAGCAAATGAAAAAGACATGTTACCTTTCTCTGGGCAGGCTGATCTTTGGCTGTTTGGGACAGCGCTTGCTAAGCGTAAAGAGTTTCTGCACAATTTTGTTGGCTTTGCCTAAGATTAGTTTAGTGCTCGTCTCCAGTTGAGTGTGGCGTCTCTGCAAGGCCGTGTCCAAACTCCAGAACTTCAAAATAGCTGATGTGTTCAAAAATCGATCAGTGGACAGCTTCTTCAGAAAGGCCTTAAACTCATCTGAAAAACACAGAAAATAGACAATTAATTAAAGTGTCCACAATGTGACAAAAAGTAAACATTTTGGACATGACGCACCGAACACTCATTAGCAAAAAATAACCAGCAGGAGGAAGGTGATGTTATAAGCAAATCACAAGAGCTTTGATTCTGAGTAATGGGCTGTGAAACGTGGGTGGAGAAGTGACATTTAAGATAACGACCTGAACATCTGAAGGAAACGCACAGTTAGTGGCTCAAAAGATGTGACGCCTGAAAGAGAATGTTGTGGAAAAATCTACAGCAGGCAGTACATAAATTCTCAGCTTGTGTCTCGGTTCTGGCCTTCCACAGGCAAATACAGACAATAAGATGTGGAAGGATAATTGTTCCCTGGATGAAGTGCTACAGAAATGGATGTGGAATGCGTGCACAAGTCTATTGCTGTTTGCTTGCATGAATATGCTGAACAAGCAGGAAACACCAGACTTCAGGGAAAACATCAAATTCAAATTATCATAATGGCCATTTTTACTTCAAGAAATGCTTGAGCTGACACTGGCAGTGCTTGGAAATGACTGAAATAAAGACACTTGTGCAGATGGGGACAGTGAGAAATGGGCGAGCTCCTGGGGATTTCTCCAGGCTATTGGACACGTAGCTTATGTTCCGCCGAGCACCTTGCTGTCCCAGGCAATTATAATGTGCAATGATCCCGTGTAAGATGGCAAACCCATAGGCTCCCACCAATAACACTGAATCAGTGTTGGATAACGATTGGTTTAGCTCAGAGAGTCATTCCAGCTCAGTTTACACACAGCTCCTCTCATCCAATACAAGCTGCGTGCTTTCTTTCTCTCTCTATCTTTCCGTCTGACTTCAATGTGACCTTCATCAGAATCAACTTTCTAATAATTGTCAAATTTATTGTTCAATTTCATCCCCTTACTTGCTTTATCAGCACTGAACTGTCCTCTGTCTCACATATGCAAATGACTCTCATCATTTAAAAAGGCACATATATGTTATTAGGAAACTAGATCATTTGACAAGTGACACTAGCTCATTCATCTGTGTCTCACCACGCGTTATTACCATAAAATCGGTCGAAAGTGCTAACGTTAAAATGCACAGAGGTATACCACTATAAATCAGTCCGCTGTATAAAATCTTTTCCTAATGAAGGAACGTCCATTGTGTTCAGTATAAGACCTGGCTGTATGCTATGCCCGGCGAAGAAACAGTGCCATGAAAGCACATCTGTCTCTGTCTCTCTGTCTGTGTTTTGGACTTGATGTGGTCTGTGTTTTTCCTCTTGCTGCTCTGGCTGATAGATCTCATCTCTCACTTCTCTTCTCCTTAGTGACTTGTCCTCTCTTTCTTACCCTGCCCTCCTCTCCCCTTTATCTCTCTCTTTTCAGGTTGTCCTGCTGCTGAAGAAGGCTCATTATTATTCTTGGCACACTTAGGAAATGTGCTCTGCCTATCCACATCTCTTTTTTTTTCTTCTCTTCCGAAAAATGAACAATTGAGCTATTTCAAAATGTTACTGATAAAAGTCTATTTTCATGCACAGACTATATATCCTCATTCACTGCGGCAAATGAGTGTCCAAATGAACATAAACAGGAGGAAGAAGAGATGCAGCAGGCTAATTATGTTCAATTAGATACCAGACGTGGGCTTTGCATTGCAGGGCTCCGAATAAGAGCGTAAAGGACGCCTGTAAATGAGATGTCGATGTTTTAGCAGTATACTGCCCTGAAGACAAAATTCTCTTTCTCTCCAAAGTCTCACATAGCCCTGCTCATTATATAAACGCTGTGCGCACCTGCATCCTGATATCTGAATAGCTGCCCAGTGTTCAAACTGACCCTGTAGAAAAGCAAGGGCCAATCTCCCCTGTTGATGTGAGGGGGGTCAGTACAGAATTACACCTCTTTAATGAGGGGGTCAGTGTCCACCACACAGCAGCAATTAACCTACTCTTTTTGCAGACTAGCACAAAAGGGCAAAAGAGGCTGAATGTAGAACGTTATTAGCCATTTTCTTCAATTTCGTGTTCCTCATTTATAGTAAAAATGCATCCTTTCAAAATGGCATATTAGTTCTAATGAATGTCTCCCGGATACGCCACAACACACAATACCGAAATAAGAGTTTGAAAAGCTGCACAAATCCTGAACAAAAGCTACAAAAGAAACGCCAAGAAACTGTAATCAAGCCATAGGAAACAATTCTGTCTGAACATAGCACTTTAGAGGAACAGACAGTACTGAAATTGCAGGATGCACTCTCAATACAGTGTGAGAGGAATACATCAGTGGTATAAAACACTCGAAGAGGGCAACTATAGAATCTATGGAATGCCAAAGAATGCCAATTATTTCTGGTGTGATGGCAAAATAAAAAAACCTGAATTACTATAACTGTGCATAAAGTGTGCCACTTTATCTAGTAAGAGTCAATGCCCGTGTTAAGAGTTGCAAAAATGGCCATTTCAAATACTCACCCACTCACACATCATCTATACCTCTTTATCCTCTATACAGGGTCGCGGTGGCCTGGAGCCGATCTGCAGAAACTCTGCAGAGAACGAGGCAGGGTACACCCTGGACGGGGTGCCAATCCATCTCACATGCTCATTCACGCACTACGTACAGGCAATTTGGGAACGCCATTTAGCCCAATCAGCATGTTTTTGGACTGTGGGAGGAAACCAGAGTACCCGGAGGAAACCCACCAAGTACAGGAATCGAACCTGGGTGGGAATCAAACCCGGACTCTAGAGGTGTTCAAGGCACTGTGTTAATGCTAACCACTAAACCACCATGCTGCCCCCATTTCAAATAGCGCTGCAATATTTGTTCTACATTTATTCACACCCTGCAGTGTACACCTTTCACCTCCATGAAAGTGATCTGAGTTTATGATGCCGACTTTATTATGCCTGCAAGAAGAAGAAAAGGTCTGATTTATCTGGATAATTATCTTCAGGATATCAGTGCGGTATACGCCAGCTATTTGAATGAAACCCTGGACAATATTAAGTTCTCATGTCCTGCTGCAATAGGATAAACATATCGGGCTTTGCCATTTGAATTACCTTTTATAATCTGGTCATATGCTTTGTCATCTGAGGCAAATAGGATTCTCAGGTTCATTATAGCTGTAATGAACTGCTTTGCATCTAAATGGAGGTAAAGCGTAATTATCATCACCAACGCCGTCTGGTTTAACATGAAAAATCGGGAGCGGGTGAAACTCCGAGGTGGGTTCTAGTCCATCATCACCAAGTAGCGCTGTGTGCTGAATAAAGGGGGAGAAAAACCTCATCAAGTGTGTTTAGACCTTTACGAGATGAAACTGATTATGGATATGAAATTGGAGGCTGCTCGGCCTGACTGGTCGGTTTTGTTGTATATAATTTATATTAAAAAGTCTTTTCCTTTTCTTCATAGGAGGATTGAAAAGATTTATACAGTATGCTATGTGCAGCAGGATGAGAGACCGAGGCCTCTATACGTCTTTTTTGTCTCTAATAGGAGTTTGAGTTGGGAGCCGCAGGAGTTTCTGAGCTCCCTGAGGAGATGGCATTAATCACAGATTGGTCAGGGGAATGGGAAGCTGCAAGCTGTAGAATTATGAGCTATCTAGAGAAGCTGGTGTCTGCCAGAGCAGTGATTAGGCCATTTCCTGCCTCAATTGGAGAAAATTTTGCCTGGTGCTTCTTAAACACCATTGTAGATCTAATCTGCATCAGATCAAAAGTGAACAAGTTCCATTGCTGCACTAATCACAATGTAAGTCACAAAAATATATATAATTCTATAACAGGTAAAGATAGGTAAAGTCTAGATTTCACCATCCAGAAATGATCGTGAAATGTACTGACATTCTTCCGAAGAATTTAGAGCAATTCACTTTTTTTTTTTTTTTTGTGCATATATTTTAAATTTCAAGGATTTTTCACTTTCTTTGCTCAGACAGCTGAATGATCAATCGAAGCTCAGGCAATTCCCAAATTCTGATAGTTTCTTCCTACATCATACAGAATGATTTCCTGAAACGCGAACCATAAAATCTGAAATGGATTGGCACCCTGTCCAGGGTGTACCCTGCCTAGTGCCCGAAGTCTCCTGGGATAGGCTCCAGGTCCCCCACGACCCTGAACACAGGATTAAGCGGTATAGAAAATGAATGAATGAATGAATAAAATCTGAAATAATTTTGGACCTGAGAGATCTGAGGCTTGGATTTTTCAGTTCCAGGCCATGATGAGACTGACATGAGAAGACATGATGCCTTTTTTTCTGACAAGGTGAAGGAATTTTTCTCCATTAATCAGATGACTGGATTGGCAGACAGTTCGAGTTATCTGATGCCAGGTGCTTCCTGAATGCTAATGCAGATCTGACAGCTCTGCTCCTTTCAAAATGGTTCAGAAAGATTTGTAGAGTCAGAAATAAATTTTAAACCAGAGTGATCCATGACATGAACCGGGTGCTATATTCATATATATATAAAATGAAAGGCGATATAGGGGGGGAAAATATATATATATATATATACATATACACAGTATAGAGAGAGAGAGAGAGTCGTTTTTATTTCCATATCACCTTTCATTTTATTGAAAGTTGGACTTTATCAATGATCATGACCTGTCACTCTTTTCGCTTTCTTTGAACAGTAAATTGTTTTCTTTTCAGTGGTGAAGACATTTTACTGCTGTATATTCAGTGTGCCTGAATTTGCTGAATTATAAATCTTAAGACTCTGAGTTGAAAGTGAACATACAGCACAGTGCTATAGGTATTTATGAGCCTTACAGTGGGAGTGCCATTACAACAAGAGTCCAATTACATAGAGGTAAAATAGTTAACCCAAAATACCCATAGAACATATTACAGTGTCCAGTATATTTCCTTCTTAATTATTAGCGATGATGTTAGTAGTTATGGAAACTAACCTAATTATGAGATATACAGGACAATACAGGTTGTACTGTACGACTAAAACCATATTATATCTCATCATTTTCATTTAGAAATGTTGTAATATGAAGTATGTATAATATTTATTTATTACAGTTTATTTATGGCAATATACAAATATTATATTTTGAGACGAACTGAATACATTACTTTCTGTATCAAAGCATTTTCTGTTACTGAAACCTGAAATCATCAACCCTAAATTACTGTATACTGTAGCACACATTCTCATGTGATATTAACCTTATATCTGTAGCATAAACCATGTCCGTGCTATTGGAAGTGCCATGCAATCAGCTTGCTCTTATTGCACTCTGGTGTGTCCTGGTGTGGCCATAAGGAGCTCTGTAGGTCTCGAAAAATTTATACGAATAAGCCTGGTTAAAACACAGTTCCCGATGGTTCATGCAGTTTCAGAAAGGTAAAGAATATTTTTTTTCTAAAAAAAAAAAAAAAAAAAATTCATCCCAAACTGTAAAGCTGTGGGTATGATTTTTTGAGACACAGTCAGATAGATTTTAATTGACTACAAATATATTCATTACTTTCATAATCCCATCACTTTAGAATCTTATTAATATGCATACATCATAAGGTGTTCTCTAAAATGCTCCCTACCAAAATCACAATAATGCAGCACCAAAGGGCTTTTATTTCCTTGTTTGGTTATTTAGATCCCTGGAAAAAGCAATGCTATCTGAATACATTTTAGGATTTTACATTACCAGCCATTACGGTGATGCATGCGCTTATAATGGTCTATTATGCGCAGCCTATCTGAGTGCCATCCTACAGGTTGTAAATGCACTGGGAGCTGCTCTGAACTTAAATGGGGCAACTGGATGAATGAGGTTGAATTCAATGAGGTGTACTTAAAATAAGCACAAGGTGGGTGGCTTGCAGGATCTCCATAGGTGTGGGACGCACAAATCATTTTTCACATCATTAAAAACGATAGATGATGTAAACTCCTGTAAAGGAAAGATGATCCCGCACTGTTTTCTATGTGTGTTGAGAAGTTCAAGTATAGTGCTTTACTGAATATGAAGTAAAAGCATATCGAATAGACATGACATGATCCGCCTGTAGTTCCTGAGCATCTTAGAAGGTGTTACTGTATATGTCTACAACACTGTGCCTAGACTGATGGAATGCTCTTCCTCAATCATTTATACTCAGACTTCTTTTAGGCCACAGCTGCTTCTGCCAGCTCCAAATGTTATAGGGAGACTGACATTCTACACCAGTGCAATAATGTATGTGCAGTGACACAAGAAGAGTTCCAAATCATCTTTTACAATAGTGCCTCCCAAACAGATCCACCTTTATGAAAAATGCATAACTTCAATACAGAAATAGCAATATTATTATTTTCTTCATGCAGGTTCCGTTGTCATAATAATATAGAGGCTACATACTGTAGAGTGAAATGTCAGAAGACCTGCAGTCTATTTAGTTAAAGGTTAAGTTTCCACTCTGCCATGCACTATGTATAGTTAACAATGGCAAGTAAGTCATTCAGCTACAGTATACTGATCACCTGTGTCTTGGAGAACATGTGATTGACAACTTGCACAAATGCATGTATATTTACTTAGAGACATATGAGATGTTTCTACAACTTGATTGGAGTCCACTTGTGGCAAATTACATCGATAACATTAAGTCGATTGTATATAATTTGGAAAGCCTTACACCTCTGTATAGAAGGCCACACAGCTGACAATGCATACAGTATCAGAGCAGAGACAGGATTATTGTGAGGGACAGTTGTGTGGAAGGCTACAAAAATAATTCTGCTGCACTAAGGGTTCCCAAGAGCACAGCGGGCTCCATAATTCCCAAAAGGAAGAAACTTGGCACAACCAGGACTCTTCCAAGAGCCAGTCACCTGCCCAATCCGATCATTTGGGTAACCAAGACCCAATGGTCACTCTGACTGAGCTCCAGAGGACCTGAATGGAGATGGGACAAAGTTCTACAAGTACAACCATCACTGCAGCCCCCCACCAATCTGGGCTTTATGGTAGACGGGCTAGACAGAAAAAAATAAAATCACCTGAAGGACTGTTAGACTGTGAGGAACAAGATTCTCTAGTCTGATGAAATGAGATGATTTAACTGTTGGACCTCAATTTTAAACGTTATGTCTGGAGGAAACCAGGCACCCATTCACGGTCCCCATACTGTACATCCTGACTATGCTTGAGATGATTTGCAAAGAAGAATGGCAGAAAATCGCCCAATCCAGGTGTGCAAATCCAAGGTGTGTTGCGTCACACCCAAAAAGACCCAATGCTGTAATTGAGGCTAAAGGTGCTTTAACAAATTACTGAGCAAAGGGTCTGAATAAATATAAGCCCAAATAAAATGGGGAGGATTTGCATCAGGAAGGGCAACTGGCATCCGGTTTGACTACCCCTTGACGGGAACAGCCGAAAGACTAACAAGAACAACACACACACACACATACACACACACACACACAGTGCTCTCGAAGGCTGGTTTGGTGAAGCCATGTGTCACCCAGTAAAAGATGATCTTGGTTAGGCTTTAGGCACTTGTACCATCAATTAGGAAGATGAAAGAAAGAACAATGAGTAACTCAGTATTCTATCAGTGTTTTCAAAAGATGTAATACAGTTTCACTATCTGTATGTGATTAGTGCTTAAAATGCACATCTGTACCTGTTTTGAAACTGGAAGTGGGCGTGGTCTAGACCAGAAAGGTATTTTGTGTGAGCATTGCCCTAGAAACACTGTAAAACACTTATTTGAAATAAAAATGTCACAGCAGATCATCCGATCTGCATTCAACTTGGCACCAGTTTTACACCAGATGCACTTCCTGACGCAACCCTCCCATATCCGGGCTTGGGACCGGCACTGCATCCATAGTGGCTGGGGTTTGGCCATTGGGTGGGAATTGAACCAGGGCCTTTCACATGGCAAGTGAGAAACCTACCACTGAGCCACCAAGGTCCTTAAAAAAAAAAATAA
>JAQQZS010000001.1:26519073-26530884 GCA_030068045.1 Platyallabes tihoni
CTCACCTAGGACCAGATTGCCATGGGTGACCCTGCCAGGGGCATGAAGCCCCCGACAACATAGCTCCTAGGATCATTAGGACACGCAAACCCCTCCACCACGATAAGGTGTTGGTTCAAGGAGGGGCTAATATCTACTACTGTATGTAATATCAGTAAGATTAGTTGTAACTTGTTGAATAAGACGAGGCTGGAAAAACATTTAATTACTGTACATTATAGTATCGTTTGTTCCGTTAATATTTACGCCAGGTTTCCACCCATGAAAGAATTCTCATCGTCATAAAGTACAGTACTAACCGATCAAATGATTGTCATCTATAGAACACTTCGCTGATAAATTGAGAGATTCTCATCATCAGTAGAGCTATTGCATGTGATGTCAGACCTGATGTAAAAGTAAATGAGTTGTTTAGTTTTACAATCCCAGACAGTTTTTGTGTATGGGAATGTCACGATATACAAGATCATAAACCCAGAGGACAGATTTATTGCTTCCTTACTAACTAAAATGAAAGTGATGTGTGGTTATCAGCCAACCAACAGGAACATATGGCTAATCCTGGTCAAAGATTTGTGTAGTGACCAATTTATCCCAGGTCGCATCGTCATGAAAAAAAAAAAAAAGTAAAATTTACCACAATTAATATCCAATATACATGATGTATCCATGTCTGTTATTTCTCCAAAGTTTAAAAAGATTTTTGTTTCTAATCTAGTTTTTTGCATGGGCAGTGATCTTGGGCACTTGTCAGTCAGACAGGACAGATGGCAGAGTAACAGCTGGATAGCAAAGTAGCTTGCAAAATAGGTCAGAAACTGACATGTTTAATAAAAGGATATACACTTTGAATGGTCACTGCACCAGAAGGTGTTATAAATCTTTTCGATGATGGACAAAAATGTAAGCAAGTATTAAGTATATACCTGTGGTTCTGTCTCATTTAGTCTCGTTTGACTGATGCTATTACCAAAAGTTACCAGACGACTTACAATTGAGCAGGTAAGCGTTAAAGGCTTGGCGATGCTGGATCAGAACTCATGAGTGTCCGTCATCAGTAGTCGATTAACTTAACCACTGAGACACCTCTGCCTTTAAACAAATACAAAGCCACCTTTGTGAGCTTACAAGATCACACATTCTCTGCAGTCTTGTATTACGTATCGCATACAAATGCTCCAGTGCTGCAGATGGCATTTTATAATTTCTCAATTGTATGAATTTCCAGATACGCTGTTGACTTTCTTTTATTTGTTGCTAATGTAACATACTCTGCCTTGAAGTGTCAATGTGTCACAGAATAGATATTGATTCTTTATATTTTTATGACTAATGCATCAACATACAGCATGTTCAAACATGTCTCAAGAATTCTACAGAATTAGGTCTCCTCAAGGGGTTTTAAATCGAAATTCTATGCGTCTATGCGTCTTGCTCCTACCGACTTTCATTCCCCTTCTCTCCAGTACGTACCTCCACCTCTTCAGGCTCGCTCCAACCTGCTCCTTACTATCATTACATATCACAATGTCATCTGCAAATATCATAGTCCATGGAGACTCCTGTCTGGCCTTGTGCGTCAGCCTGTCCATCACCGCTGCAAACAAGAACGGACTAAGACCTGATCCTTGATGCAAACCACCTCCAACGCAAACTGGTTCGTCATACCACACTGCTGTAACACTGTTCTTATATATATATTCTGCATCACCCTCACACACTTCTCCACAACGCCTAACTTCTTCACACAATACCACAACTCCTCATTCAGCACCTTGTCATATACTTTCTCTTAATCCACAAATAGACAGTGCAACTTCATCTGGCCTTCGCAATACTTCTCCATCAACACCGTCAAAGAATGCATTACATCCTCTCAGCCTAGCTTCTATCACTATGGTCATGGTATGGCTGACCAACTTTACTAATCTACTGTATAGCTGTTGCAGCTCTGTACTTTTTTTCTCATTCCTAAAAATTGGTACCAGTATACTTCTTCGCCACTCCTTTCACCTGAATTTGGTAAACAATCTGGTTAAAAATGTCACTGCCATCTCTTCTGAACATCTCCATACCTCCACTGGTATGTCATCTGGACCAACCACTTTTTCAAACTTCCTCTTCACTGGTGTCCTTACTTACCAACCTTTCACACATCCTGATTCATCATCGCCACACCATCCAACTCTCTCTCTCTTTCTCACACATTTTCTTTATTCATCAGCTCCTCAAAGTATCCCAACCACCTTCTCACCAAAATCTCACATTTCCATCTGCATTCTTTATCACAAACAAAACCCCACACCTCTGTTCCTGCTTATTTTTTCTGTCAAGTACCTAAACTGTTGAAACGGCCAATATGCACGCCCTTAATTGGTACCACAATTGCACTTCAAGCCCAGTTTAAAACTTGGCTTTTTGGGCATCCCCAGCCTTTAAAATATAAGATTAAGCACACTGAAATTGCAAACACTGCATATGCTTTTTAGAAATGTCTATGCCAATACTCTAAAGCCCTGACTTTATTCAGACTAAATGATTGCATATGCAACAACAACACCCTGATAACACCTGCAAAAGACAAATGAGATTTTCTAACAGGGTCTACAGAGGATTATGCCTTTTATATAAGCAAAATAACATGTGCTTTTTGTGGAGTAGCCTTAATGAATATGCAATTTAGGGTGGTGTTAATGCAAATAGATGCACCTGCAATGTGAGCTACTATGCATGAAAGAGATTCCGAGGACAGTGATTGTGTGTGCAAATTATTTCAAGCAAAGGTTGGCTATTGAATTTATGGAAGCTCATTCTCTTTGGTAACAGGCCTCACCATGGCTATCATAAAGTCATAGCAAATTCAAGGACGATATTTAAATGCTTTCTTCACCTTCAATTATCAGATTGCACAACCAAATAAGAAGTCTTTGTTAGGGAATTTAATGTAGCGCTAAATCACTGCTACATTAACCACGCGACAGAAATGCTACCTAATTTCACCAAACCTGAAATAATTGAGGTTTGTTTTCCTGGCTCTATTTTTGTTGAAATATTTTAAAATCCTTTTGTCCTATACTCCTAGAGTGTATCAAACCAGACTACAGGTGGTGAAATGCTTGAAATGAGATGTAGGAAATTAATTCTTGTAATAAACAAGGAACAATAACACTTGATTAGTATGTGTGTATATTTGGCAGAATTAACCAACTCAATTTCTTTGAAAGAAAAGAAAAGATTCATTTCCTATGTCAGCAATCTATCACTTTTAAATGACAAAGGCACTATATCTGAGGACAAGCTTTATTGAGTAATGAATCATTTCTGTTAAGCATTTCTGTTGGCAGGTCTCTGAAGGTGATGGACCCAATCCCAGAACTGTGTGTTGGTGGCAGCATGTAGCAAACAACTCTTTACTTGAAAGCATGTTTTTAATCACCATAATGGAATAGATGGGAAAGTTAACATCCTGCATATCAAGGGGTTGGAGAGTCCGGGTCAAGTAATCTTTATGCTGCAGAACACTCAAGCTTTTAAGGCTAAATTTATAGTTGTAAATCTAATCAATAATTCTGAATAAAAGAGGTGCTAAAATTACTTTGTGGCAAATTACAAAGGTGTAAATCCCAACTGTGAGAAATGCAGCATGCTCAGCCAAGGCTCCCCATACCTGCGGGAACTAGAAAAGCCAATGCATATCACCAAAAACAGTCAATGCAGGCCACAAGAAAGGCACCAGAACACCTAGTGCACCACATCCCTCTGCACATGGGGCCCAGTAGGCAATGAGCCCAAGGCTGCTGGCCAGGCCTCCAAACTCTCCAAATCCCAATCTAAAAGAGCACCCATGGCATGTGCCAGATGACCTGTTGGAGGCCTGGCCCTGCAACCCACAAGATCCAAAGGACCTGCTACCAATATCCTGGTGCCAGACACCACAACACACCCCTGCAGAACCATGAACCACAGATGACCTGCAGTACCATGAACAATGAAACCAAGGTACCCAAACCATATAGGTGGTTTTAAGGTCATGGCTGATCAGCGTACATATATACACAGTAAAATCAGCACTAGTGCGAGCTAAAAATAAATGACGTATGATTTAATTTACCCTTCCATAAATGCACAACATGACCACGATAAAAGCTAGCAGTATGCTTTATCTTTAAACTATTATTATGTGATAATAGTTTATACGTGTAGTCAATAAACCAATTAATCAACCAACTCTCACATTTCCATTATATGATATTATCCTTCAGATATGATGATCTCATCTAATAGTATTGAAACAATTATTTTCTATAATACTGTAGTTTGCATTAATAGAATTACTAGCACACATTTGTACCACTGATTCTGTTATACCATAGCTATTATAGGCTTAATCAGACATGATTTCTTTAAAAGGAGTAATTTGAAGGCGAATATTGTTTTTAAATTCTTACTGTATGGTTTTAAGGTTTTATAAGCAGACAGCTTGTAGAAATTAAATGCAATACCTGTAATGATGCTGAAATTTAATAGTGAGAAAGGAAAAGCTACTTTTTTATTTCACTGTTTAGAGGCGTAACAGCTAAGGCACAAAAGGCACAAAAACACAACCTTAGTCTTAACCAATATTTATGCTTGTTGTCACGGTTACATTTTCACATGCTTACATAAGCATCAAAATCACTGATTCAGAATCGTGATTAACTGTTACTGAACTGTGACGTCTTCTAACTTCGAATAAGGATTTGGAGGATGCCTACCAGTCAATCAGAAACATTTAACCACAAACATTTTAGATAGAGAATCTGCAATCTAGAACAATTCTCTGTTGATAATAGAAGTTGACTTCTCTGACAGGAAACAAATAAAAGTGAATGAAAAAGCTTTTCTCTCAAGCGCAGCACTTCACCTGCTGAAAGGAGATATGCATTTGGAGGAATGCAGGGCTGCAGTTAAACGAATTTGGGCTACTTTCATTAACGGTCCATCACAGTGTAGAGAAGTGCTTTCAGACATAGCCTGAACTTATCTCTTTGATTGGATCACGCCTTGGATGAGGAAATGCTTGGGGGGTGGGGTGAACAGATGTTGTGGTTCTTGTTTGCTTTTGCCTGTTCACCATCACTCTTTCTGTCTATCTCCTTTTAAGCCAATGACATTATCAGATTGATCGGGTCCAAACAGAGCAGTGAGAACAACTCAAAGGTTATAGTCATGCGTGACAAAAAAAGTACACCAGTTGTGTACTTTTGTTTATCTGGCCTAAATAACATTTGTGTGGTCTTCACCAATTACAATTAGATGATAAACAAATTACGGATTTCAATATCTATCCCACAGAAATTTTGGCCCACTCTTCTTTACCACACTTGAGTTCATTATTATTGATGCTGTTCCAGCACTGCCACAGAATCTCGTAGGGTTGAGATCTGGACTTTACATTGACCATTGTATTGTAATTTTTGTTCCTTCTTCAGCCATGTAAATGCCAATTTGCTGGTGTGTGATCAATGACATGTTTCATGGCTCAATATCCTCCCAGCTGTTGGTCAAACAGCCTCAAAATATTTTGTTATCAAGCAGAGTTCTTTCCCAGGTCTTGTGAGTGCAAAACAAGCCCAAATCATCCCCCTTTCCCCTACCATGCATGACAGACGGTAAGAGGTGTTCGTTGTGATAGGATGTGATATTCAGTTGGAATTTTGCAAATACTAAATCTGATTAAGGTGTCATAAATATACCCATTTCATTTACTTGTAGAGCCATGTAGAGTACATGAAGTAGCTCTTGGGGTTTGCTTTAAATTATTGAGCATTAAACTAAGTACCTGTGGATTGACTTGGCTGGGATACCCAGCCCTGGGAAGATGGCCTTACAAACATTCCCAGATCAGCAGCAGCAATTGCTTGTCTGAGGTCATGGCTGATGTCTTGTTTCTTGGCATGGTGCAGACACACAGCTACAGTAAGTGCTGCAGTACACCAAGCTGCCATACTGTAGGTTCTGCTTTTATAAAGGTAGTCACACTTCTTGAAGATTAACTATCCATGTGGATTTAATGTGAAATACCTGGCTGCTCTCAGTGATTCTTTATGATTATTGAATTAGGAAGGGTGTAGTTATATTTTTCCACAAGCTTTCTGGATGTTAATGATCTTATTGTAGGGAAAATGACTAAATACAGTGGAACCTAGGTTCACGAACTCACCCCCAGTACAAATAAAGCGTTTAACGGCAAAAAGGTTTGCCTAAAGGTTATCCCTGTTTACAAACTCCTCGGAGCACGACCCAGAAACCGCTGTCCCAACCTGCTGCTACCAGCTGAGCAAAGACATGAGTACATCACCCAGCATTAGTTTTGCTCAGTCCACAGTTGTGGATTGCGCACGTGATAAAATAATTTTGTTCAAAGTGGAGTGACGTTAAACCCTTTGCTGAGACTTTCATCCTAATAAAACTCTGGGGAACAGAGTGCCGCACCTTATTAACTTACTTTAGGACAATTATGCAGCGCAGAAAACCCCCCAAAACAAACATTTCTGGATAGATTTTTTGTGAAAACGGATGCCACATACGAAGCAGAGGCCAAGAAACAAAAAAGACAGAAAACCCCTGAAGGAGAATGACCCAGCGTTATTCTGGAAGGGGATTCTCCTTCCTAACACTAACCTCCTCCCCCACCCATCTTCCTCTCCTCCAGTCCGTCTTGTCAGTGAGTCTCCCTAAGAAAGGTGCGTCTCGTACAGTTTGTATTTACATTTAGTGCTGGATTATTTTTGTATATTTAAGGCTTTTTCAACAATGGCCAAAAACCATTTTAAAATATGAATATGGGGGAAATATAAATATGGGGCAGTGGTAGCTCAGAGGGTTAAGCCACTGAATTACTGATCAGAAGGTTGACGTTTCGAGCCCCAGCTCCTCCAGCTTCCCAACTGGGATATGCCAAGCAAGAATTTCAGTATGCAGTAATGTATATGTGACAAATAAAGGCTTAACTAACTTAATATTTTGTGATCTAAACAAAATAAATCTAACGTTAAATATAGTTCATAGTAATTGGGAACAGATTAATCCTATTTTCATGTATTCCTATGAAAAAAAATGAATCAGTCTGCAACCAAATCGGGTCACAAACAAAACTTAGGAATAATAAATTATGTTTGTGAACCGAGGTTTGTGAACTGTATTCAGAATTTATTTTTTTGGTAACCTTGGTAAGGAGGATCTCCTGGCTTAAATATTTTGTGTTGTATCTTTTTTTGCTACAGTACATCATATGGCCACATGACAGCCTGCATAATAATAAAGTCATCATTTTCTTTCCTGATTTTCTCTTGATTAAAAGACAGCACTGATATATAATGATGACACCCTATAATACAATTAAAAAACTCCTTTAGTGATAAATAATATAGTAACCTCAAAGGTGTGAACTGTCTGCATACTGTATAATTTAAGAACTCACCCAAAAATTCAGCATAATCACATAAGCTGTGTCTGAAAATGAAGAACTTTCTCTTGCAAATATTAACATACAATAACCTTTAACTTAAGCTCTGTCTCTAAATGTTGGCCAAAGTAATTAAACTCAACTTCGCTATGCGAGTTCATTTCGAGATATACCCTCTGGGGTAATGCAAAATGCTAACAGATGATCCATTTATGAAGTGTGAGAGACCTGGAGAGGGAAACTGAGAAAGGGAGATGGGAGCATGGCACCCATACCAATCAGCTGTCACCATCAAACACAGCCGTAGAAGACTTAGCTATGTCAAATGTACTTGTACCTCAGAGCTAAAAAGACTTTGAGTGCTCTAATACAGTGTCAGTGTTCTCTTTACTGATTGCAAAAAAGCCTTGAATGTCTTCCTGCGGCCATGTTTCAGAAGCTTGGTCCCAGTTTCCCAAAAGTGATGTAATATGCATGTCTCAGATTAATTGTTTTTCAAAGAATACCTAGCTGTCCCATGATCTTTGAGTTACTAATTGCATTAGACAAACTTCTAACACCAACTTACTGTTAGCACCAGATATATCAGGGTAGGAAAATCCTTACCTGACTCAATAAAGTCATTGTTCAAGGTGATCCAGGTCTCCCTGCTCTTTCGAAGGCTGTCTTCCATGGCTCTGATGTCCAAGAAGGGGCAGTTGCAGTCAAGGAACTTGGCAGAACATCGACACCAGCAGTCGTTGTTGCGGCACAAGAGCTCACCTTCAGAATTGCATGCCACATAGCTGAGCGCTGCCTCCACGAAGCGGTTGCGCAGGAAGTCAGGAAGAACATCTTGTAAACCTGAATTTAAATAGTAGAATTTCTTAGTGCTACATAATACAAATAATCTATATATGAATTTTAAACTTTTAAGTATCTTCTTTAAGGACAACATGGCTACTACTAGTAAAAAAAAAAAAAAAAGTAGTGTTAGGGTTTCTTCTTCAAAAAATTTCATCAATCCATTCTCCTAGTTACTTTCGAAAAAGCAGGAAGTAAGTAATTAAGCAACAACATATATACAGACAAATAATTAAGCACGCCTTGTTTACTTTAAAAATACCAACCCTCATGAGAGCCATTATAATTGTCTAATAATAGTGACAACATCTGTCTATTTGACAGCAAATGTGCTGGAACGGATGCTGCACATCATTTCCTTAAGTGGAAGGCAGGAGCTATTCTCGTGATGATTGAATTCTGAGAATTGTTATTTGTACATAATTTAAAATACATAAAGGAACCAAACTGCAACCCGAGTCACACTAGCAGTCATTTTGGAAACCTTTCCCTTAACCAACAGGACACTCACTCACTCATTGTCTATACCACTTCATCCTGTATATAGAGTTGCAGGGGGCCTGGAGGCTATCCCAGGAGACTTAGGGCACAAGGCGGGGTACACCCTGGATGGGGTGCCAATCCATTGCAGAGCACACACACTCATTCACACACACAACAGGCAATTTGGTAACACTAATTAACCTAATCTGCTCTGTAAGTCTTTGGACTGAGGGAGGAAACCAGAGAGCTCGGAAAAAAACCACCAGGTACGGGGAGAACATGCACATTCCATGCATTCAGGCCCCAAGATGGGAATCAAACCCGGATGCTGGAGGTGCAAGGCGACAGTGCTAACCACTATGCCACAAGCTGATATCCATGGAGTTTGCTGAGAGGAAATGTGACATATGACCAACTATGGTTTTACAACACAAATGAAATTCATGGAACGTTTTTCAATTTCTTCTTCTTCTTTTTCCGAATTCCTTGTACACCCCAAAAAGTTTTTTTTTTAATTAATTATTTTATTAATTTTGAGGCATGTTTAGAGCCCAAGCTCATTATCCTGCATTATCCTCTTTAGACTGTGTGGGAACCATCGAGAGGATGGACGGTAAAGTGGGTCAGACGTCTGACCATGTTCGCTTGCACATTTCTATTTAGGACAGGGGACCGCCATGCCAGCTCTATAATTGGGTAATGGGATGGATAAAGACTAAGTATCTCTACAGCAAGGTCACTCAGCCATATATTGCTGTCATAAAGCAGAGGTGCTTTGCCGACAGACAATCAATGTGGCATTCTCCGACCACATCCTGTTCTGATTTTTTGATGGGCGTTAATGCGAGTATTGATATCTATGCAGACAAATGAATTTGTGATGATTTGCTGAGAATAGCGCATCCTATAGAACTCAATAGTGCGTACTATGGTGGGTGGATTGTATATGTAATATATTTTTAAAACACTTTAATTGTTACTTTTGTTTTTACTGGCAACAATATAGTCAATTAAGCATTCGTAATCAATACGTCCTGACGAACACTGCATACAATCATCCGATAATGAATACGTTCACTATCCATCTGCTGGTGAGATCGATCCACATTTTACAGCCCAGCTGCGGGTGTTGAGCAACTGCTAATTATATTATCTGAGAAAAGCTCTTCTCAGCTTCACCAGATCTGACACCCATCAAGAGAGAATCAATTCCTTTTTCTCTCAGCTTTTCAAATTCTCTCTCCCGGTATGAATATTTATGAGACGTAATTTTTTTTTCCTCCGGTATTTATTCTCCGAATTGTAGGAAAACAAGAGGCGTAATTAGATGCAGTCTTCCTCTCAAGGCCTGGCTTATGGTGGGTGCGGAGCCAACAGTGTGGGGAGGCACACAAAAGACAGCGACTTGGATGGCTTTCATTCCGGATAAGGCTAAATAACAGCTCTTGTGCCCTCTCCTCCTCAATCTCAGTCTTTTCATAAAGAGAAACAGAGCGATATGTTTTTTTTTTTTTTTCCCCACACAAAGGTTTATTGGAGTCTTGGTAATATCCACAGACTGAATTAGATCTATTGTATCTTGTGAGTCCTGGTTATGGTTTTGGTTTACTTTAGAGAGTATGATATGACCATCTCTGGTCAGGAACATGATAAAAGAGTCTAACCTTAAAATAATAGAATAGTCTGAAGAGTTGTCGGAAATTTAGAGAACTGATAAACTGACAAAAATAAAAGCCTCAGGTATCCTCCATCCATCCAGCCACCATTCTCCCTCTGCATTAACCATGCCCCTGCCCCAGCTTATTAAAGTAGTTACATGGCTTTTGTCAGTGGGGAGATTTCTCCAGGAGGTAACCGTATTAAGTGGGCTGCCTTTTAAATGTCAAACTCAAGAAAGTTGCAAGTACTTGCACAGGCCATGTGTATAATTAGCACAGACACTGGCTTTGCATTTACTGCCATTACTATCTTTCTTTTTTGTGTGTGTGCGCTTTGGTCACTTGTGGAGACACATCATTGTGGTCATTTGGGTTATTGTAAATGTGCGCCTTTAGATAACCCATTCTTTCATCTAAAAGCATGAAGCATTAATAAAAACCTTAACCTAAAATGAACATCAGCTTTTTTTTTTTTTCTCCCACAGGTACATGCTTCCCCCCCCCCCTAGACAATTAAGAGTAAAATACACAGACTTACATGCTGCTGCTGCATAATTTAATCAAGCCTAATTAATTAATGCTACAAAAGAGGATTTTAGTCATTGGAATTTTAAAGGCATCTCTTAATGAAAATAGACAGTTTTAAGTTTTTTTTTTAACCAGTCAAAAGTTTGGACACACGTTCTAATTCCATGGTATTTCCTGATTTTTATTTAATTATACATGGTAAAACAATGCTGAATAAATCCAAAATTTGTAATAATCACCTTTTGAGTAGTTGATATTGAGATGTGTCTGCTACTTACTGTATGCTCTGTAAAGTCTTTATAACTAAGGCTCTAATCTGAGGTGCTGTTCAGCTCCTCTTCAGCAAACGTACGTCTTGGTGCTTGATGGGTTTTGCAAATGCATCTGAGAGTACTGTTGTTACAAGAACTACAGTACAGTATTCCAGAACAGCTGACCTTTGCGTCTTAAAATAACAACTGACTGTTGTTAATTAATTGCCTAATTCCATATGTGTTATTTTATAATTTTAAAATCTTCAGTATTGCTCTGGAATGTGGAAAATGATTCACAAAACAAACAAATATTAAATTAAAAGGTGTGTCCAAACTTTTTACTGGTCTCATCTAGACCAGACCAATCCTCTAGACCCACCTCATCTAAATTAATTAATCCTAAAACATGATATTTTGGTGGCAGAACCCGTTTCTTAAGGTAGACAAAAATATCTGAACCAATAGTTTTAAAGTACATTCTAGTTGTTACTTTTAAGGTTGTGCCACACAGCAAAAGAATGGTTCCCTTTCAGTCGATTCACTCGGTACAACACATATAGTATGGGATATCACACCCTCTCGTGTCCTGGCTGAAGCC
>JAQQZS010000001.1:26603784-26615522 GCA_030068045.1 Platyallabes tihoni
AAATGACAGACGTCGTCTGAAAAAAATTCAAACTCAAACGTCATTTGGAAAACTAGTCCCGTCCGAATAGTGCTTAATATAGTATTATAATGTTGGAAATTAGTAATATTGGTAATATTTTTGGGTGGCTAGAATGGATTATCTGCATTTACATTATTTCATATAGGATGGTGCGTTTCACAATAGGAAATTTCGCCTTAAGAACTCGCCTCCGAAGCGAATTAAATCTGTATGCCAAGGTACCACTGTACTATATTCGGCATCACAAAGTTACTGATTCATCATAAAATATGGCAATAATTTTTTTTATACTTAATCAAGCTCACACTTCCTCTTCAGATAAAGTACTAGTGTACTAACTACTACATGTATCAGCACCTTCATTCAAGTAGGAAGCAGAAACTGAAAGATTTACCCAAATCTAAAGCCTTTGAAAGCATTATTTGTTCAATTATGACAGATAAATACTTATCAGAAACCAGCAAACTTAATCTCAGCAAAATATTCCAACATACAGTTTAATAAATATATATATATTTTATGAGCACATTCTTTGGCATACATTAAACTTTAAAGTTCTTAAATGCTGTAAGTGGCACAAAGTTTAGCGGAAAAAATCAGAAGTTGTGCATTGCATGTCTATGATTATCAGCTGGTCGATGCAAATAATTACACACTGTATGCACTAAACTAATGAATGAAAATAATACAAGTATGAAAGGTAGGAATAAAAAAATTCAGCTGGACGTGAGAGCAGGGCCTAACATACACAAAGAGGTTGCAATGTGCCATGCTTACAGTGTGATTTCTGGTGTGAAATATGCTTTCACCTATTAAGCATGGTTGAAAAAATACCACTTCTCTTTTCCTGTGAGCTTTATATCTAACCAGTCAAATAAGAGAGAAAACCACCCACTGCGGAGGCTTTTTTCAGTCCCAGTGAGCAGCTTTTCTTCTCATCCTTTCATGTGTTTGTGGGGCATAATACCTGAATAGTGATTGCGGGATTGGAAAACTGGTGCCTAAAAATAGCTCCGCAGATATTCAAATACACTTCTAGAACGGTTAGTTCCGCCTGAGTAATTTGCTTAGATGAGATGCTTTCGTGAGTCACGATATAGAGCATAACAGCACTGGGTCGTTTTAATATATGTATCTCTCTACATCACATGTGTTCTAACAAACATGAATTATTGTAACTATCCTCGCCAGCATGAGTGAAAGTAGGTCGAGACGTTCAGCAGTACTGGTAAGAGGGGAGAGTGGCAGCCTGCCAAAATCCACATTCAAAACCAGTCACAAAAGCACTCACTTATCGTCTATACTGCTTAATCCTGTATTCAGAGTCGCGGGGGGCCTGGAGCCTATCCCAGGAGACTTAGGGCATGAGGTGTGTACACCCTGGGTGGGGTGCCAATCCATTGCAGGGCACACACTACGGGCAATTTGGGAACGCCGGAGGAAACCCACCAAACACAGGGTGAACATGCAAACTCCATGCACACAGACAGGAATCGAGCCTGGCCGGGAATCAAACCCGGGATTGAATACCCATCAGAACACTAGCTTTAGCCATTTATTGTTATTTGGGATTCAACCCTAGAACCCGGAAGTTAACATAGCTGATATTCTAAAGTGGAAATATAAAGTAAATATCTCATAAGTTTCTCAGGACTGTCTCCATGGTTTATTCTCATAACCTTCCAGCTACATAGTACTGTTGATCACCAGTCAAGGCTAGTTAGTTGGAAGGATATGTGTTGGCGGAGCAAAATAGCTGATTAAAATAATAATCCATTGATAATAAATGGTGTTTGTGGAACTTCATCCTGTACACAGGGTTACAGGGGGCCTGGAGCCTATCCCAAGAGACTTAGGGCAAGAAGCGGGGTACATCCCGGACTGGGTGCCAATCCATCACAGGGCACACACACACATACTGTAAATGCACTCACATGCTCATTCACAAACTACGGGCAATTTGGGAACGTCAACTAGACCAATTTGCATGTTTTGGACTGTCGGAGGAAACCTGTGCACCCTGAGGAAACCTGCCAAGCACAGAGAGAACATGTAAACTCCATGCACACAGGCCTGAGGCAGAATCCTCACACACACACACACACACACACACACACACGTAGAGATATAAGTTTTCCTTTTTGCAAATTTACACAAGCCTATAAATCTCATGTGGTGTGTCAAATAGAATTGTGTGATTTCACTGTGATCTCTTGCTGGCCGATTCAATTGGGGCAGTTTTCAAAGAATCAGTTTCAGTATCAGTTCATACTTTTTAAATTTATTTTTTATGGCCTAAAATTGACTCGTTCCTTAAAAACACAACACTGCAATACCGCCACCTACTGGACTGGAGTCTGGGGTAGAAGATTGGCAGAACAAAGAAACACAAGCTATACTGTATAGCTTTGTATTAGTTTTTAATACTTCTAAATCATTAAGAAATATATTCTATATGCTTGAAATAAATCTGACTTTAGTGCCGTTGAGCAGAATCGAATAGAAAATCACAATGCCCAAAAATCGAATCAAATTTAATCAACAGTCTTCGGAGATTCACAGTTCTATTGTCAAACAACCCAGTTTCTCTTCATTCACCCAAAATCACTCTTTTGTGTTACACACAATTTGTGTAAGATCAGCTTTGTACTTCATACATCACGTCCCACTGCCTTACATTGTCACAAATGCATCTCATTAACCCCCGTCACTCAATATATCTCGGAGAGTTGTCTCAAAAGCTCATTTGATTCCGATTAAAGTTACATTGTTCAGAAAATCACTGTAACCAACTCGCACAAAGGAGCGGCTTCGCTATCTCTGAGAGCAGAACAAAAGCAAGGCATTCCATGTTATTACCTACATTAATAAAAGAAAGATATAGTATTATGCCCTATCTTATCTAGAGGAAAAGTGGGATCTCAGTGACCTTTCTCTCCCTACTAATCTCAAACAACGCTATGACCTTTCCAAGGTTTGTATTAAAAATTTCACAGTGATGAATGACGTTCATCTCCACTGCCCACTGAAGCTCCAGAAAAACAGCAAGAACTTTCTGAAGGGTCTAAAATTAATGCACTAAGAAAGACGATGAGAATACCAATGTTAAGAAAAGTGGTACATAAAAGTTAATGTTCATTATGCTGTGTGGGAAAAAAAGCTTTTAAAAAGAAGACTAAATATTCATATTTGTATTATTTAATTTCCACTGGGATAAAATGTTAAACATTGTTTGATTGTGAGGTCGCTTAAGGTGCTATTAGCTGGGAAATCATTATCCAGGATCAATATTTAACAGGCAGCTGTAGCCAGTCAATATCCAGCTTTCTGCCGAGGCTGTTGTTGTTACTGTCCACAAATTTGAAATGTTTTTTATTTATTGGCTTTTAAAAATTATTATTATTATTAATAATAATAATAATAATAATAATAATGAAAAACCCAAAGGTTTCTATTTGAACACCTATGTTAACACACATGATGGCAGTGACAAAAATATGAACTGTATGGAAAAGTAACTTTCAGATATCTTCCGCTTTTCTACTTTTTACATTTTAGTTCTTGAGTAACACATGCATGCATGATCATTAGTTAGTCACTTATTGAGGCTGTATTAAATTGATGTGAATAAACTATAAGTACATTAAAATACTTCTTGGTTGTTATAAATGTTTCTGCTTTGCACAGCGACCATGAGGTTTCCACCTGGAAAACCAGTACAATGTAAGTAAACGGGCTCCACAACCCATTCTGTGGAAAAATGCATTCCGAACTTCAGCTGAGACATATATGAAAATCTGCGGTCCCAAGCTGGTATCTTTTAATATTATAGTGTATTTAAAATAAATGTAACTGTTTTATTTCCTTGGAATGAGGCATATGGTATTCATATGAATTCGGCATCAATTACTTAAACTGTGCTCACGTTCTGGGTGACAAACTCGTTCATGGTCGGTGTGCAGAGCTGAAAAATGTATAATGACCAAGATCTATCATAATGTACATACACTATATGGACAAAAGTATTTGTCCAAGACTGCAATTACATTGTATCCAAATACATACAGTATACTTCAACATGGAGTTGGTCTCCCTTTTGCAGCTTTCTTGGAAGGCCGTCCGCAAGATTTTGGCGTGTTTCTGTGGGAATTTGTGTATAGTCATTTTGAAAAGCATTGATGAGGTCAGACACTGAGGCTCTCAATCACTGTTCCAGTTCATCCCAAAGATGCTCGATGAGGTTGAGGTCAGGGCCAGTCAAGTTCTTCTACACCAAACTCATCAAACCATGTCTTTATAGTCCTTGCTTTGTGCACTGGGGCACGGTCATGCTGGAATAAAAAAGGGTCTTCACCACAAAGTTAGGGTTATATCTTGGTATTCTGAAGCATTAAGTTCACACTTCACTGGGGATAAGGGGCCTGATTGAATCACCTGATCTCAATAAGTAACAGGTTTTGTCCATAAAGTGTATATTAACCTGAATATTGATTTACGATTATTCCTATAATTAGCTGGACAGAACTGGACATTTGAGGTCAAGGAGGAAGATATTCCATTCTATATATGTTTGTTTCTTTTTCATAAATCTACTATTTCAATGTGAAAATAATAAACAAAAAATTTTAAACTCATCCTGAGAGTTCTGTGCAGTACGCTGGATTTTTGAGAGCTGAAAAATGTCAGTGTTAATTCCCCAGGCAAAACTTTTAGTTGTGAAAAGGACTCCAATTTCTATGTATTCCACTGTCACTATGAGACTCAGTCTTAAGAAAACATGTTTAAAGGCCGAAGGCAGAAGTGGCTGTGGACTGGAGCTTCTGTACCAAGGACCAATTCTATGAAGATGTATGACACAGCAGTTGCCAAAGCCATTTAATCTTGTTCACATTCTAGTTAATGCCGCTCGGGCTGATTTACGCCTATGGCTATTACACAAGAGGAACTATGAGTCATTTAGCTGAGCCTTACACACAGGCGAAAAAAAGTGAAGACAGTGCACATTCTTTACAACAACTGAAAAAGCAGACTTCTGTCGAATGACTCAATTCTCATACAGACCATTACTGTCTGACTGTCAGAGTGAAATACATGTAGAGACAGGGGTCCTCTACCAAATCTCCCAGTGACCAGTCTATTTTTTTCTTTCTCACAGAGCTCTGTTTCTTGACAGCACTGTCCAATTCTATTAATGGCATTCTGAACCGAGTTGTACATGAATCTATCCACGGGTGTGACAAATATCTTTTCGGAAATATCTCTGCCACCACAGATTGCTGCACAAAAAATTTTGTAAAGTAGTTTTCCTCTCAACGATAGCTCAATGTTTTTGTTTAAATAAGCTCTTTGCACTTATCCCAATATTTCACTAGTGCTTGGATACCATCAAGTTCATTACAGTTCCTGTAATGTGCAAGCGTTGTTTGTAAATGAAAGACTGCAATGGCTCCGAGTCACCATCAGCCAGGATCTTCATTCACAGACGTAACAGCCTTCTTTAAAAGATTTACACCATACAAAACTTTTACTGCAGCTAAAACATCATACTCTGCTTGAAATCTTCTGTAAATGTCAAGTCACTGTTAAACTTGATCGCCCTTCATAGTAATTATGGGTGAACATTCAGATATCTTATGCGGTAGCGAAATATCTTGTTGTGATTATTGCTTATAATATTAGTCCATACTAATGACCCCATACCACTGTACCTATCATTTGTGATCCACCATGCTTGCTTTGTTCAAATAGTGCAGGCTCTTTGTTGGTACCTAGAATAATGAAGTCTATAGTATGGGGAGTTTTTTTGTAACAAAGGGCAATTATTGTTCAGGCAAAATAGTAGAATACTCTCACACATTCAATTTAGAAATGTTGATGGTGAAGTGGAGTCAACTTTATGTCCAAGTGTGTTCTCATCACCTTCTTTCCCTTTTGCTCATGCTCTTATAGCTGGTACTACAGGAATCTCTACTTGCACTCTGCAAACAACCTACCTAGTATCATCTTTAAACTACAGGACAAGAGCATAACTAATAATCTGTGTTCTCTTTCACCCCTTCTGTCAAGCTACATGTCCCTCCTGGTTCCTGATGAGATGTCTGACCGCCCTGTCTGCCTGGTTCGTCCTGATGCTCTACTTCAGCTTGGAGCTTTCTTCACCTGACAATTACTCACTGTTTTTGAGGATGCCACCATTTGACTTGGTTTGCCATGAGCTCGAATGTAACACCTTGGTCCTGGACGAACATTGTTTCGTTTCATCGTGTACTAAATTAACCACATTTAGCACTCCTTGATCCTACAGAACAGTATGTCCCTATATAATATTCAATACCCCCCAGATGAGTATATGGGTTCCTTTTTAAGTCTGGTTCCTTTTAAGTCTGGTTTTTAATTTGATACTGTTGCCTGTGGCTGTTGAACAGCCACAACTCTAAATCTGGTTTTCTGTTAAGATTATGTGTTAAAAGTGTTACAACAGCACATAGTCTATTTGATAAAAATAAATCTGCCCTATGATTATATAAACATGGGCATCACGGTGGCTTAGTGATTAGCACTGTCAACTTGCACCTCCAGGTTCGGGTTCAATTCCCCCCTGGTCTGTGACATGGAGTTTGCATGTTCTCCCCGAGCTTGGTGGGTTTCTTTCGCGTAATCTGCTTTTCTTCTGACGGTCCAAAGACATGTAGATTGGGCTAACGGGAATTCCAAAATGTGCGAATGTAAATGTTGACTGGAGGTCCTAACATGCTGGCAGCATGTGGATAAATACAATAATAATCATCATTGCCCTCCAATGGACTATGGAGGTGCCTAGGAATATAAACATTTTACTGCCCATGGTTCAGAAATGCTGAAAACCATCTATATATTTTTTCTAGGTAATTTGGGTTATTTTCTGTGAGGAAGCATGGCAGATGCCCCTAGATGTGAATGTGCGAATTGTGTGTGGATGGTGCATTATGATAGACTAGCATCCTCTCCAGGGTGTATTCCAGCACCATTTGTTCCTCACCTAGTATCCGAATTCAATGTGACTCTGAACAGGATAAACTGTTTTTCAGTTCATTTATTCATTAACAATTTGATAGATCTGGTAAATCCAGAGCCTTTCCTGGGAACAACAGGCATAAGATCTCAGGATTCACATCTTATACAGAGGCTAATTTGATAAGGCTGATACACCTACTGTCATGTACGTAGACATGTAAAACATGCAAAACTCCACATAGTAACCCAGCAAGGCGGCGTGGTATTAGTTAGTCCTGTCTCCTTGCACCTCCAGGTTCCGGGTTCGATTCCCACGTCGATGTCTGTGTACATGGAGTTTGCATGTTCTCCACGTGCTTGGTGGGTTTCCTCAGGATGCTCTGGGTTCCTCCCACAGTCCAAAGACATGCAAATTAGGTTGATTGTTGTTCCCAAAAGTGCTTGTAGCGTGTGAATGAGATTCCAGCACGCAGTATTAAATCAGTGACCCTGGAGATAGTGAGTCAAAAATGCTACCCACTGCACAGCCATGCCCCAAATAACTGTGCTGATACATTTTTAGTAAACGCACAAACACTAACTTATTGCTGGTATTAAATATATATGAAATTACAACTCCAGCCATCAACGCAAAACAATTTGGAAATAAAGTGAAACATTCCAAATGACAGGTGTGTTTGTGAGAGAGCTGACAGAGAGAAGGAGAGAGAGACTACATTACATATTCGAGCTGACGCAGGTGATAAGACAGACAGCATAACTGTAAATATGTCCAATACCTGTCAAATTTATTGGTTATACAATATCCATCATACTCAAAAGGTAGGGCTGCACAAATAAACTAAAAAAAATCATTATCCAGATTCATAGATGCATGCAATCCCACTTCCAAATGACAATGTTTCACTTGCACGTGTTTCCCTGAATTCAGATGACGCTGTATTCACGTGTTCACTTATTTACTTGACAACAATCCCAGATTGCTTTATCAGATTGCTGTATCAGTCACACTCACGCAGTGTAAAACAAAACACTATTAATTCACTAATCAAGCCAGAGATTAGCGAATGATTCAACTCGATCGCTTCTCTCATCTCTCTTTCTCATGTACGGCGTTCCGCTGTTAACTCACGTGGCATCTTAACAAGGAGTCAGACCCAAACGGACTAGTTAGTTTATTCGGTGGATTTGGAGAAGTATGCCGTCATTCTCATATCAAAAACCTTTTTATTGTATTATATTTTATATTATATAATTAAATTATATAGATTATTCTTTTGCTCACTTAAACTCTCACTCACTTAAACTGTATTTCCAAACACTCTCCTGTTTCTGCCTCCTTTGCATGGTCTCTGTGTCCCATCAATGCGCATGTGTCCAACCATCACCTTTTCTTCTGATGTTGCATTTACCATCAAATGTGTTAATTTATATCACTCATTAGACGGTAAATGTCTCACACACACTAATACAAAAATATATACTACTGTCCGAACAGAGACAGACATATAGAGTTCTAATTGGGATATAAATTACTGTATTGGTAAATTAAACCTGACGCATTGATTCTAGCTGTCACACAGAGAACAGATCGAAAGCTACAGAGAATGATGCTAGAATTATGTTAAGATTGAGCAATAAAACCTTAGACAACAATAAATTCAATACTGTAAACTATGTATTTAATTTCAAACTCTAAAACACTCTGAGACATTGACCTTATACTGGGGAAAATAATAATAATAATATAATTAATAATTATAATAAATTAATTAATTATAGTAATTAATAATAAGAACTATATAATAATAACTATAACAACTATATTATTACTATACATTTGGGGGAAAAACTAAAAATAGCGTGACAGAATAGTGATCTCAGTTCCCATGGAGAAGAATCATGCAGCGCTACCAAATGGTATGTAAATCACCCTTATAATCTTGCAAATCTGTGAGAAACACTGGAAAACAATATACTAAAATAAAGCAATATGTCAACCTATCTTGGGGGGATTAATTAACTTGGTTTTCTAGACTTTAATCAAATGCCAAATTCTAAGATACATTTATTGACCTTTATTTGCATAAGGACACACCAGCCATAAGAGCAGAAATGAAGTAGAAACGAATGTCGTAAAAAGATGTAGTCAAAATAATGCATGTCTGACATTTAAGGATCTCATTGGCGCCATTTTAAAGAAATCTGATACAACAAACCATAATGTGCCTGTCATGTTTGCCCTTTTTAAAATCCAGACCTCAGACAGAAAGGGCAGTGGCAACTGCTAATTAGGATAACTAGTGTATTGTATGATTAGCTGTTATGCAATAAAAGCTACAGTACAGATCTATATTTTTAATACTACTAAAATGTGATTTTGTGGCGATTTCATAATAAAATTACATTTTATTATATATACTAAAACATTGCTGTATCTATAGTTAGAATATGCTCACACTCAGGAACCTGAAAGCACACTATTTGAATTCCTCGCAGGCCTATCTCTCATCTGCGCTCACTGATTTTGGCATTATTCTTGCGTCATAAACACCAGAAGGCCTGCAGGTCATTCATAACAGATGTACATAATGGTTTGGGAAGGACCTAAACATACATATAGACATGATAACATCTATCCACACATCTAGGAATCTCCGTAGTCCAACTATGGACTGTAAAGGCCAATGGCAACCGTTGTATTTACGCCCATTTTTATGACCATGACAGGACCTCCGGTCATTAGTCACACACACATTCACACATTACAGGCAATTTGGGAACGCAAATTAGCCTAATCCACATGTATTTTTGACTGTGGGAGAAACAGGAGTACCCTGAGGAAACCCACCAAGAAGCAAACCTGGACCATGGAGTTTCAAGGTGACAGTGCTAACCACTAGTGCCACTGTGTTGGCAGACATGATACCAGATAAGTTTATTTATAGTACTAAAATAAAACTACTAATTTTGCAGAAAATACTTAAATTTTTAATGTTATGGGGAAAACTAACTGACTAGAATGGTATCTCTTGTATCTTGTTGCCACAGTTCACTTCAAGACAACATTACCTTGAGTTTGGCAAAGAGCGATGGGTGGTGATCTGTTTTTTTTTTTTCGATATCCAAAAAATTCCCATTCAGCCAACTTTTTTCAGCAAGGGGAAAATTTTAGGAGTTCACCTCCTTCGGCCACCATACGTACACAGCTGACCGACGGTTCGCACCAACCAGAGAGGGAAAGGTACGAGTTACTCTATGCTGGACACGTCCTGCACGTTTTGTTTTTGACAAAGTCATTAAAAAAACGGCTCATACTACATAACGGTATGATGGAAGATTTTATTGGTTTTGAATCCGTGACTTTTTCAAACCATGGTATACCTTGAACCCGGAAACCGGGCCATGCCTAATGCTCACACAAGTTAATCCTAGTAATAAATGATCCATTTAATACATATAAAAAAGAATTCCGCCATTGTCAGCACTTTGCGGAAAAGTTGTAACATGTCAAGTTTTATTCTTTATTTAAAGGTCCCATATTTTATTATTCCTTCAACAAGGTCACACAGGTCTCAGAGCTCCCCCAGTATGTGCCTGATAATGCTTTAGCTGAAATATGCCTCTGATAATGCTGTTTTATTCCTCAAACTCCATCTATTTCACTCCTCCTGAAACTACTGTCATTTCAGTGCCTATGTAAACATCCACTATTGAGCCACATCCATCCAGAGAACAGCAGAGCTGAGCAACAAAGCCAGGGGAGGAGCTTTTCATATATGAGGTCACAATAAGGGAAAATCTAATTCGCTTGTTTGAGCCCAAAACATAAACGTTAAAAGGACGAAACAGTAGAAAAAATTTCCCAGTGTGCACATTCACAATGGAGACCCAACGAAAGGTCTTAACATGACTAAAAAGTGAACATCAATTCTGTAAAAGAATCTTCACTACTATAATTACTAAAATGACTTTCTATATCCAAGTATAAACAAGTTGTCTGCTTTGTCAGGGCATTCACAGATCCCTTGGTTCTTAACCCCCAATAGCTTCTGCCCAATGCTGGGTTATATTCTCCCTCACACACCTCTTAAGATAAAAGCATCTGACAAGTGAATATATATATAATGGCAATGTATTTCTGTACCAATAAATCCCTGTGTCTGCCTTCCACTTTGTTTTTATTTCATTTACTCACATTTTCCTTGGTACAAGGGCAAGGTGCATTTGGAATTTATTTGAGCAGTTGACTTTCCAAAAGACTCTTCTGAGAATTGATGTCTTTTTCCTTTCTGTACTTGCATGTGCAGTTATTTTACCAGTGTACGTATGTAACCACTGGTTATATTTCCAAAATGACAAGTCTTTTACCATTCATTATTTCAGAAATGACTGTTAATATTCTCAACATAAATATTTGCATGATTGTGGATTTATATGCACATGCATATACTGTACATGTCTGCATACAGAAATGAATGGTTCCTTTCTCATAAATAACTCTAGCTTCTTGTCTAGTCACAAGAATTGCAAATGTATAACCGTGTAATAATCATCTTCAGAGAGCTGGTTATAAGTTTCCTAGTGCCAAAAGCGAAAAGGCATAACTTAAAGTGATGGGAATTGACTAATCACATCCCTTCATCTTCTCTTACTATCATGAGAAAGAATGGGGCAAAAAATGGTGGAGGAATATGCAGTTATCGTCTGCTTGTACTGTAAAG
>JAQQZS010000001.1:26651652-26666563 GCA_030068045.1 Platyallabes tihoni
TTATTTCACCTTTTTTTGTTAAGTACATAACTCCACATGTGTTCATTCATAGTTTTGATGCCTTCAGTGAGAATCTATCAATGTAAATGGTCATGAAAATAAAGAAAACACATTGAATGAGTGAAGGTGTGTCCAAACTTTTGGCCTATATATATATATATATATATGTTTGGAACACACATTGTGTGTGTGTGTGTGTGTGTGTGTGTGTGTGTGTTAAATATATTCATTATTACAACTAAGATGAGTTTGCATGATCTGCCACATCTACTTTTAATAAATCTCATTTATTTGGCTAACATGTTGAAAATACAGTTTCAACCCAGAGAGAGAACAGCTTGGGAGCATACAAACAAATAAAAACCTAATAATTTACTCTTCTCAGAAAATTTTGATATCACTGATACAATGTATTATTCTGTATATGAATCTAAAATTCAATATATCTATTATCTCTTAATTCAATGGATCCTTTACCTTCATGTGACGCTATTTGTAATGCATATACTGCACATTTGGGAATAAATATAATTAGAACATGAGAAAAGCATATTAAAAAAAAAACTTCTCTTTTTCCTTAAAATATGCTTATACTTCACTTTAGAATAAAAACTCATAATTTATTCAGTGGCCTTTTCTAAGACACGGCAGTCAGTCGTGTACCTATTTGCCTTGCTGTTATATTCTGACAAAGGTACAAGACTGTTTGCCATGTCCATTTAAATTCTTCTGGGCATGCTGAGAAGACATTCATGTTCCTGAGTAAAAACCGGGCTAGGCTCAGGCTTTACCACCGTTTATGTGCAGAGACTATAAACCACAGAGGCACAGATGAGATCTACATGCAGTGAAATTCAGAACCAGAGTTTGGCTGCATATTTTATTTCGATAATACACCAGAGCGAGTGGGACATCTATAGACATTTGATTTCCCTAATAACATGTTTAGCAAAGCACCTGGCAAAAGCACAATCGAACAGAGGTGACTTCCATCATGTGTATTCATGCTCATTCATGTTCAAATAGCAGCTGTACCATTTGCTCAAGGTTCCCCATAGCACTCATTTGGCTGCATTTTAAATTGTTAATTTCATGGGATGTGTCCTATTTTGGTAAACTACCCAGTTGGTGTTTTGTAGCATTGGTTTCATCTTTACCAGGGTGTTTGATAATGCTTTATAGTCATCTACAGTAACTTCTCCAGTCTCATGTATACACATACCTTTAAAGTTTCCAGTAAGCTTTTGTAGACTTTTAATGTTTTCGGCTTAACCCGTATTTGCAGGCTGGAATGGTCCGGTACTGTAAAAGATCCAGTCTGTAGTCCTGGAAAGAGAGAAGAGCATCTGACTGCCAAAACCATTTTATACCCTTTTTCAACCATTTTATACCATTTTCAGCAAAAAAAACACATCTGATAACGTAGTCATCTTAAATAACACTTTGTCTCCTTAGTGATTGTCGTTCAAAACTGCCTCTGAACCATCCATGTTGTGTTTTAATCTTTCATTACTGCTAGTTAATGTGAAAAAGAGCTTCTGCCAATGCCCTAACAGACTCATGATTCACCTACCTGCTTTGTTGACGGCTAACGCGAGCTGTTTAGAAGCGTACTGCTAACCACTGATGTGTGGAACAAGAGATTGTACATCCTATATAGCCCACTAGCTTTCCATTTAATGATTTTTGGGATTCAACCCCAGAAGAGTTAGTTATCTGAGGCTATTCTAAAGTGGAACACAAATAAACATAAATAAAAAATATGAGATTTTCACCACCTCCATGGCTTATTCTCCTCATCTTTAGGCTACATAGCAGCAATAAGAATTTAAAACTACTTTCACCCCATGTTTGGTACCAGCGGTTATGTTGTTGACCTTTAGTTTAGTTGTTTTCCTGTTGCACTTCATGCTGTAATTAACCAATCGGGAATGTCAGAGCAGGGAATTCATTAAATCAGGTTTCATAAAGGATGACAGACTGGCATGCCGTGGCTATAAAAATAAATATATACATATAAAAAAAAGTCAAGGGTTATTTTTGAATAGATACATTTATTCGTGTGGATTTAGCAGTTGGTTGAGGAATGAAACATGTTAGACAGATAACACATGTAAGGTAGAAATACACACACACACACACACACACACACACACACACACAATAACTATGAATCAAAATGAACTTATGAAAAATTCATATGAATTCGAACAAGAGAAGGTGATGTGGTTAGATGCCATTTCTTACAGTGAAGTCGTGAACAAAATACTAATGTTATCCACAGCCGTAACCTTAACCTTCATACAACTCGAGTCGAAATTGTTATAAATTTGTAAGAGTGAGGCCATGCTACAGAACATAAACAATCATAAACAATATTAAATCTATCACCATGTTACAAATTCATACATTGAAAAAGACAACAACAACATCAACAAAAAAAAAACAGAAAAGAAAAAAAAAATCAAGAAACAATGCATTTATGAAATGTGGTAAGACAAGTGCAGTTACCGAGTGCAGTTATCTATTTTGCCATAAATATAAAAATATATATAAAAAATCTAAGGGTTTAATTTAATTATGATGGCATTAATATGAGTTTTGTTATCTCTATTTCATTTAAGTTTTTTAATTTAATGTTCACTTCCATTAATGTTGCATTCTTCTGAACATTTAATTTTATAAAATGGAAAATACAGGAAACTAACGGAATTTTATCACCTATCTAAAATTACTGCAATGGTGCCTTAGGGGGAAGGCAAAGCCTCTGCTCACTATGACCAGTAATAACTTTAAAAGTGCTGTTAAGAAGGCAGCTGTGGTTTAAAAGTGGGGAGATAGATGCGCCTTTCTCCATCCCTGACTGCCCTCACAGTTCAATTACAGTGCAGGTCAAATCTGGAATGAGTAGCGTGCCCTTTCATCTCAAAAAGTGTTTCACAGTTTGTTAAAGGCTTGCTGCAGAGTTGGAAGCGGATCAAGGTTTCACAACGAGATCATTGTCTTGCACCTGCTCTTCGAGCCTTGCACCTGCTGTTTGCCTTGAAAAAAGCTACTTTCTCCTCCTCCTCCTCCTTCTTCTTCTTCTCCAAGTGGAGAGATAAACACCTCGAGCTGTGACTTTTCAGCTCGGATCTGTCATGTTTTTCCCCACACACAGATGCCTCTTCTTTGCTTTTAAATAGTAATATATGTGAAATATGCATAATGTTTAAAAATTGCTCCAGCCTGCTTGAGTGTGCTGTTCATCTGACAGTGATGGAACAAGTGCACAGTGCATGAAAATGAAATACAAATTGCTGACAAGATATTGGACAGAAGACATGTGGTTGAAACCTGCATGTGCCATCATACAGTTTTTATATTCATGCATTCACTTTTAGTAAGCAGAGTGGGTACAGCATGTGTATGGGACAACATCCGTCCATCCACTTAGGAGCCTCTGTAGTACCATTACCAAACAAACCATTAAAGAACGGCCTGAATTGTTACCTTAAGAAATGACATTTTGCAAAAAAAATAATTAAAAAACTGCCATTCCGAGCTGATCCTGATGCCGGCTAAGTTGCATATACATCCGGGAGCCGTTCATAACTTGTTTGCATCAGTGGAAAGCCAAGCAAAGTGAGTTTACATATTTTTTGTGGTTTGTTTTTGCATTTTGTGCAAGATTTAGTGAAGACATAGCACCATGTTTGGGTCCCAAGAATGTTATCAAGCACAGCAGCAAGAAGGAAAGTGAACCACTTTCAGTTTCGTTTTTAAAGCAGCTCATGCCAAGAGAAATCATAAACTGATGTTAAGTGAGGTTTAATGTCTTTATTTCATATTTTACATCATTTACATGTCTTTTCTAAATGTTTTGATTGCTTTTATATGGAAAAATATGATTATAGTGTTGGAAATTGGTAATATTGGTAATATTTTAGGGGTGGCTGGAACAGATTTTCTGCATTTACATTATTTCCTATGGGAAAATGAGTTTTGCAATACGAAATTTCGACTTAGGAACTCGGATTAATACACACTTGTATTTTTGTATGCAGGTAGCACTGCATTTATTCTCATTTTGTGGTAAGACCTCTGGTCAAAATTTACACACTACGGGCAATTTGGGAACTCCAATTCGACTAATCAGCATATCTTTGGACTGTGGGAGGAAACCGGAGTACCCGGAGGAAATCCACCATGCACGGGGAGAACATGCAAACTCCATGCACACAGACCCAGAGTTGGGTATCGAACGTTGACCCTGGAGGTGCGAGGCGACAGTTATACAGTACATATAAGTCCAGCAGTCCATCATATCCAGGGGCACCACACCAGGGGAAATTTAGATGTGACAATCCATCTACTAAACCTTTATTAAATTGATTTTAGATAAATGCACTTTGTACAAGGCTGCAGACTGTAAATTAATGCATGATCATTAAGGTGAAGTAGTGGTGCAGTCAGGCCTATTTTGCTCAGGCACATCCTCCGCGTCCTCACTGCATCGACACAAGCGCGTTCAAATGCCTGCGCGTGGAGAGACTGACTGACTAACCGGGTGTGTGTGTGTGTGTGTGTGTGGCTGTTTGTGTATGTGTGTGAGGAGGCTGATGCTGCTCCGGTATTTCAGCATCTCTCTCTCTCTCTGTCCCCGAGCTTAATCTCGACTACGACTAAAGACCTCGTTCAGATCCGTGTTTTAATTTAATTTCGGTTCGGTGTGGAGTGCGGAAGCGGTGCAGGTTTCGCTCTCTCGCGCTCTCTCTGTCTCGCGCTCTCCCTCTCTCGTGCTCTCTCTCTCGCGCGCTCTCTCTTCTCCTCTCGTGATGGTGAAAATGGCTCCGCGCTCGTGTGCTCTCGCCGCCGTGCTCTTCCTCTCGGCTCTCTGCTGGCTTTCGCGCGCGCTGAACGCCGACGACGACCCGTCACAGGACGCCGAGTGCAAGACGAAAAGCGTGACGGTGTCGGCGCTGCCGTTCCTCCGCGAGAACGACCTGAGCATCATGCACAGCCCGTCGGCCTCCGAGCCCAAGCTGCTGTTCTCCGTGCGCAACGACTTCCCCGGAGACGTCGCCGTAGTGGACGACCTGGAAAACACCGAGCTGCCCTTCTTTGTTCTCGGTAACTTTGTTGTTATTGCTGGTGTTCTTTTTTTTTTTTTTTTTTAACTGATTGATCTTTTCCTCCTTGGATACAGAATTACAATCAGGCCTTTGATGTGTTTTGTTTTCTAGGTTGTAGCTAAATAACAGGCCTGGCTCACACACACACACACACAGACACACACACGCAACTACAGTACTAGTGACAACACTGCGTGTGTTAATATGTAAAGTGTGTTAATCTAATACAGACTTGTCAGTGTGCTCAGGTTCTCAGTGTTGTTGCAGAGACTCAGCCCTCACTTTACCCTGTGCTGTTATTTACTTTGCAAAAACAAACAAACAATGTGTTTTGGAACACAAACTGCAGTGCTCATACAGTACAGTACAGTACACACAGTATTCATAACAATGTGTTTTTCTGCTTATTAAGATTACATACGCTGCAGGTGAAGGTGTTTCATTATTACAGCATAGTAAAAGAAAACAATGCAAGGAAACAAGAAATAAACAAACAAACAAACGTGCGTTTTTTTAATACAACTTGCAGTGCCCATACACACTTATTTGTAACAGTGTGTTCTTTACTTATTAGGATTTCACACCTGAATGCAGGTGATGGTGTTTCATTGTTACAGCATAGTAAAATAAAACATTGCAAACAAACTAACAAACGTGCGTTTCTTAAACACACAGTGCTAATGCACTCACAGTGCTAGTGCTATACTGTCTCGCTGCTAACAAATATAATTTAAAATGCAAATTATTCATATTTCTTTTGTGTATTGATACTTTACTTTACAGTTTATTATGATTTAGCACTCTGCAGGTGAGGGTGTTTCCTTATTACAGCAAAGGAAAGAAAAAAGTTAAAACAAACAAGCAAATAAACAAACAATTTGCAGTGCTGGTTTTAAGCCCGGATAAAATAGGAGTGTTGCATCAGGATGGGCATCCGGTGTAAAACCTGTGCCAAGTTGTGTGCGGATTGGATAGTCCGCTGAGGCGAGCCATAGACAGAAGCAGCCGAAAGGCTAACAACAACAATGCTCTGATGTATACACACACACTTAGTGATGTTGTTTTATATATACACAGGGGGCATTCACATCAAACTGTGAGTTGTGAAAGTCACAAGAGTAAAAACTCCTAATTCATAATCCTCTGCTACACTAATGACCTTATCCCAGTGTTTCACTAGTGCCTGGATACCGTTAAAAGTAGAAAGTTCTTCTTTAATGCCCAAACGTGGAAATGGCTTAGGGAGGTTAGGACTGTACAGGGGATGTGGCTATACCACAAGAACAGCCAGGTTCTTATAAGGTTCAGGCATTCTACTTGCTGAATGTTCACAGGAACGACTGCACTCGTCTCTGAGCCACCATGACCGGAACCATCACTCATGGATATACGGCCTTGTTTTAAACGTTTGCACGATTCAAATATGTTACAGTGGCCAAGAGTCTCATCTCCATACTGTGCCTGAAGTCTTTTGTAAATATTGATCGGTTTTACGCCTTCATTCAAAAATTTTACCAGTTTGACTTGAACACGCCTCCTGTGTGTGTATACACACACAACATATAAGATTTTTTACAAACCATAATGCTGATCTGTCTATATATGTGCTTCAAATCATCTGTTTTTTGTTTTGTTTTGTTTTGTTTTATTTGCTCCAGTGATACCAGGATAAAACATCGTGTTAAAAAATTATAAATTTGCACTTTACCATGTGAATCATCACTCATTTGTCTTTGTTCTGATAATTACCCCCCATTTAAAAGCAGTAAATGGCGAATTTTCCTTGATTTAGAAATCATACCACTTATTACACCCAGTGCCCATAAAACATCATCCAGGGCCTTGTCTTAATTCACTTGGAAGGCATTTAAGAGCACATTGTGGAGAAAGTTGCTGTTGACTGTAATTGAAGTGCAGAAGTGAGTGGGCTTGGGCAGCATGTGGATTGAGGAGTGAGTTGGCCACTGTCCATGGTGCTGATATTTCACTTTGGTATTTCTGTCTGACTTGATCGTGCTGCTATGACGTCCCTAACATGAGTGCATGGAGCTGATGGGTGATAATTCAAGTCATGTATTCGTCACCCTTTTGTCCTCTTCCAGACTGATCAGTCGTGAAATAAGCCTTTCTCTACCATACATTACACAGACTCCAATTGCTCAAGCGAGAGTTTCTTTAAATTAATTTATTATTTAGCTTAATATCACAGGCTCGGAAATCTACCCTTAGTTAGAACGTATTTCCCAAGAGCATGTCTGACTATGGCTCGGGTTTCAAGAGTTTTTATAGCATCAAACTTACACATTTAATTGCATAAAGAACATAAAAGTCAGCTTCCCATTAGTAATAAATATACCCACATACTGAGTGGAAAGCTACTGCTACAAGGAGTTCTGCTTTAAAGACAAGAACAAGATATGATTAGCACACGTGGCTACAGTATTTATGGCTCCTGTCTTTATGGTGTTTGCCATGTCTTTGAAAATGTCTTTTGCTTACAGTCTAGCAGTCACATGCACTCTCAAGGAAAAGCATTTGTACAGTACTTTATGTATGCAAGTAATTGTTGATTAAACGTATACAGTTATAAAAGTAAAATTGATAATAATCCACAACAGATCCTGAACATTCGGAACGTAATTGCGTGCAACAGTTTCTTCAAACAGTGATCAAAATAAAAAAAATCTACGACACAAGGAATAACTATGCAAACAGTAAACAGCGAGTGATTTATTCTTTGTGTATGTCCAAAGTTAAAGTTACAGAGGCAGACACACATAAACATTGTGGGCCGATTGTTCCTACACTGGGTTGCATCAGCCAAGGCATGCAGTACTCTAGACATCTCCTCACTCCACCCCTATAGCAGACATAACTGGATGGAGACACAGTGAGATAGCAGCAGCTACGGGCTGTCTAGGGAGGGGCCCGGCTTGAGGCCATTAAGTGTGAAGAAATTAATTTTTCCACAGTGAGGTCAAGCGCAAACACCTGTCAAACTGCAACCACCAAGTTTGGACGACCAGGCCGAAACACAGACTACCTTACAATAAGTAGTAGAGATGTGGGGAAAAAAATCCATTCAGTTATACTTTGCGATTCTTTTTTTGTTCGCATTCTAATATCGCCAATCTGAATCACAAATAGATTTTTGAAAATACATTTTTACTTTATATTTGTATGCATTTAAAGTGGTAAAATGTTACTGTTTCTCTATAATCATATAGGTGGTGCGCTTTAAACTATTCACACAGCACAACATCCTACAAGTTTTTTTTTTTTTTTAAATGTACAGTTGTATACAAATGCCCAACCTTACGAATTTTCACCTTGAAAACAGAAGTTTTGCAAGAAATTTACTTCGTCATGCAAATCATTTTCGGCATATGAACTACTAAACCGAGTCGACTTGAGTGCTGGTTTGTGCCTATGTTGCACGAGTTGTGTGCACATCCAAGAGCTGTTAAAAACTTATTTGCATCATGTTTGTGTCAATTTCCCCCAAGTGAAGGGAGTTTACATATCTTTTTGTGTGCGTTTTTTTTTTTTTTTGCATTGTATGCAAGATTTAGTGATGACAGCACCATGGGTTCCAAGAATGTTATCATGACCGGTAGCAAGAAGAAAAGAGAGCCACTTTCCTTTTTGTTTTTAAAGCAGTCGGTGTTAACATAAATATTAAGGTTTAATGTCAATTAATTTCATATATTACTTCATTTCCATGTCTTCATTTCCATATTTCTCATATGCAAAAATATGATTATACTTTTGGAAATTTGTAATATTGGGAATATTTTTGGGTGGCTGGAACAGATTATCAGCAGTTACATTATTTCCTACAGGAAAATGGTTTGCAATACAAATTTTCAGCTTAAGAACTGTTAAATAAAGAACAGCTTAAATTCGTACCACTGTATTTAACTTATTGATTTGCAGTACAAATCGAATCTGCACCGGATATCGTATTGGGTGGTCCCTGGTGATTCCCATCCCATAATTAGGCTGAATAACATGGACATGGTTATGGCCGCAATCAAATCTGGTTGACGCAATATAATCATGCCAGAATTTCTGTCTGACTATCGTATGTATGCTCTGATCTCATTCCACTTTTTTTTTTTTTACCCAGTTGCTGGATACAAGCTGGATACAGTCTATTAATATATTTTTTTTCAGCTTTGCCAAACATAACAAAAATGACAAGTTCTGTCTTGAACATCACATGTTTAAATCATAAAAAAAATGTCTGGAGATTACTTTGAAAAATGTCACATCCGATCTGATAATGTTCCAGCATGTAAGGCCAGTATGGCTCTGATAAGCAGTACTCAGTATCAGACTCGCGTTGATTTTTAACTATCTAGTACCTCATAGAGAGAGGAAGAACATGTACGGGGTGTAAGAGCGGCCTGATAATATTGTCTGCTCTCATGTATGGGATTGTTAACTACAGATGGTACTGAGATTTTCCCCTGCGCAGCTTGTCCCTGCATACAGTGCTACTAACAAGAATTACCAGTGGAGTGTATACTGTCAAATACGTGTAGCCCAAGGTTTGTAGAAGTTGGGAATGTGCTTGCTAGCACTGCTCTCCTGGTGACAAAGGTGGTGACAGCTGTGTTGGGTCTGGCGGTTGGTTTCACTTGGCTGTGACAAGGTTGTCATTTTGAGATGCAGCAAGGAAGAGCTGTCTGAACAGGTCCCAAACAGGAAATATATAGCAGTAGTAGCTTCTACTGACTCTTGCTGAAAAGGAAAGGGGAGAAACAGACAAATACACCCAGGAGTCTGGGGACAGCAGTGTGTGTGTTTCTTGCGTTGTCGCTGCTGTGGGATGATGTTGCAAAGTTGCTGTGGTGAGCTTGTCTTGGAGAAATTCCTAGGCAGTGTGTTACAGCTTTATCCATCATTTCTTTTTTTTGCAGTGTTTGTGGGCTTGGAACAGATGACAAATAGATACTTTTTAAATATCTGTATGCCAAAATAGTACTATTTGTAGTTGAGAGACTTGTTCACAACAACTATATAGTACATTTACATTTAGGCATTTTGGCAGATGCAACTTACATTTTTATCTTATTACAGTTTTTACGTTATATTATTATATACATTAAATGATGATAGGTTAAGGGGTGGTGTTTGTAAAAAGTTCCTCAACTTCAAATCAGGTTCTTTTAAATATTATAGCAGCTTATCAAACATTTATAAAGCTAATTTGTCCTTAGTGGGGATGGGAATCACCAGGGACCACCTTATATAATATTATCACAAATCTGTATCATGATTATACGGTACAATTGTCCAAATTCAACATTACTTTTTTAAGGTTTACTTACAATTGTAAACAAACTTTGTAAATAATTTGCTCCGCCTACAAAGGATGCTGAATAGATGAGAGTGCACCACCTGTAGGATGATAGCGGCACTACAACATTTTACTACTGCAAATGCAAACATACAGTATATAAATAAAAAAAATGCTTTTAGAGTTTTTTGCCACACATACAAGTCTCTAGACTTTAGTAACACTTTCTGTCTTGGTCAGGGTCATGGTGGAGGTGAACTCAAGGAGCGCTGGGTATGAGGTCTACCAAAGGGCACCATGCACACTCCTTCATACCTAGGGGCGATTTAGGGCAGCTTATCCCCCCACTGCCATGTTATTATGTGGTGGGTGGAAGCTGAGTAATCTAGACTAAACCCACATTGACCTGGAGAGAAGATACACAGAAACTCCAACACAGACAGCATCCTAAGCTCTGGAGCCCCGAGATGGTGAACGCACCACCAAATTGAATTTCTGTTGTGCTGCAGCTTTCTGATATGATGTTAATTTTGAAGCAGATACTGTGAAAATCATATAAAAGTCATATAACTACCCACATACACTACCCACATACAGCTGATAGACCTGATTTGTTGTTACAATTGAAAACCGAGTCTGATGTTACATGGAATACACCTGAGATGGAATGGAAATTGAGGAGGCGCTATACCATCAAGTTTTTAATGAAAATCTACACAAGGGACTCCTATAGAGTCTGATACAAGCACATTCACTGATATTGGAATGTATGAAAAATGCATGTTTATAATTAGATACCCAGCATCTCAAAAGGATCATCAGTGCATTTATAGTATTGCTCTGGGATGGGACGGCATTTTTCAGTATCACTTGGCCTTAGTATGTATTGTTTAAACACTTAAATAACATTAAATAGTTTTCAGGTTAATAATAAAAATGTATTATAATTGAAATGGTGACTTCTTAGGGTCACTGTGCGCTTGTCAAGATATGTTTAATGTGTCGGTCTTTAAGTGTTAATAGGAATGCTAGAATGATAAAGAATTGTGAGCTAGAACATGGGCTTTGTAGGAAAACAAGCAAAAGTGTGTATCTCTTTGTGGAACAGATTTGCATATCATGAAGTTTCACACTCATAATTAAAAGTGCATTTTATCTGAATCTACTGTGGACGTGTCTGTCCTTGGAAATGGCAAGCATCACCACATGCTTATGCCATCTGCTTTTAAACACCTCATGCACTTACGCACCTCAAGCACTCATTCCTTTCAAACAAGGGATGTGATTTTAGCAAAAATATGCTTGTGATTTTGCTTTACAGGATGGCAAGCAGTTAGTTAATTAGCTGTATTTATTGAGGTCCAGAAAAAGGAAGAAAGCTTAGGCACCTCACTTAAGCTGGTTTAGCAGCTATTTCTAGCACTGACGTCATTGAGAGCCCCACGCAGAAAGTCGCATGAGTTACGATTTCAATTTCATTCAGGTTGCATGACCACTTATCAGATATGTATCCAATCTAGGACCACACATAAGAGTGACTCAGATCTTATTAAAAACTCTTATTTTTCTTATTTTTAAATGTCTAGGTCATTGGCGGTCATCACTTCATATCATCCTGTATATTTTGATTTTGATTTGATCCGATCTGAAAAAAACATTTGATTTGTGCATTCAGACAACTCTTAAAAATGTCACATTTTCAAAAAAAAAAAATTTATTGAGTCACTTCTGGCTGGTAATGTGACCGGAGCCGTATTGGTCTAATGCAAGCTGTACTGCTGGAGAATTCAGTACACAACCTTGCAGATGTCATCAAACTTGCCCAGATAGTCAGTGGATGAAGCCTGAGCGTTTCACACAAACAGTCGATTTCAGTAGTCATTGAATTGCGGACCCACTTGAAGGAATAACATCAAAGCTGCAGAAAACAAGCTGTGGAGAGATGGTGATTTAGAGAAAAGACTGAAAGCAAACGTGAAGACAAAAGCCCAAAATGCAACACGTGTAGCAATTTAACCACAAAATATTGATCACGAATTGTGATACCTAAACGGCTAAGGTTTAATCTGCAATATTTATATATGTAGGGAACAATATAATGCAAAATGCATCATTGTACCCAATAAAGGGCCTCCTGACTTAAAACTGTGTGTTGGACCACCAAGGCCTCAGTGAGACCCTACAGAGCAGATGCAACCTGCTGTAGGATGGGAGCGCATGGACAAGCTGTCCAATTAAGCGAGTTATGTTACCTTTAGCTATAGGAAGAACATGTATGGGATCATTGTGTCTTGTGGGAAACAGTAAACATACAGCACGTATTGGAGCATGGTACTGTATCTTGTTAGAAACAGAACACACATGTATGGGAGTATTGTGTTTATTGAACAGGATGTGGAACAAGCGTCATGTAAACGTATATAACTGTGCATTTTAGAAGAGTTGGGAGCTTTTTCCTCTTCAGAGAAAGTGCTCGGCTATATTCTAAAAAGAATAATGTCTATTGGCCCCGGACGTGATCATTGCATCTTTGGTTAATCGTCCCTGACCCAGCTCCATCATCACGTGGTGCCGTCCAGTATGTACAAAGCCTCTAAACACTAGCGGTTTGTTCCATGATTTAGAGTTCACCATGAACTTATTGTTAACCATCAAGCAGTGAAGATTTAATAGTCTGTTGAGTTAGCTACTGCTGACATTTCCCAGTATAAAAAAAGAAATTAAAAGACCCAAGTGCATATCAAAATCTGTAATTAGGGTTGCTGGCCTTTATATTAAGGCTTTGGTTTTGTGTTGAGAAACAATGCGATTTGTCTTGTATTTTTGTATGTGTTTTATACATATACCAACTCTGCACATTGTTTTACAAAAAATAGCAGAAAAAACTTAGACTCGTTGGAATGAGGAAGAAATTGATAGGCATTGTGTGAGATTGCATGTCAATGTCATTGTTGCCCTGGTTACTGAGACTTTCATATTGTTCTTAAAAACGCTCATAAACAGAAGGTCACCCGTGAAACACAAGAACCTGTTAAAGTGAGTCTCACTGTAAGGCCGGATACTTTTCTAAACATGAAAATGATTGACGGATAAAAAAATTAGTAACGACGTAAAGAGGCGTTTAGGCTCACAGCAGTTCTATTAAGCTAGCGAACATTAGCCTCTATTACGCTAGCTAACGATACATGGCAAAGTTTACGTTCGGCATATGAACACCCTGCCTGATGAATTTTTCGGCTTAAGAAATTTTCCAAACAATTTGCATCGGCTTATGAACCATTTTGGCATACGAGTGAACGAGCCAAACCGAACCGGATGCCCGCTAAGTCGCGCATGCGTCCGGGAGCCGTACAAAACTAGTTTTCGTCAGTGGAAAGCCAAGGGACGCGCGTTTACATATTTTTCGTGGGTCATTTTTGCATTTTTTGCAAGATTTAGTGAAGACATACCACCATGAATCTCAAGAATGTTTAGCAAGGATGGTAGGAAGAAGAAAAGCGAGCCACTTTCAATTTTGTTTTTAAAGCAGCTGATGCCAGGAGGAATCGTAAATTATGGTTAATGTCTTTTCAAAATGTTTTGATTGTTTTTTATATTCAAAAATATGATTATAGTGTTGGAAATTGGTAATATTGGTAATATTTTTGGGTGACTAGGATAGATTATCTGCATTTATATTATTTCCTATGGAAAAATATGTTTCGCAATACAAATTCTACGTATGATTGATTGGATTAATTTTTATGCAAAATTACAACTGTATATAGTATAAGCCAGTAGCCATGTTTCCTGAAAAATTCAGCTAATATCAGGCTAACTGTTATATTAAGTTGTATAACTTCATAGTCAGTTGAAGCTCAGTGAGAGTTAGAGGATTGCTTTATTTTTTTTTTTTCTTTCAGTTGGTCTTATAAAACTATTGATGTGTTCATATGTCTGTGAGAATGGGTTTCAAAACTTCCTCGTCTTTACACTGACACTGAATGTTTCACAATATTGAAGGACATGACATGTCTGTCTTTCTGTGCAGCAATGCAGAGCAAAGTTTGTCTGATGCTCAAATGAAACATAAACTGTCCCACTAAAGTAATCTGAGTCTGTATCTTTCAAAGTTACGGTCTGTTTAAGAGAATGTTTTGGTTTTTGGTTTCTCAGGATAGTAGTTTGTGGCTGGGAAATATTTTAGTAGTTTTAGTAGGGTGATTTTCACAGTTAATCCAGTTAATTCGAGTTAATGGAATTTTTAAAATGCAAAAAATATGTAAACAAACAAGTTTTGAACGGCTCCCGGACGTATGTGTATATCAGGGCTTGACATTGGCACCCGCCCACCCGCCAAATGCGGGTGAAATTCGGCTGTGGCGGGTAATAAACGCAGTCTCACTAGCCACTTTGGTGGGTAGTTTATTCTTTGATATGACAATATATTTTTGTTGTAGTTTTCTCTAAAGGCATCTGATATAATAAACGCATTGCAACGTAATATTACGCG
>JAQQZS010000001.1:26669487-26685974 GCA_030068045.1 Platyallabes tihoni
TACCTAAAGAGACATAGCTGGCAGTAGGTTCCCCGCTGCCGGCCTCTCTAAAAGGTCACAAATTTTGACACTTCGGCCATTGTGTGCAGGACAGCACCAGCCTGACGCGCTGCCTGAAAAATCTTCTCCCCCCAACTAAGATGTTAGTCTACACGCTTGGTGGGGAGTGGGGATTTTTCCTGAGCGGATTAGCTCCCAGGAGAGAGATAGCCATGAGCGTCTCTCTGTTCTGGGACATCATCATATAGGACTGCGCTTTCATCCATGACATTGAAACAGATCAAATGTCAATATCACAAAAACATGGGATAAATACATCTTATGCCATGAAAGAGTTAACTCATGGAGGTCGCTAGAAGGGGGGAGGAGGCATCCTTGAGGCCCCTCCTCCGGCCACCTGACAGGCACCTGTCGTCTACTTTGAGCGTTTGGGGAATTATTTATTAATTTATTTATTTTTACAGCGAATCGAGGTGTACGCGCGTGTTACCACCTCTAACAATAACTAACACACTGGCTCATCACTAGAGGAGCGCTCTGAAAGTGATAGTTTCCATCTCCGCGGAAGCGGGAGAGAAAGTTTCTTCCGCCCTTCACAAGAAGCGCCGACGCGCGCTTGAGAAGTGGAAGGTAAACGACTCATGATCCGGCGAGAGAAAAGGAAAATTATGTCTCGTGCGCTTCCGCCAGATATGCACGCGAAAAATGCGCTGCGGGTCGCATTAACTCTGCCATCTTTCTGGTAAGTAGTAAGACACTTCTATTTTCGCTTCTTTTTGTTAAAATGTGCTTGCACACACGCACACACACAACATGGATCCTGGAGAGAAAATGATCTGAGGCTGTTTCCAGTTCATGCCTATTTATAACCTCCAGGTGCACCTCACCGGCTGACATCACCTGTCTGAGGTTATTCATGCCAAAATATCTGGCGTGTTTGACACACGTGCATCACAACCGGTTACGAGAATCGTTTCAGCGCAGCATCGAGTAAAGCTTTTGAAAGGGAACTCTTGATTTCTGCTGCGATATTCAGATGGTAGGGTCAGAATTTGGTGGACAGTAAATGTGAAAGCATGGCTTCATCCTGGTACATTTCTTGTCAAACTTTGGGCCCCTTTGTTCCAATTGTCTAAATGCACGGCCTACCTGAGTATTGTTCCTAATCATGACCATTCACAAAGCTACAGTAAGATCTCAAACTGGTTTCTTATACATGACAATGTGTTCACTGCAATTAAATGGCTTCCACAGTATATATATAGACTGTGGAGGCCATTTGACTGCAGTGAACTATTTGTGCATACAGTGTATATATATATATATATATACACACACACACACACACACTAACATACTAACATGACTGTTCAATAAAACAATCTGCATGGTGGAGCTGCATGGTAGAATAGATTTTTGCATTTTACTTATATAACTTAAAAATATTTTTATAGATGTTATGGAATATGAGGTGTATTTGTTTGCCCTAGATTTTTGCAGCAGCCACTCGGTCAAACCAAATAGCCGGGTGAGGCATGAGTAATATCCAAAAAAAGGCAGAAAGATGGCCTATAAGAGAAAACATGGCACATGAGGTGAAGGTCTGCTCTCAAGGTCATGTTGAAGCAGAAACTCTGAAACACTCCTGTGGTTTATAAATGTTCTCCCGCTGTTCATTTCCATGCATTTCGCGACGGCCTTTCCAGGCAAAATTACCATTCAAAAATTTTCAAAGTATTATTTGCATATTAGAGCCGCAGGCCACAGACGCAGGCAAATTTACATGCAAAACCCATTAAACCCAGCTATTGTGCGTATGCATGCACAGTACACCAGGCTCGGTGATGTACAATACTGTATACTGAGTGTTAAAATTGCTGCTGTGAGGTGTACGACTAATCAATCTACAAATAATTGTTGTTGAAAAAAATAATGAATTAAGAATTAATTTTAATTAATCCAAATTTAAAACCGAAATGTAAACATTTAGAAGTTTGTAGCCAACCATGCTATTTACACACGTGTTGTATAATCACATCCCAATCCTATTTGCATCCATTTACATTAACTTTGACTGTTTTGATTTGATGAGGTGGAGACTCCATTCATCTTTAAGTTTCAGTTTATTACTCCGTCCTCTGTATATATGCATGTCACTAAAAGCACTTAGAATCCCCCCTAAACCTAACAGTATTTTTTTGGGGGGGTGACCTGGGTATAAATAGCTGATAGATGGCATGTGGCAGAGTGCAATGGACGCTCGGTTTAAGTAATTGCTATTTAAATGATTTTATTTAAGTTTTTATGTAAGTGTTTATAATTTGTCATTTATATTGTGGTTTCTGGTCTGAAGAAGTTCATCATTAAGTGAGGTGGGCAGTAGTGCTCACTTGGAAGTAGTGCCCAATGGGTGTTACATATTCTTGAGCTGATAAATAAATATTCGCACACATCCTCTAAATGAGATCATTTGGCCGGTTATTTGCTGTTAGCCAATACAAATGCAAATGCTATGTTTAATAGTTATATATTGCAGTTAAAATCACAATTGCAGGATTTGTCATGCAGCCCTACAGCCCAGGTACTAATGCTGATCTACTAAGCTAAATTGCTTTGAATCACAATTTAAATAAAAGCTAGCTTGCAGCATCATGGCGTAGACTCACTCACTCACTCACTCATCGTCTGTACCGCTAGAGTTTTGAGAGGCCTGGAGACTATCCCAAGAGACTTAGGACATGAGGTGGGGCACACCCTGGCCAAGGTGCCAATCCATTGCAGGGTACACACACATGCAAACACCACACATTACAGGCAATTTGGAAACGCTGGAGGAGACCAGACAAGCATTGGGAGAAGATGTCAGTTCCATACACACAGGCCTCGAGGCGGGAATCGAACCCAGACCCTAGAGGTGCACTACGCCACCATGCCGCCATCATCTTGTATAAGCAAGCAATAATGAAAAGAAATATTTAATAAACAGCACCAGTACTGTCAGTCAGCTACAGTACATCACTGCATGCATTATTTTAGGTCGTTATTATTTTAAGGTAAACGTCACAGAGTTTGTTATTTTTTGCTTGAAATTAAATACATAGTTTATTGTTTTTCTTGTTGTCTAAGGTTTTATTGCTCAGTCTTAACATACTGTACTTCTAGTGTACTTCTCTGTGGCTTTCCATCTGTTCTCAGAGTCTCTGAGCTACAAACATCTAGGATCAATGCATCAGGTTTAATTAACCAATACAGTAAGTTATATCCCAATTAGCACTGCACATGCCTGGGTCCGTTTGGCACAGTAGTATGTACCGTATTTTTGTTTTAATGTGTGTGTGAGACATTCACCATATGCTGATACAAATAATATAATGTAATAATAAGATTACTAATAATAATAGTATATAACGCATGGGATGATAAACGCAACCAATGAAATGGTTTGACACGTGCATTATAGCCAATCAAAAATATTTGCTAGAAGAGCATTATAGCCAATCAGAAACATATTGTGAGATTGAACCACCCCCACCCCCCAAAAGCGTTTTGATTGGCTGGTATTGTCCATTCTTTAGCCTCTAATTGAATTTAATTAAACGAGCAGAATGCTTTGATTTTGAGCGTGCAGCAGAGGGTGGAAACATAGTTTGAACGGAAATACAATTTGAACATGCGCAAGTGATTTTGAGTGCACGATTGAGAGCTTGAGTGAACGTAAATAAAATCTGAATGCAAAACAGAGAGTCTTACACTCGGGTTTTTGGCACGGAAATAACGGCATAGTACTCCAACTGCACCAAGTAAACTGACTCGTCTGTTTAAGTCTGGCTTCTTGTGACAGTGGAACACCGTAAATAAGGAAGAGAGATGAGAGAAGTGATCGAGTTGATTAGTGAAATAATAGTGAGAGTGAAATAAGAGTGAATGTACCAGCACGCTGATCAAAGAGAGTGTGCGTGTATGGGTGCATGTGTGTGTGTTTGTGTTTGTATGCGCACTGAAACGCAAAATTTTGATTCTAAGCATGAACTCTAGAATAAAATATATTATACTCACCAAGGCTTCTTCTAGTCTCCCAGAACCTTTAACAATACAGGCTAGTTAACAGTATAGCTTTCAAGCCATCCACTTTGTGAAACCCTTTTATAATTGTTAGCTACAACAGCAGCAGAGAACTTTGATGACCCCATGGTTTTCTAATTCCTGCAGAATTACACGATTTTCATTATTACTAAGTTTCTTCTGTAATACTGGGATAAAAATACATTGTGGTAGTGATTTAGCAGTGAGATATTTAATGTTTCACTCAAACGAAGGGCCCTGTGCCTTTGGTCTTAAAGTTATAGAGGTTTCCGCAGCACTGTGTTTTGAACTTTCAGACTTGCAGATAGTCTGTAGTGTCTTGATGCAGAGGGTGAATACACTTATAAATAGATGCACAATGTTTTTCTGTTGAACTTTTAATGAGCCTGCCAATAAATATGGAGGCGTCCTTAATTTTAGTGCGGTCAGTCTATTTTAATCTAGTTATTCACAGTCATAGTCTCTGATTAATCACGATTAATCCCAATTTTAAAATACTCAGATTTACTTGTATTATAAATGTACAATGTTGGAATAAAAAATGTATGAGGGAACAAAGTATGCAGCTTTTTAATATTTCAAACATTAACATATTGTTTGAACCAAATGTTAAAGTCTCTCGAATGGGATTGGCAATGCATGCAGAGGCTGGGTAGTATGAGGTGTGGGGCAGTGGGGATCGAACCCGGACCCTCAGTTTCGAAAACCAACAGAGTGAGTCACCACTCCCACATCTTACATTTAATATGTTCGTGTAAAAATAGTTCCCCTTGAAGTAAGCTTGAACACAAAACTTTGCTGGTTTTATCCAAACTTCAAACTAGAAGCTTTTTATATTGAAACTCTATGTGTGTGTGTGTGTGTGTGTGTGTGTGTGTGTGTGTATATATAGACATTTTAGGAGAGGTTTACTATTAAAAGAATTGTTAAAACAATGCAAACCTTTATTCTGTATCCATACATGGTTCTGAGTTCCCATATCAGCCATATGATATGCAGCACCTGTTAAGATTGGCACAGATCATTCATTCAAATGACAAGGGCGAAAGAATGCTACATGCAGCTTAGTTAGCATTCTGCCTCTCATAATTACTTTCCATCTGTCTCTGATTCTCTGGTTCAGTGGGTTGTGTACATCGTGGCTTAAATTTCAGTTGTAACAGATGGGTTGATGTTTCAGACCAGCAGTATAAACTCTAAAGAACAGCTCGTATGTATGCATGCAGGCAGGCCTGCTTTCTTGCTCCTGTAAGTAAACTCGAACGCGTCGGCACATCTTTATATGGATGATTAACCTGTAAGTAACCTTTTCTTGAGAGGAGGTTAAATAAGTGGATTCAGGATTGAGGCGTTCACTGGTTGGCCCCCCGTGGACTGTCTGCCATTAACAGGGATAAGAAGACTGACAATTCGAACAGCCCAGGAAAACAAGGGAGGCGAAGCATGCAAGGTGCAGGGCTAATTGCTAGCGGAAGGCTACAGCATCAAATTGATTTTGGCCTTGACACATGACCATGTGTGTGTTTTCACGTATTAAAAAGGATTGGCTGCAGGGTTTTTGACATTATTAGTAGGCATGAGACGATACGCTAAAGCCATGGTACCAGATTATAGACATTTCTCAATACAGGCTTCTGGGTAATGATATTTTCCTAAGACTATATGGACACAAAATATAAAAGTTTAATAAGTTTCTTATAAAATAACAAATTGAACCACTGCAAGACAGGAGATAAAGATATACATACATTTATATATAATACATGCATTTTCTCCCAATTATAAACAACCTTTTCAGAGTCATAATTGTATTTCATGATGGGTATTAATATGGAAGTGTTCTTTGAACGCATTAAATGATTAAACTAAATTAAAAAAAAAGTGTCATCACAGTTTCTACTGCTGTCTGACATCTATGTGAAATGCATAAACACGCAGGAACGAGTGTCACTTACATCAAGAGCTGCACACAGGAATTTCATTTTATGAATATGATTTTATGAGATTGCTCAAGCCAGCTGTGGTGAGGATTAGAGCGTATGTACAGTACTGTGCAAAAATCTCAAGCCTCTCCTCATTTGTTCAAATTAAATTTAATTATTCAACTGAAGAAATGGGAACAAATGTTTTACTGCGAAAGGCTGCACAAGATGCAATTTTAATATGTGTGGGTTTTTTTTCTTTATGTAACAACCTCAGTAGCGGCCTCATTTCCCCTCTCATCTGTTCCAACCACTTAGCATTCAACATCACGAGTATACTAATCACCGGCCAGATCGTCTGCTATTATCTGTTTCTGTGTCTCACTCAAGTCAAGTCAAGTAGGCTTTTATCGTCATTTCAACCATATACAAAAATTAACAACATAAATGAACAAAACTAACTAGCTAACTAAGAAACCTAATTAGCTGACTAGCTGAGACAAGACTGATTGACATTTTTAAATGAACAGATCCTGTTCTTTAAAAATAAAGTCCTATCTAAGTCCTATACAAAAAAGACAACATAAAGTGCATGTGTGAATGTGCAAACAAAAGCGACAAAGTGACAACCTGACATGACGCATTTCAATACTTTATGGTGATGAGGTAATAAGTTGACGGAGGAGAAACAGTAAAATATTCCTTGTAAGTAGCAGCGAAGATAGAAAAGAGTTTTGTTCAAATAACAAAGTTATACATATTGTGCAAAAGAGCAATTACTGGTTGGTATGAATAATTGTTAGATGGTTGTTGATCAGTGTGTTTGCGCATGTGTGTGTTTATCAGGTCAGTGCCAATGTTTTGAGGTAGTTGAGTTTATCTGAGTGATTGTATATATGTGTGTGTGTGTGTGTGTGTAAGTTTTTTGTCACATATAGATTAGTGCACAGAGAAATTTGTTCTTCTCATATCCCAGTGTAACTGGGGTCCGAGCGCAGGGTCAGCCAGGATATCGCGCCCCCGGAGCAGAAAGGGGTTAAGGGCGTTCCCCTATGTTTATCAGTCCAGTCCCTTTTGTTGAGGAGACGGATCGCTTGTGGAAAGAAGTTGTTGCACAGTCTGGAGTGCCCGAATGCTTCTGTACTTTTTTTTCCAGATGGCAGGAGAGTGTGTGTGTGATGGGTGTGTCCGGTCAGCCACAATGCTGGTGGCTTTGCAGATGCAGCGTGTAGTGTAGGTGTCTTCGATAGAACGATCTTCTTGGCTGTCCTCACTATCCGCTGTAGGGTCTTGTGGTTTGAGATGGCACAATTCCCAAACCAGACAGTGATGCAGCTGTTCAGGATACTCTCAATTAGTCCCTCTGTAGAAGATAATCTGTAGAGAATCGGTGGTGTAAGCTGGGCCTTCCTCAGCCTTCTCAGGAATAAAAGACGTTCTTGGGCGTTTTTGTGCAAGGAACTGATGTTGAGAGACCAGATGAAATTATCCTCCAGATGGGCACCCATGAATTTGGTGTTGTTGACGATCTCCGCAGAGGAGCCGTTGATGTTCAGCAGAGAATGGTCGCTCCGTGTCCTCCTGAAGTTAACAGCCATCTCTTTTGTTTTAGCAACATTCAGAGGCAGGTTGTTGCCTTTAGCCTCTGCACTTCCTCTCTGTATGCTGACTCGTCGTTCTTGCTGATTAGACCCACCACGGTCGTGTCATCAGCAAACTTGATGATGTGAGTCGAACTGTGTGTCGCTACACAGTCATGAGTCAGCAGTGTGAGCAGCAGGGGACTGAGCACACAGCCCTGGGGGGCCCCAGTGCTCAGTGTGGTGGTGCTGGAGGTGCAGTTCCCGATTTGAACCTGATTCCTCAAGTTAGATGCTTGTCTGAAAATGAGAGCCAAAAAAGCTTGGAGAGCTATTCCTCAAGAATACATGAACTCTTTAAAACCTGCAGGGCGATCAAATTTGCATATTATGGGGCATGGCTTAAGCCTGTGGGTTGCTTCGTTACTGATCGGAAGGTCGGGAGTTTGAGCTGTAGCACTGCCAAGATGCCTCTGAACCCTATCTGCTCCAGTGGCGCTGCAACCTGGCTGACACTGGAGCAGATAGTAAATAATTTTACTGTGCTGTAAGGTACATGTGACAAATAATTGAACATTATTACTATATCTCCATTTCCATGCGATGAGTATCATAAAATAGGGCAATAATTCTTTTTGGATACAAAATCAGAAACTTTCCACATTGATGTCAAACCTCCAGTATGCTCCTGCGACACTAATAAGCATTGCGCTTCCTTTCACACATTGTCTATAGCCCTGAGGTGTGCATGTATGTCATCACGGTGCATGCCACAGAGATGTACTGTACGTTGTGTGAGCTTGCTCCCATGGTTGATGCCATGAGCATGGTGCATTGGGCTTCTCGTGCCTCCTCTGGTGCTACGTTATCTAATAATTCATAGCATTTTATTCTTTGCTTGGTTTATCACTGCAGTTTTGCACACTCATGTCTCTCTCTCTCTTTCTCTCTCGCTCGCTGTCTCACACACACACACACACACACACACACACAATGTTACACTTTTGCATGTAGAAATAAGATGAAAGCACTTTCAAAAAAGTACACGGCCCGAGATGCTTCGTCTGTAATATTGTCTGAGGAGGATGATGAATTTTTAGAGGCTATTTAGGTATTATGTTTTCCAAGTGCAGGCTTTGTGTTTGAGACATGTGCTGTAACGCTTCCCTCTGATCAGCTTAACCTGTTTGGACTATTAAGTCAGCCTTTTTCATTAGAATACATTATGTTCCCACTTGCAAACTTCTGCCAGCAAGGTTCATTCCATGTAAAGAGAATTGAACAGAAACGTCACGATACACACAGAGGAGCAGAATTTATTTCAACCGTATTTTGCATCATGGTCCTAGAGTATTAAAATGTGGTCTCATGCCTGATCGTCAGACAGAACAGTTTTTCTGACAGGCAGAACATTGAAGTAGGAATGATTGTAGAGTCTTACCTTACTGGGGGTAAAAAGTTCACCTTTGACATATGTGTTCATTATCTTTACGCCCACACTAATGTCTCGTGCAGTGATAATGTAGAATTGCAAAAAAGCCGGGCCTGTGTATGATGTGTGTTTCATCTGCCTGTCTTACAGCCTGCAGCTAACAAAGATATATTTCTAGAACTTGAGAAAATTCGAAAGACTTAAGAGTTTCTCCGGCATTCTCCTGTCATACATATTTAACACACATGCCATCACTCTCCAGGCAGCCGCAGGTGACTGTGCATTTATGGCCTGACTCTATGAGCCTTTCCTTTTTTTTATTATCAGCATTTATCTTATCCATTGTTTTACTGGGGGAAAATCAGTCTGCAGGTCTTTAGTTTGTATCAGTATAAGAAAGGCTTTACATGACAACCAACCCTAATTTATTAAAGGGCGCAACATAGGCTGAAGAGATTGCCCCCGATGAGAACGCTAAAGGTATTTATTTGACCCGGAGGCAGGTTTGCTCTAGTTCCAAATCCTGACTCCAGTGTCTAATAGTGTTCCAGGTTTACACTGGAGGGGACATGTTCAATTATGGTGCATCATGAGAGGCCGTGTCCTGGCGCTAATAGCAGTAGTGAATGTAGGACACAGTGGGGAATCCTGGCGCATGTCCTGCTCGAGTTGTTTCCGTGCCCTGAGGAATAATACTCAATGAACTGCACGCTCCCAGATAATGAAGTGGATAGATAGCTAGCCAACGATCCTACAATTTGCTCGTTTTGCCTTTTCGCCACTGTAACTTGCAAGTCAAGTTAAACAATATTTGACGCGTTTGCAATTTGGGTCACACCGCAATACTCTTTAATGTTATGCGCAATATTAGTATTATTAATATTGATTATGTTTATTTGGTCAGATTATAATATTAATAAAACAAACAAACAATTATTATTATTTTTTAAACCTTGCACCTTGTTTCCTGGTGGTTTATGATGCTCAGGGTTAGAATGAGGCTGTGAGGGCGTGGCACTAAGAGCTGTAGGTTCAATTAATTAAATCACTGGAGCCATTTTTAATTTAGAATCAATTTAGTTGAGTTATTTAATTGAGTTATTTAGGTAAACTTTTAAATGGTAAATAATCTAAAATTTACAAATTCATCAAAAAAATTCCCTATAATAATTCAGGCATGGTGGGTCGCTATACATTCACAGCAGGCAATTTTTTAAAATTTAATGTACACTCATAAGTAAATAATAATTTCCGTGTCTCCTTTCTGCTTCAATCTGCTTCGCTTCTCACAGCTTTGGTAAGAAAAACGAACAAAACCACTCATTGTTTATCGAACGGTAAACAGTTTGCAATTAAAGAAAGTGTCGGTAACATGCAGGGTGATGAATTTGAGTAGCAAAGACTTCTTTCATTCACTTTCTAATAATGATAATACACACATCCCACACACTGATAGCAGCAAACTGACGCTCGCTAATCATAGGCAGTATCATGTAAATTAACTTTTTGAGAGTGAGAGAGAGAGAGAGAGTGAGAGAGAGCACTTCCTAATTCGTGAACTTATTCCTCTTCCTTCTGCACGGGGCTTTACTTTTAACATCTCTGTGTCCAGTTGAGTCTCATGCAGCGCCGTGTCGTAAAAAGTTAAAACACAAAACACCTTTCACCTGCAACACAGTAAAATGTACTCTGGGCTATAAGGGCAGTGAAAATAATGGTAGTTTCGTTTACTGCATGCTTCTGTTGCCCATGGTGGGTTTAATGACTGTAAAGGGGTCTTTAAAAGTCTCATTCGGTCATTAGCTGCTCTGTAATAAGGCACTGTGTGATGAGATCAGACTCCTTGTTTACATAAGTAAAGATTCAATACAATATAAAAACAACCCCATGATTTGAATGATAATGTAATGTAATATATTATATTATATTATATTATAATATAATATAATATAATATAATATAATATAATATAATATAATGTATTCATTCATCATCTATACCACCCTGAAGGCTATTACTGAAGTTAATACTTTATGGTTAATGAAATCAATGAGATTGCTATACTGCTATTTAACAATTCATGCTATAAGAAGGTAATTTACAGTATGAGGACACCCGGTAATACAAATTGTTAATAAAAATAAGCGCAGAAATACAGTGATCCTTCGATAAAAAGCAAATGCGGAGGAACATTTGCATTGTCAGTTTCAAGAGTCAGTCGTCAGTGAGACAGGGTGGGCTGACGGATATGGACGAGAGTTGAAAGCTCCGGGTAAAGGAACAATTCCCAGTAGAGACCAGCTGAAGCAGAGGATAAGAGATATGACATCAATCAAATAGTTTTTGATATAATATCTACTCTGGCTATCCATCATACTCTACATGTGTGTAGGAATGAGAATAAAACAAAGCGTCCTGTCGTCTAAATGTCCATCAACCGCTGTCCGCTTGAGTATATTTCAGAATTTTAGGAAGTAAATGCAGAATGTACCAGGGAACATAAGAGATTGAAGAGGGTTTCACATGCGTAGCCGCACAGGCGTCCTAATGGCAGCAGATTATAACCTGAGCATGTTAAAAAATACTTAGAAAAGCAAGAGGGCCATTCACACACTATGTTGTCATAGGGCTGTTGTCATAGTGCTTGGGCCCTAAATAATTAACCTGTTTCTCTGATATGCTTCTGAAGCTCTGAACCGCTTGAAAACGTCATTCATAGAAATGCGTAACAGCTTCATACATTATTTTTCAACTTAACAGCACTAAATTCTGCAACAAAAAAAATATGATAACCATCCTGTACGTATTTATCTCTATTTATTACTGTATGAATGAATATGATTAACTGCAAATAATGGAATATTTGGAAATTATTAAATTAATAGCAGTAAATTAATTAAATGCAGTTAATAGCAGTAAAATATGTGCACTAATTTACAGTGCATCCGGAAAGTATTCACAGCGCATCACTTTATCCACATTTTGTTATGTCACAGCCGTATTCTAAAATTGATTAAATTCATTTTTTCCCTCAGAATTCTACACACAACACCCCATAATGAAACAAAAAGTTTACTTGAGATTTTTGCAAATTTATTTAAAAAAATAATAATTTGAGAAAGCAATTTTGCAGCTTAATTGGAGTCCACTTGTGGTAAATTCAGTTGATTGGACATTATTTGGAAAGGCACACACCTGTCTATATAAGGTCCCACAGTTGACAGTTCATGTCAGAGCACAAACCAAGTCGAAGGAATTGTCTGTAGACCTCCGAGACAGGATTGTCTCGAAGCACAAATCTGGGGAAGATTACAGAAAGATTTCTGCTGCTTTGAAGGTCCCAATGAGCACAGTGGCCTCCATCATCCGTAAGTAGAAGAAGATCGAAACCACGAGGAATCTTCCTAGAGCTGGCCGGCCATCTAAACTGAGCGATCGGGGGAGAAGGACCTCGATTTCCGTGGTCCGTGGTCCATTTCTGTGTGCATGGAGTTTGCATGTTCTTCATGTGCTTGGTGGGTTTCCTCTGGGTACTCCAGTTTCCTTCTACAGTCCAAAGACATGCAGATTAGGCTAATTGGCATTTACAAATTGTCTGTGGTGTGTGAATGTTGACCGAAGGATCCTACCACGGTTGTACAAGATGGGAATAAATACAATGGTCACAACTGGCCTCATCAGCTGGAATACAGAGGTTCCTAGATGGATGGATGAATGAATGAATTTGTGAATGATTATAATGGTTGTTTTGTAATTTTGTCTGAAAAAAATTTTTTTTTATAAACATAAACAAAAGAGGAAGAGTCAAATCTGCTATCCGCAGCTCCTCCTAAACCAACCTTTTTAAAAAGCATAGTACGTTTAACTTAATTTTAACAATCAGAGTCAAAGAATGTAACAGACAGAGGTTTAGTAATGTAGCTATATGGTAATACCATACAAAAAAACCTTCACTGAACAATTATTAGGAAGCACAGGTGTGCTATTTCATTTTTAGAAGCAGGTGACACATGTCTTCCTTGGAAGACTCATAAATTATTTCTATAGCAACAGCTCGTTCACAGGAAATGGGATGGCGGGCGCTCCATATCATCTAAGACTAAAATATGCAGATTTATAAGAAGGTGGTAGAGTTTAACAGAGTAGAAATTTTGGTTGTTGGCGCCGTGAAACTGTACATGTTTATGAGTCTATTATCAGTGTTTTATGTCACATGTCCGTGTAGCATTTTATGCTTTATCTCAATGTTAAAATGAGAAAAAAAAATGCTGCTTGTAATTTTACGAAGAAAACTGCAAACCACAAAGACCTTGGTGCGGAAGGCTGTCTCATGCCAGTTACAGCTTTACCTCCGGCCACACTAAACACACCGTAATAGGATGAAAACTTTCCTGAAAACACAGCAACTCAGCGGCATCATTATCAAATTGTCATTCCTCTCCATAATGGATGCCTGTGCCATGCTGGTCATTAGATTTAACAACAAACACTATTTCTGGCCAGCATATTGGTTGACAGATGTCATCTTGCAGCCCCTGAGGCGAAGACAGATGACCTGTCAACATAACTGAAGCAGAGAAATTGCTGTCTGGAGGAAAAAATAAAGCTAAACATGTCCACTTCCCTCATATCCTGTATCGAAGATCTCCTCATCTCCTGAACATCCGTGTGAAAAGGCCAAGGTTCCTGAAAGGTGCGAGCTGTTGGATTTGAGATACTCGAGAGATGAGCTTTCTCTGATGTGCAGAATATTATTCTTTTATCTTCCGTCTCACAGACCTCTTTAATTGTTTTTCCCCCCTTTGTAGTTATTTTGTAGTCTATTAAAATCATAGGAAATTAACACAGCATTAGGGGATTCGGAAATGTGTATTTTAAAATATTTCCTGAATGCTTCATTATACATCATATTGCATTTGAAAAATACTTTGAAGTCCACTCCAGAAATATTGGCACCCTTTGTAAAGATAGGTAAGAAAGGTTATGAAAACATGAGTCTAACAGGAAACTAAGCATAAATTAGATAATTAACAAACCAAAATATAATAAATCCCCAAGTCATCCATTTATTAATTTGTAGATTGGATTCCCCTGGTCCCTCCTAATTTAACCTTTGCTATGCATGAGGCTAGAGATTGACCAGTGTTTGATTATCAGGTGAGATAGAGCATGCCGTCCCACCCGCCCGGAGAGCGTGACCAGTTCTGCTTCCGTTAACATCCTGTCTGTAGGTTTTTCGGAAATCAAACTCACAATCTTCAGATAATAAGGCGATAGAGTTTGACCACAGTGGTGGGATGTGGCTGTGTGTGTGTGTGTGTGTGTGTGCTATATAGTTAAATCCAGTTATGTTGCTCTCTGGCGTATTATGAATTATGTTTTATGTGATAAATGAAATTATGAAGGTCAGCTTTTAAGACAAGTCTGAAACTTTGCTATATGCTTTTCAAACTGTTCAGTTTTCAAATGATGCTTTAAAATAACCTGCTAAATAACTTGTAAAAGTGTAAATTAATTGTAATTCAGAACCAGACCGGAAATATTGTGTTTGAAGGCATAAATAAAATCTTCACAAAGCCTTTAAAACTGAATTACAATTGCTCAGAGGTGATGCATGGACTCATCTCTGCTGATGTATCTGTAGATGCATTGCTTAAAAGCTTCCTGAAAATTAAATTTGCTTTGAGCTGAAGATCTATCGCCAGGTGGTTTAGCTTAAAAGCACCTTTTATATAACGCTCGGCACTGACGTTTGGATCGAGTCATTCTAGTTTATTCAGCTGGCTTCATGCTGCTACTTGTGTAACAAGAAGCTGGAAAATTCTTCTGTCTATTACAGCATTCCTCATAATTTTAATGGATTGTGCTTGAAATTACAAAGGAACTGAATACAAAAGAGGCCTACGTAACCATTAGGTGTCTTTCCAATAGATGTTTAAATTGAGCTATAAAGCAGCTTGATGTGCAGGCTGAAATGACAGCAGAATAAAGATCTCTGAGGTTCTTAAGTGGGCCTTGAAGATATGAAGACCTCTTTTAGACACTGATTTACAAGCTATTGCAGTAAAATGGACAAGTTCATATAAAATATGACCCTACATTCGATTTATCTTGTGAGTAAAAACTTATGTATATTATTATTTGGTATTACTATACTATATATTATCAAAACCATCATATAACCAGTATATTTTCTCAAAACTATTTTTTGTATTAGCTGATATAGATATAGTTATTATTTGTGTACATGTACCTTTTCAAAATGAAGTCTTAAGGGTTTGAATCCAAACTGTTCATAATCACAATCTAACCACATACATCATCAGCAGTGTTACACCAGTGCTGTTGTGCTAACCGTTGACTGTGTTTAAACAGTCATGACTATATTCATATTTCATTCCTAAAGTTATTGAATTCATTTATATAAGGAAATAATTAAAACTGCATTTCCATAAGGTATGTGGAGGTGAGTTCTTTGTGCAGTTCTCTCTCAAAAATGTGAGATATGATTATGGTTGTATCACCAGTCTATAGCCTTTATTAAGGTTGAAAGGAGTCCCACTCTCTTGGTCCGATTGCTTTGTAATGAAATTCTTACTTTCCAAAATGGTTGGACATTTCATTATATCAGACTTCAACACATTTTCACTGATTTGCATACAGTAAGTGGCCACCTGACCATCTTACACATTTGTCTATAATGTCTTTGTATACTTTCATGCTTAAACTTTGCTTCACTGGAATTAAGAGACTCAACCATATTCCAGCTTGACAATGCCCTTGTGCGTACAACGAACTTCATAAAGACATGTAGTTGGAATGGAAGAACTCACTGCACAGTGCCCTGACCTCACCTCTGGAACACTGGAACACTGACTGCATCCCAACAACAGTGCCTGACCTCAGTAATGCTCTCATAACTGAATGGACACTTAGGCATGTTCCAAAATTTAGTGGAAAGTGTTCCAAGAAAAATGTTATAAGAGCAAATGATGTTCAAAAAGCATGTGTGCAATGGTCAGGTTGTCCACATACATTTCACCACATACTGCACTAGCATAAGGACCCGTCGTTGACGGGAAAAAAGTGATATTATTATTTCAGGTTGAAGCCCACGTACATGTCTGCCTGTCTTTCTGTACAGCAGACCTCTCTGCCTAACTTGCTATACAAAGAAATAAGGTTGAGTATCTTAAGCTTTTTTATACTAAGTTGTACTTATTTCTTTCATAGTCTGCTTGGCTTTTTTTGAAGTAACCGATACCGGGGACCGATACCACGGTCTGAGAAATGTCTATTTTTGAGCGAAATTGTCCAGAGGAGGCTCAAAAGTTAGTGCATTTAACACAAGTAATTTAATCAAGCACGAGAGTTTCACGCCGCAACGAGGCATATTACATGTTAAACAATTCTGCGTCTGTTTCTGTAAATTTAAATCATGTTTTTATTAAGTACTCGGTATCGGTGAGT
>JAQQZS010000001.1:26692739-26709084 GCA_030068045.1 Platyallabes tihoni
TGAGTTTTGATAGCATGCTCCACGTTTTATGCCAACTTCCTCAGTTCATGTTTTGTTTGTTTGTTTCATTATTATTAAAGACTTGGTGTTACACCTTAACCCCCTCTGCGCCTATGCCTCACCCACACCCACAGTCCAACATCTAACAGAACGTGACAAAATGCCATATAGACCACAATTGTCCCATTTTTGTCTGCCTAGTCAGACAGCCTTGCAGAGGTAAAATGAAGGACTTTAAGCCATATTTAGTAAATCAGTTTATGTTAAGCTCAAGTCTGTTGTCTAGCATTGGCATCAGACCAGTAAAGGCAAAAATGCTGGACCTCATATCAGACAAAAAAAAGAGTCCACACTAGCCTGAAATATCAGAATTACATTTAGCATAATATAATGTAAAGCAACATGATGTACAGTAAAAACCATATGTCCTGTCTATAACAGCACACTGCCCGGCATATCTGTCAGGCCATCTGTATTGATAGAGCATATTGTTTTATACACGACTCTCAAATTTATACTGTATCTCTAAATTATGACCAAAACTTTTTAACAAGCTGAATAATAAAGTATTCATGAACCACTGCTTATATTACATGCTATACAATGGAATAAACATTTAAACTTCGGTCAGTGGGAAATTAAGAGCTGGGCAATTCTGCCATGTATGCTCTGTTGGAGCACTTTGTAAATAACAATACTAATCAGTTGGAGAAAATACATGAAATCACAAAGCAACATACACATGCACTTATTCAGGCAGGATTTCCTGGTTTTTCAATTCAGTCTAGGTTAAAAGAATTCCTGCAATGCTTGTGAAGTTCAGCTGCAGATGTGTGAGCCCATCCTCTTTAGTGGAGAATGCAGGATTAACACCGGATTCAAAAATGCATCTAGTTTTAAAGAGAACTATGAGACAATAATGGCACAGCTGGTTTAACAGAATAGTTCGCTGTAAAATTATTAAAATGAAAAGCCTGTGCTTCATACATGTCCCTTTGAGAATCATGCTAGTGAAAGCTTATGTAAAATTTTGCTACGTTCTAATGCAAAGATTTAGTTTCATTATATGGTTAGTGTATGTACGCAGGGCGGCACGGTGGTGTAGTGGTTAGCATTGTCACCCTGTACCTCCAGGGTCCGGTTTTGATTCCTGGCCAGGTTTGATTCCCGTCTCTGTGTGCATGGAGTTTGCATGTTCTCCCCGTGCTTGGCGGGTTTCCTGCGGGTCCTCTGGTTTCCTCCCACAGTCCAAAGATATGCAGATTAGGCTAATTGGCGCTCCCAAATTGCCCATAGTGTGTGAATGGGTGTGTGAGTGTGTGTGTGTGTATGTGTGTGTGCCCTGCGATGGATTGGCACACTGTCCAGGGTGTACCCAGCTTGTGCCCTAAGTCTCCTGGGATAGACTCCAGGCCCCTGCGACTCTGAATACAGGATTAAGCGGTATAGAAGATGAATGCATGTTACAGAGAAACTCAGTCTTTTGTTTCATTTATTAAAGAAAAAATATTGTTAGAAATGTTAAAGATGGATTTTGTGTAACATTTTTGTATTTTTTTTAAATTCACTTTTAGATAAGCAGAATTTTCGTTTAAAACGTTCTTAACAATTGTACATTACATAATGTTTTGGTCTCTTCACTATTCTGTTGAATGCACTAGCGAAGTTCAGCTATAAAATTTCCCTGCCAGTCTCGCCATTGAATCTCAGAAGCGTTTTAAATACTTTAGAAGGTTATTGGATGCTAACACTTTTATTTATTATTTGAAATTTAAGGTCTGATTTGCTTTACCAGTCTTCTGGATTTTCTGATTAAGTAAATGTTTTTGAGTGTAAGGTCAGTGTTTCACAGTTTTTCAGTGTTTGTAGGCCAGGGGTAGCTCAGTGGTTAAGGCATTGGACTACGGTTCAGAAGATCCCAGGTTCAAACCCCACAACCACCAAGTTGCCACTGGTGGGCCCTTGAGCAAGGCCCTTAACCCACAATTGCTCGGATGTGTAATGAGATAAAAAAAAAAATAAAAATGTAAGTCGCTCTGGATAAGAGTAATGCTAAATGTAAATGTTTCAGGTTGGCGGTTTAAAGTTTTAAAGAGAGCCACAGCTTCTCAGTGTCTTTAAGGTCACTGTACATAAAACCACTAAAGATTTTAGGCTTGCAAAGTGTTGCAAGGGGATGTTTTGGCTCTGATAAGCCTTCTCATTAACAACACTTTAAAATCTTTCTTTAAAAAAAGTCCTGAGTGTATTAACAATGCTGCTGCATTTTTGCATGTACAAAAAAAAAAAAACATTCACATACCACACACAAGGAGGCACTCTCCAAAACTGGTAAGAACAAGGAGTCACTTAAAATGCAGTTGTTACTGACGCATGAAAATATTCAGATGTCAGACCATATAATACATAAAATATGCTTTATATTATAAAAGAAATGCAGAGTTGTCGGTAAGAATGTTGAAAAAACCCAACTGTATATATTGCAGGATAATGTTCGCCAATGTGTATTGCTTGGTCTTGTGATATGTATCATGTGATATCTTTACACCTTCAACTTTTGGCAGTAGGATAACCTGAGTATTGTGGAAATACCATTTTTATGCGTAAGACCTTGCCTCGTGTCTGTGGTGCTCGCCAAGGTCTTACTGTACGTGGAATAGGGGTTTTTGTTAAGAAAATAAAGAAAAAATAAAAGATTAGGGTGCAGAGTCAAAATGTGCAAGTGTGAATCAGAAGCAGTGTCCAGCAGGCATGGACAGAGGCGGCTCTTGCAGGCTCCTTTGCAATATTTTCACATTAAAGGCCAGAAGGCCACTCACAGTCCATTGGTAGCAGCAGCAGCAGTTAAAAGCGATAGAGCCGGTGTGGCTATCGTGATCCAGTAGCTGTAGCATGTGTCAGTTACTGGTGGATCCACGCATATACAGTAGACATATAGACCACATGGTGGGTACATGTTTGTACAAAAATGGTCACTCAAATAAGTTTTTAAACCATTGTTTTGGTGAACAAAGATTTGTTTATAGGTCAGTGCATGTTTTTGCCCCCTCAATGAAGCTCAGACTTTCAGCTTCTTCATCCTCTGTCTGCAAGTAGGAGCTTCATGGGGGGCCATAAACATACACTGATCCAAAAACAAACTCTCACACACTTTGTGCCACTACGTGATTATATACACAGCAAGTATCTGCATGTCTGCGTCCCTACACCCTCTGTGACTGCACTAAGTGATCAATAAATCAATAAATAAACACTCACAGGGATGACAATAGGGAGGAACCTTAAGAGGAACCAACCTCTACAGATAACCCATCCTCAGTTGGGGGATACCAGATAGATATAGCAGGGATACATTTGCAGTCATACCATGTGCTATGAGACTAAATGTTCTGTATAATGGGAAAGGTGTCTAACTTTATGTAAAGTCCTCTTTTGTTGTTGGAGCATCAGGTGCACAACTCTTTGTGGGAATTTCAGAGTGACTGCTGTCACAAGTCATCAGAAAATAAAAAAAAATGATTGCATCAGCCATGTCCAAGACTTTCCATGGTCAAGTGAAACCATCCTCAGTCAAAACACGCATCCCAAGCAAACCAGCACAGGGCCATCCTCAGCAGCAAGGCAGAGAACGAGGAGAACGGCAATCAGAAGCAGGGCAACAGGTTGTGTCAGATAGGTCAGGAGGGCAGAAGGGGTAGAGATCTCAGGCAGCTCAGGAGTGCCATGTGTAGCTCGACAGAGAGAGTGAGTGAGAGAAAAGGTATACTCACAGTCTCATAACGGATAAGGTCAATGTATATTTTTTGCAGATTGCAAGCAGGGACTCCAGCAGGAATAACTTTAACAGCATAACTAAAATTAAAAGCCAGAAGTAAACACAGACATGAGGAATTCCCTGGGAAGTAAAGCAACCAGTTACTTTACCGTCAACAAGCCTGAGTGATCAGTGAGAGGGGAAAGAAGGCATCGAAACATATTAGCTCACTATAATACTCAGTGTCCATGAGTCCTCCAGATCTGCTGCTTTACCTAATTACACATTTATTCACAGTAGGCTTACCTAAATAGATAAGATTTCAGCCTAGACTTAAACACTGAGACTGTGTCTGAGTCCTGAACATTAATAATTGGAAGGCTATACCTATTTCATAACTTTGGGGCTTTGTAAGAAACAGCTCTTCCCCCTCCTGTAGTTTTCATAAAAAAACGAGGTACTGACAAGCAGCCTGCATCCTTTGATCGAAGCAGGCATGGTGGATTAAAAAACACTAGCAGTTGACTCAGCTACTATCAAGGTCAATAGTAGTATTTTAATACTTTAATATAATCAATAAAATGTCTTGACAGGAATGCCTATTTATTGTTTCATTGCATATATTTATTGGTTTTGGCCTGTGAATAATATGCTTGGATGGTGGATTATCTTTTTTTCATTTTGGACCCTGGCTTATCTGCTAGTGGTAGTATTTCTTAATAAAAATCTGTACTTGTACCTCATGTAATTTTAATAATTTTATAATTTTTTTTAGCAACAGAACATGATTAAAAAACACGATTAATTATGATGTCTGTTTATCTAAGGAGAACTGAAGGTCCTGAAGGTGTGCTTCGCGTCTTTAAGAATAACTACTGGTCTTGGCATAGCATGCAAGGCTAGTTTAAATGCCAGCATGTTTGTTCAGCTGCACTGAAATGTGAAAATGATATTGCAAGTCATCCTCACTAAAACCCTCACATCAGTGTGCTCTCTTGGCTTCATTCAGTGTTGTATTATTGTTCACCACCAGGAAGAGGAGTCGCACAAGCATGGGAGCTTCCCTGTAGCTGGCACTTCATGTTCTAAATGATAAATCCAAAGATTTGTGCAAGGACGGTGGAATTAAATGCAATGATGATATGCAATTACAAGCAGCGTATTTTTTCATGTTCCTGAGGGGCCTGGCTGTGTCTCAGGATCTGTGCATAAAATACTGTCTCATTTTCAACTAATTAAAGTTTCTCTAGTGCTGGTTGATTGTGCTCCATCACTGCCTGTTGTTGGACAGATTTTTAGTTCAAGATGGAACGTTTAGGTTATAATGAACACTATAATGTCTGCTCGGCATTTGCATCAAGAGAATTGCTGTATTTTCCAGGCAGAAGCATGCGTGAATAAATAAATAACTAATACTTCCTTGCATAATTTATTACTGGCTGGTTTTGTTTATGGGCAAATGGAATCACTGTGTACAATTAAATCTTGCAAGCTAAACATATCTGTCAGCAATTTTTAGATATCTGGCACACGTATTTGTTACATAAAGGTATTTGTCATAGTTTCCCTTCAAAGAATTGAGGGTGGTATCATTCAGCATTTTTTTTTTTTTTTTTGTCTCTGTGACTCGGGGTTCCAGAAGATGATTTGCATCTCAGTAATATAGTTGTTTGGTGCCACATTTAGCGTGACAAATGCCTTGCAATTATTTCCCTTGTGTTTGAAATACGGTCATAAGTACTGACTGATGACTGCATGCACTCCGCTAGAGTCTGCAGATAAATACCTATCCAGAAGCAAGATTTACAGGCATTGTTGTGGTCTTTAACAATGCACTGATAGTTTCATAATGTAAACATTGAACTATTTACACAGCATGCAGAAATCCAGTCTACTTTCCATCGTCGTTTCTGGTGCAGTTGAACTGGGTTTGTGTAAGGTCATACTACAATAAATTACAATGAACACAAGATTCTGTGCAGTTTAATAGAAAAAGTCCTTATAATTTGCTTGTTTTCTCCTGGTATCATGGACTGCAAGCAAAACATTAGCACTAATATTGATGTGATGCCTGAGCCTTGTTCAAGAAACAGAACAAATAAGACACAATAAAATAAAAAAAAGCAAACAAACAATAAAAAGACCTACTGTAGTGGCCCTGGGATGCAATCGAGTGTTGGAGAGAGACTGGGAGATCTGAACAAGTTTCTAACGGTCGACAATATCTTGCAAAAAACCTTAAAAGGTACAGAAAACAAATATAAAATGGAGTGTATATGCAGACACTCTACAATTCCCCGAGGCTGCCATCTAATGTCAAATATTTTAAGTCGTTTTAAGTTTTTGTTGACTTCGGATCCGGAGGAAGGTGCTGCGTTTAGCTTCACTTTGGATTGAAGGGGATTTATTTCCTGCTATAAAATGTATGTCAGGAAGAAAGCCACGGGAGTAATGTTATTTAGTATAGCGAGCTCTCATATGCCATGAGTTATTGAACATGAGCGGAAGTCGTGCAGGGTAACGAGACATGCAGTCCTTTCACAACATGCTGTGTTGAACTCTGTTGCATTAAATTGACTCCCAGTCCCCAATGCGGCATTGATTGGAGAAAGTTTCCTGCTTTTGACATTTTTTTCTTCCTTTTCTTGAAATGATAAAAGAATGGAGAGAGAGAGAGAAAAAAAAAGATTTTTTTTCTTCCCAAGCCCCTCCGATGTCAGCTTTTCTCTTCACTGGCTAGATGACAGGTAGGCACCGATAGGCTGCCTTCTTCTGCTTGAGCAATTTCAAAAGATTACCTTCAATTTTCTTCTTAAGCCATGATTGTCTTAAAATGGGATAGCATGGGGGTGTTCTTGCTCTGTGAAGTTTTTCTTTTTGAAGGATCTCTGCTTATGCGGCTGTGAGAGTAGCTGGTTGCAGTCGCTCTCCTGCTGAAGATAAAGAGCCAGTACTGTACATGCAGTTGCTTTAGGGGGATTCGATGCAATAATCATAACGCTTATTCACTACTGTTTATAGAAAGTGATCATAATGTGGTACAGTAGTCATAAAGAACCTCATACTGTGCTTCTGTTTTAAAACACAACCCCCTGGCAACTGTATCGACAGGAAACAATGTGGAGGCACTCTTATTTTTAGCTACATAAATCCTCCCAAAAGAATTGTGTGAAGAGTCAATACCTATGATCTGCAGGCTGATGCTACATGGTACAGCTGAAAAGAAGGGGGTTCTGTTCAGTTTTACCGCCTATGGTTAGCAAGCTGTAGCTGCGGACTACATTACCCTGCTCCAAATCGATCGTAGCTTATTAGAGCGCGCCTCGGTTATGGTTTAAAAAAAAAAAAAAAAAAGGCAAACAAGCTTACACTGTACCATCTGTACTACACTACTGTTAAGCAACATGACCACACACAAAAAAACTAAATCTTATTTTAATTACATTTTAAGCACTTCCTCTACATCATTAATCACATTCATTTCACAAACGTGTAAATTAAATAAAATAAAAGGAACACCAAAATATGGATGGTCTGTCACATTTTGCAGTTTGCATGTTTTCATTTTTCAAGACACTTGGATTACTGTACTTGCCTCGTAATTTATTTAGTGCATCTTAACATCAAATTAAGTGTCCTTCGGCTTTAACTCAATTACATTACTTTTTATGCTGGTGAGCAGACCTGCCAAACGTTTATGCATTTTGTGTATGCAGCAAAAAAGCCAACAAATAATTGTTAATTCATTCAGGGTGTGACTTCAACCCAGGGTGTTGCCATCACACAATATGTCACCAAGCTGTTCGTTCCTGTGCCTGCTTCCACTCTGTATAGGATGATGTTGAGTTGCTTCATATCTTTTCCAGTGATCCATACCATGTCCATCTTGGCCTGCCTCTTGGGCGACACTTACCATTGGGAGGGTCATTGATGCAGGATTGCAGCATTTGCATTTGGTCAGCAAGTGAGTCTATGGCAATGTCCAAAGAAACACAGTCTTCGGGCTTTGATCGGCTCTGTGATTGGCGTCTGAGAACGTCTTCTGCATACTTCCTAGTTTGTGACGATGCAAAGTATTAGCTGCAAGCACAACTGCTCAAAGCCTTTTGACCTGCACCGGTGTCTCTGCACCGTAAAATAAGAATGGAAGGATGTAGACATTGTACAGTTGCATTTTCGTCACCTACTGTATGTGATACTAGATATGCTTATCCAAGTCCTTCATGCATTTATATATGATCTCTCATCTTCTAGGCGACAACTAAGGTAGACAAAGGAGTCCACCTGCCCCAAGTCATTGCTTGCATTCTAAATATTAGCTGACCTTGCTGGATTGTTATTAAGAGCTTGGATTTTGTTTTTGGACCAGCTGATCTCCAAACCAAATGCACTGGCTTCACTTTTCATTATGTCAAATAACCGCAGCAGAATCTCAAGCACTTCTACCAGGGGTGCAATAACATCTGTATAGTCCAGGTCAGTAACGGACTTTTGTGCATGGTCCGCTTTGAGATCTAATGTATTGATGCCAAGAATAGATTTGGCGCAATGGTGCAGCCTCGCCATACACTACTGCTAGTTTATAACCAATCAACTCTCACATACAGTAGCTAACTGTGTCCATATACTGTACAGCTCCTTCATCAAAGCCATGGTCATTTAGAAAAAAGCTTAGGAGCAACAGGCCAGTGGGTGTCCCTACAGAGTCAAGTGCTGACGACAGGGATGATGTCTTTTAGTATATGAGCAAACAACTTTCCAAGTACAGCCAGCAGTGTGGTAGTTTTGCACTTTCCATGGCTACCTTTTGCATTTGTAAAGGGGAGAATATCACTCTTTTTCCAGTCTGCTGACCCACCACTCTTTGGCATCTTATCTTATTCTGAATATTTTTGGGATTCTGTTACACTTCAGCTTACCAAGTGACTTTGCCACTTAATTCTCAGTGGGAAGATTTCAACTCTTCAGATGGGCAATTGAAAAGGTCAGAAGCATAGTCCTTTCAGCAATCCATGTTCTTCTTCTTGTCAGTTATTGGCTGACTACTGGCATCATCAATTGGCGTGCAAACAATAGGGCAGCTTCCTCTTAGTCCTCTAAAATGGGAAAATGCATAATTGACCTGTACAAACCTGAGAGTTTTTTTCATACTCTGTCCTGGTCTGCAGCATACCTGGGCCTTGCACTTCCTAATACAGTATGTCCTCTGTACACTCCTTCCCACTGAGCCAAGCCTCTCTCTTCCTGTACCAACTTCCTTGCATTACTGATCTAATCTTTGGATTTGCCTCAGGCCACAAGAGCATTATCTCTACAGCAACATCTCCTTTATAGGCTCCCCAGTTTGTGAAGTCTTCACCAGACAATACAGCAACCTGGTTGTTGATATCTGTCAACATTGTATTCTGTCGATACCATGACCAGCGAAGACGCACCAGCACAAAAGTTCAGCAACCATTCTGTGTGGTCTCTCAGTGTCACTACCAAACAGACCTTTCATAATTGTCTGTTGGTATACCAGACACAAACCTGAAGATGCCAGGCTCAATGTCTGATTCAAGGAACTGGTACAATCTGTCCTTTTCCGCATCTGATGCCTCATTAGGAGGAGCTTAAACATGAGTATGCTTGGCAACCAGACGGGGTTGCAAGTGATTAGTGCCTTTGCAGCAGTTTGATCAAGAACCAATGACTATGAGCTATGAGGAGGTGCCCTTTTGACATACTGACTCACTGGATTTTTCTGTCAAGTGGAGTCCCTTGTCCTCATAAAGGAGTGAGGCTATTTAACCAATGCCTAGGACAAAGTTGTTGAATTGCCAGGATGTGTCCATGTGCCAATAGACCTGCACACAACATCTCTTGGGGTCGTGTTCCTCTGAGATCTATTGCATTTTCACCTGCGAGCTGCATGGCAATCATTTACCGCAGTGTGAGCTGAGGCTATGTCCCAGCATAAGGGACTTCCACACTTGGCCCTCTTTTCACCTGCCCCAAGACTAGCTGCCAGCTCAAACATGGAGAAAGAGCACTTGAAGCACTTGTGCAGCCTGTGCAGAGCCGCACTGTGAAGAAAAATTACAGGAATTTAAAAAATATGCTTAAAGAGATTCTAACGTATATTAATAAGTACATGCAATTTTAACAGGAAAAATATTTAGGACGAGATTGTGATATGTGCCAGCTCATGAATTTCAGAAGTGTGTTTTAAAATATTTACACTTCTACAATGATTGCTTATTTATTTTATTTGATTTAATATGTTCGGACATGAAATTTTGGTTCATTATTTTTTCAATATATTGTGTCATTTACCACATATTAAATGTGGACTCCTTTAAAACACAAATATAAGAATACGAAATAAGAATGCTTATTTTGCATTACAGCATTTAAAATAGTACATATAAAGATGAACATAATGAAAAAAAAAATATTTTCACAAATTTGCAACAGTGAAAGTTTTCGTTTTTATTCTCCGTTAAACCAGGCGGTCTCAGCTCATACTCTGGCTCCTCAGAGGCACAGTACAAGTTTGAATCCCATTAGAGGAGACTGGCTGTGTTTTGGGGAGGATGTATTGGCACTCTTAGGTTAATCAAAGCAACACTAACCACCAGTCATGAGTGAAACCTGAAGTACACTCAAAAATGTCCACTTAAACACTCAAAACATGAAGGCGAATATAATGGCAGATAAGCCAATTGAGATTCTGAAATGGTTTACAATCACATAGTAGTTTTGAACTAGAAAGCCCTCTATTGACATTCACTGAATTCCCTCGATCGGTTTATATTTATGTGTTTGTGTTAATATGTTATTGTTTCCATAGTAACAGCTTGCACTCTTGTACAGTGTACACTCCACATGATCTAAGCCTAATAACCAGGCTTTAAAACATGTTGTTTAACAACATAAAATGTTGTATTCTACTTTGTGACTTTTTGTTAGGAGGAATTTCTGTAAATAACATTTATTGAAGGAATTGTGATTGTAAGCACTCTGTACCCTTTGCGGCAGGATAGATGAACCTATGCTTTTTAGTTTATTGGTAAACTGACAGACTGCACTTTGAGTGTGAGAGAGAGAGAGTGAGTAAAAGAGATAAGAAAAGGTGGGTGAGGAAAAATAATTTATCCTGCCTGCAATGTGCAACTTCACCCGTTCATAAATTATTTAGCATAATTACTTGCAAAGTATTGTTGTATAAGCAGAATCACACACACACACAGACCGTGCTGTTATACAAAGACAATTCACGGCATGGTGATGCGATGGCACAAGGTGAAGTTCAATATAATCGCATGGCCTGATGAAGCGCTCTTCACATGACGAAGTTGTATGCGTTAACATACTGTAGCATGTAGTGTCTGTAAAAAATACTGTAATAGCCCAGCCCATCCGTGTGAATGTATGCTGTTTACTATAATATTGTAACAATACAGTCTCCTCGGAATTGAGACACACCCTGAACGTCAATTACAGTTAATCTCAACATAGAATTAAAATTTCGTAATGTCATGATCATCTGTTTAGATAAATATATAGCAAACAATTTGTATACTCTGTTGCAGTAAGGTAATTAATTAATTAATTGTCCTTTATGGATAGAAACTATGTGTAACATTGTTGCACATGAAAAACCCACTGTTATTTTTTTATTCATGGTTTGCAGGTCTGGGGAAAGTTTATCGATACAAAGCTGTGATGGACATGAAGACAATTAAATAAATAATTTAGTGAAGAAGTAGACACCGCACCCGAAGAGAGCAGGATTTTGCATCCACCCTAAAAGCACAGTGTGCTGCTAAACATCAGAGTCAGAGTGAGCTAACTCTGGAATGGGACTAAAAATTCACTAGTGCAATGGTATTTTTAAAAACAAGAAAAAAAAAAAAACAGTTCTAATAATTATGAAAAATAAAAATTTGTTATTTATGTTGTGCCATTTCATTATAAATAGAACATTTTACTCAACTATAAATAAACTACAACATATTGAATTAACTATTAACTATTAATTATGAAAAAAGTATGAAAAATGCTCTAGGCTACTAAATCCTTATTTTTAACTCTTCCATTTTACATTTTTTAACAGTGGTTAAATTTTTAGTAGCTGAATGAGATGTATAACTTCTGTAGAAACATCACCCAATGTGGATGTTTTTTTTTTTCTTTTTGTGAAATGAAATGTAAGCCCCTAGAAATGGATAAAAAATTAATTCAGTCATGTAGCATGATTCTTTTGAGTGGCAATTGATGTATCGGCACATGGACTCAAAAATGAGGGTTTTAATTTAAATATGTTTGCATTTGAGGTGGTTGCCATTCCTCTATAATCCTACAGGATGCGTGCTCTAAGCTATTCCACATTTGCAGGCAGCACATCATCCTGTGTTGCACCCTAGGTTTGTTTAAAATTGTAACAAAATATTTTTTTTTTATATTGAATTGGCATTATTATAAAATCGTGATACATGATATAATCGCAATACAGATCAAATCACATCTACTGTATGTATCATGATACTATTATATCGGTTGGTCCCTGGTGATATTCAATTCTTTAACCCACATAGATTCCTGTCAAATTTGCACTTCATACAGTATGAGATCAGTTTGTCTCCTGTGAGTTCTGCTGAAACTTTCCTTTTTTTTCCCCCATGTCTTTTCTTTCCTGCTTTACATTTAGGGCTCTTAAAAACTGGTGCTGGTACATCCATAGCTGGGTGTGTAGAGAGCAAATTGGCCATGACCTCTCAAGGGGGAGGGATGGCATACCTGCATTTTCACATCAATCATAGTGACACTAATCAATTACGTATATCTGGGAGCTCACACAAGTGGAAGGGGCTAAAGAAGGGAATAAAGAAATTCAGGGATTAGCTACATCTAAATTAGGGAGAAAACAGGAAGAAATATCCCCTGCAAAAAAATAAAGGTTTCAATATCATTAAAAAAAAATTCTGCTTATGAAGGTAGAAGCAAAGTCTAGGATATGCAGTGATTTGGTGCAAAAAAACATGGATTTTCCGAGAAAGCTATTTTTTCAGTTCTCTAAAAGCCTATGAGAATACGCAGCCTCAAATGCTATTGATAAAATGTAAAATGCATTTGCTCGAAATTATCCAACTGGTTATTTCTAACATTAAACATCAATATGAAGTCTATAAATGAAATCGGATAGTATGTCATTACGAGAATGTTATTGTGCATATGCATTGTTTAAAGGAAATGAGAGCTGAAGTATTCAGTGAAACTCAACCACTTCTACTACAATCTGCCCTGATGACCACGGCTTTACCAAAAATACACACCTCTGTAATCTTATACTTTGTTTTTGTAAAGGAACTGAAATCTTAAAGGTTAAGTCCTCGAATACCTGAACACTTTTCTTAAAATGACAATATGATAGCTGAGCTGGGGTGACTTGCCTATATTTCTGTATTCGACACTTCAATGCTTGACCTCCACATTTGCACCTGCATATGTAGCGAATATAACTTCGTCATACCACTCAACACCTACAGACTGTTTATTCACGATAGTTGTTTTCTGTTGCAGGTCAGAGCTTGTCGTGAAGCAGAAGATGACTGACAATTCTGCCTCTTCTAAGCGTTTAGATTAGCTGCTATTTATGGCCGTTTAAGCATGGAATTTTATCTGCAACCAACACTAAGCAGTGCTGAAAAGCCTCATTGTGGTATTGCAAATGGATGGGCTGTTTTCATCAACTTGCTTTGTTTGCCTCCTGCTGGTATGAGCAAGCCATTGACCTGCTTGCCTTGCCGTATAAAATCCTGAAGAATTATTACTGCTATTCTACTGCTCTCAAGATCATCTTTAAAAACAGCTTCTGCCACAGCTTGGAGTCTCTCTGCCCTTCTGCATCAGAAATGTACTCCTCCTGGGTGCACACGTTCAGCTCCTCTAATACTGTGTTATATTAGTGCAGTAGCAGGCTTTTCAAATCATGATGTACAGCTATCGTGCCAGCTCCATAAGGACTATATACTTGCAATATGCGTGTACGAAAATGTATAGCTAAAAGAAAAGCAATGTAGTGGATGTCAGAAAGATGACACTATAGCTCTTAGCATTGCTTATTATACGCATTGAGCTATATTCAGACCTGCACTCGTTTCTGTACACAGATGGATTGTGTATGGATGTGTTGAGGATTGTTTCCAAAGGATAGTTGTGTGATAATTGTGTGAACTGACTGTATGGCGTACGGTATGTTAACCAAAGCATTTCGCAGGCACTTGCGTGTGTTCTGCCTTGCGTGGGTAGTAGTTTGCATTGGAGACACCTTAGGGCCTTTAGGGAAAAATATATTCGTGTCACATTAGATAATTATTGTATTTCTTACAAACATTCCTATTCCTACAAACCGTCCTAATGTAAATTTTGAGTCTTAAGGACCTGGGAAGTGAGTTGAAATTCAGCCAGCCACCATTTTTCCTCTGCTGTTGTTACATGGTTACTGAACACTAGATGCTTTTTTGGAGGCCTTATGAATTTAAACCTATAGCTTGTACGAGGTAACTGCATGGTGCCCTGAAATGAGATTGATCAGTTATAAATACATCAATCAGATTTTGGTGTATCCTTAGAGGTAGTACTTTCAATTTATTATTATTTTTTTATGCCTGCACCAGAAATGTCAAGTTTCCAGTAATAAGTCACCTACATTCGAAAATATTAACATGCGTATGCTCATGTTCAAATCAGGGAGGTTTTATCACATATCAGTGTAAATTGTCACATGAGTGCATCGTGCATCCTCTGCAAGTGCAGTACAAGCCCAGGGAAGCAAATGTAAAAGCAGTGGTGATGAAGCTGGTACTGCTGAGAAGTGCCAAGTAATAATGATGGAGACAGAAGTGAAAATAATTGAGAGAACTGAGTGAAAATATGCCAGATATTGCTTGATCTTTTAACATGAATCAGCACGGTTCTAAAAAAAACACTGTACTGTAATATACCGTTTATAGCCAATTATGTTAGTATCCTAGTACCTCGACAATGTTTTGTTCCATGTTCTGTTTCGAGGTTACTGGTTGTGATTAATGTGGGATGTTTTCTGATGTTGTGAGTGAATCAACACCTTAAGTAACGACATATTAGACCATTCTGTTTGTTTTTATATATTCTCTTGCATGAAGTTTACTAGTGATTAAATTTTAAGCTCTTGCAAAAATTTTCATGAATTTCAGCCATTGTATGCCATTATTCTTTCTCCTCACTTGGAAAAAAGAAAATAGAAGTGTAAAAATTAATGCAGTGCTTGATTGTGAATAATACTTCACAGCAGTTCAGTTACCGGGTTTTTGAGGGAGTTTCACTGGTTTGGAACTCACTGAAGGCCCAAGTCTGTGCGGCACGGTTCATCACGTGTACTTCGGCAGGTTGTAATAATGTTATAGTGGTAATAAAGTTAAAGAGTTGAATGTTCAGGTTAATGTGGTGTTTTCGGTGTTTTTTACTAGTTATGGAATTACAAGTTGCAACCTCATCTTGAATGCAGCAAAGAAGAACTAAAGAGGTCTAGAGAGATGACTAAAATGGGAAGATGATGGAACTCATTTTTTTTCCCTGTTTTGTGGTGCGCAAACTGGAAAAGTGATAATCTTTTGCACTCTACCCTTCAAGGCTGGTTTAATTCTACATCCAATGTCAGAAGGGAGGAATGGACAAGACACAGCCAAAGAGAAGAGGACGTAAAATAAATAAATAAATAAATAAATAAATAAAACACTGTTATATGCATCAGCAATACAGTATGATGTCTATAAATGAAATCGGATACTATGTCATTACGAGAATGTTATTGTGCATATGCGTTGTTTAAAGCAAATGAGAGTATTCAATGAAACTCAACCACTTCTACTGCAATCTGCACAGATGCTCGTTTCTGCTTTACAAGTCAGTGATTTGTTGGCTAAAACATTTGTGATAGCTAATTCCTACAGTACCTGTTTAGTTAGAAACTGGATTATACAGTACAGAGGAAACCCAACAAGCACGGGGAGAACTCCCAGAACCTGGAGGTATAGTACAACGCGAAATTGCTAAACTCTGTGCCACTGTGCCATTTTGAGAATTTATATATTTATATATTTTAATACTCTGAATTAAGTTCATGTAATGTTGAAAACATTGTTTGACCAGCTCAATGACCTTTAATTTTAAACCCTGTGATCCAAAACGGTAATGAGCAGTTATTAATGCAGTGCTTGTCTACTTATATTATTTCAGGAGTACAATTTAGGAATAATGTCATTGACAGACTTAGATACAGTGGTACCTCGGCATCCGAATTTAATCTGTTCTGGAAGGGGAGCTCTAACGGTGAAATTTCTAATTGCCAAATAGAGTTCCCCTTAGGAAATAATGTAAATGCAGACAAAAACCATCCAAAAATATTACCAATATTCCCAATTTCCAACACTATAATCTAAATTTTGCATATCAAAAATTTTACATTTATCAAAGACATGTAAATGAAGTACATTCATTCATTCATTCATTCATTCATCTTCTATACCGCTTTATCCTGTGATCAGGGTCGCGGGGACCTGGAGCCTA
>JAQQZS010000001.1:26792601-26803683 GCA_030068045.1 Platyallabes tihoni
CGGCGTGCAGAAGGCAGTCACACGCCATTTACACGTCAGCCACACGGTCGTGGCTATTTGGCGTGGCTCCCACTGTAAATCAATTTTCCCATAAGAAATAATGGAAACTCAAATTATTCGTCCACAGCACAAAAAAATAAATACATAAAAATAATTAATTTAATTAATTGTTTGTATATGTGTGTGAAGCTAAAGTCAGTGGAGAGGAGGATTCCCGTCTCCCCCTTCTCATTTTACACAGTAAAACTTTCTCCTCTCTTATTTGAGTTTCACACACACACACACACACACACACACACACACACACACATATATATATATATATATGAATATGGAATATGACCCATTCCAGCCACACAAACATTTGACCAATATTATTCATTTCCAACACTAACATTATAATCATGTTTTGCATATAAAAAAAAAGAATCTAAATATTTAGAATAGACATGTAAATGAAATCAAATATGTGTTTTTATAAAACAACAGTAATCAGGAATCTTATAGAGAAACTCATTAATTGGATGCTCTTCTACTGCAACTTTTACTGATAATTCCTTGTAGAATAAAAGAGAATAAAGGTTCATTAAAGTTCATCAGAAATCAATTACAAAATGCACACTGCCAAGTAATAATTAAATGCTACAGTATATTGATATTTTCCTCATTTGCATATGTTTTATCTTTAAACTTTAGGGCCTTATGGAATATTTCCAAATATGTTTGCATCTCCAAGACTAATTTATCTATCGCATTCTAAAAGCCAAATATGTAATGAAAGAAGGCCAATAGGAGGCACTTTACAATATTTCACTTTTTTGGGTGATCAGTAAAATAGATCTGTCTATAATTATGATTAGCCATATAGGGAATATAGGATCCCTTTAATGGCCATTTGTGGGTGTTGCTAATTCTCATCTTACCCTTATCTGGAATTGCCAGCATGCTGTAGACCAGATGCCTCGTTAAACTTAAGTCTCCAGTTTGATGACATGTGTCGTATTGCTTTTACAAGCACACATACACCCACACACACATGGCTATATTCTATAGTGTACAGTTTACAACTGCAGACAGATTGAATTTAATGCAAATTTTGCAGTTGATACGTAACATCATGGGCTGAACACCCAAGACTATTTCTCTCTTTTCCTAGCCTGACTATTCAATACATACACACAGGCTTGCGGGTGTGACGTCTGGAAGTTTCCTCAGATTTATGGCTGCAAATGACATTACTCTGGATTTCAACACATTGCTCATGCAGAGTGACTGGTGTCCCAAAGGTAAATTTGACAGACCGGGCGATCCTCAGACACTGGAGTGATATGCCCTAAGACACCGTGGTGCAGTTGAGTGAAAATTGCCTCACTGCTGAGTGGTTTGAGTTCACTGGAATGTCTTGCGGTAATTCACACAGTCCTCCCATGTTGTGCTGAAGCCTGGTTGCACACAGCAGGCTCTGGATGAATAGTTTATAAAGATTTGGTCTCTGATATGCTCCGTAGTTTTTGAGAGTTCTCTGCTGCACCGTCACAGTATAAATGTAAAAGCCTGACTGCTTGTGTTCATTTGTTTTTGCAAGTAGAACTGTTATTAATCTTCTTCTTCTTCTTATTATTATTATTTGATGTTTTAAAAGCCGAATGCAGGAACAAGTACGTGCTTAATGTACTGCCACAAAAGGCAGCCAGAGGGATGCAAGTGCAGGTTATATTAACATAAACCAAGGCAAACGAAGCAGAAGGACAAGGTCATATTACCAACCATTTTTTACCCAAATGTGCCACAGACCTGATTGTATTTTTATGGCCGTCTAAATGCAAAAATATGATGTTTTTCAGATCTGATCTGAGTCACTTTTTTATTTTTTTGTTTTAGATCAGATACTGTATATATCCCATATGATTTCCTGCGACTTGAATGAAACTGCTCAGGTTGTATTTCATCTGACTTTTTATCTCTGCGCATGAGTAGGGCACTGACATCACCAATCAGAACCGGCAGCGTGGGGATTGCACCCCAGTACTACAGTAGCAAAGGCTGCTTAAACAGTTAAAGTGAAGAATTTCTTCCTCCTTCTGGCGTTCAAACCACTCAGCCAACTAACTGCTTGTTGTCCTACGCAAAACACCAAGCATATTTTTTATTAGAATCATATCGATTGTTTGAATTGAATGAGCGAGCGCACAACTATGAATGTTTTATCCTGGATGACTGCTGCAGACATCCCAATGTGCGCATACAGTACATGCCATTTCAGAGGACACACATGTCCTCATTGGAGTTAAATAAAAGTCAATTGTAATTATGAATTTGAAGCATAATGACATGTAAAACTGATCTGACCAAAAAATCGGAATTGGACAATGTAGCTTTTAATGTGAACGTAGTCGAAAGACAAATCAATCAATCAAACCTGCAGAACCAAGCTTATTAGAAGGGCTTAGTAGAAAGGTTTAATTAAAGGTCTTAGTATTAGCTGATGATCAAGAAAAACAACTGAGCTTCAAATTGTATAAACCACTACACAAACCATGTAAAGCTTTGAACGGTGCAAGTGTTTGGACATGTAAAATATGTTTAATGTGTTTAATTTTCAAATATAAATTATATTTAATGTTTCATCGAGTCCTGGTCTGTATTTTTACAGCCTTAAACAGCCTTAAAAGTCATATGATGCTTGTTAACACCGGATTTGCGTGAATCGTCCTGTAATTAAGTGTTAAAGGGTAGAGATCATTTCAGATGTGCATGAGTGGACTTCAGTCTTTGGATGTTAAAGGACATGCTCTAAATCATGCTGAAAATGACCTTAAAGAAAGACTCTTAACAGAGTTTAAAAAAGCAACAGAATGCAAATATATTCTATAAATATTTAAATCCTGAAATCCAGCAACATGTGGTGAAATCTAATCCAGGGTGTATTCCTGCCCTGCTCCCAGCGTTCAGAGGATAGACTCGAGATCCGTGGTGACCCCGACCAGGATAAAGTGGTTACTGAAGATTAATGCATGGATAAAAAAAAATGAAGCTTTGACAACACCCCTGGGTGTGATTAGCGGGACCGTCCAATAAATCAAACCAATATTACATTATGTTTTACCTTTAGCTGAACTTTGCTTGTAGTGTTCAGGTTACTTATTCTTTAATAGCATTAAAACATTGTCATTAATTCATTCTTGTACCTGATGAAATGTACCAGTAATGCGCAGTTTGTTTTAAGCATTACTACTACAACTAATTTTGAAAGCCTCTGCTGGTGTTTTGTCTCATGCCCTGCAGAAAGGAAAGTTCTCTGAAGTAGATTTGTCTCATTACAAAGGAAAAAGAGTGATTATGTATTCAGCGCTAATTCAATTATGTTATCTATCTCAATGGTCATTACACTAATTTGTGTGCTTGTTTTTTTCTTCTACTTTTTTCGCCTTGAGTGAATGGAGGTGTATGATTTAAACTGTCTTCCAGTAAATAAGAGTAGTGCTATAGACATAAAGCAGTGATTGACTGTAACTTATAAAAGGAAGTTATTCCTATAGGATCAGTGTAAGAGTTTATAACAAGGCTTTGAAAAAATGCTTCAGTTATTATCTTTTTCATTCATTCATCTTCTATACCGCTTTATCCTGTGATCAGGGTCGCAGGGAGCCTGGAGCCTATCCCAGGAGGCTTAGGGCACAAGGCGGGCCCACAGTCCAAAGATATGCAGGTTAGGCTAATTGGCGTTCCCAAATTGACAGTAGTGAGTAAATGTGCGTATGTCTGTGTGCCCTGCGATGGATTGGCACCCTTTTCAGCTGTATTTTCCTGTTTCCAGAAATGTTTCCATCTGTGTGGAGCTATCACTCAGCACCGTCGTGAGCGAGGGCATGACATTTGCAAAACAATACATGCAATACAATATTTTTTTTTTCTTGTATCAGGCTGAAGTTATGCAGCATGCTCATCCCAATTACTCAGTACTGTAGTGACTTCATAAACTCAATATCTATCAGGCAATGAAAAGGTCACGTTGCAGGTTTCCCCTCATGCTTGTCGTTTTGTTAATTTTCAGAAAATTATAAATTAGAAATTGTTTGGTGCTATTATTGGAAAAACTATCACATATTTTCCATTCAAACCAAGACTCCAGGAAACTGAGTTTCAGTTTGACTGATTGGCTGGTTGTTATTTAATTATGGCTCATTATCTAGATGAGAAAGTCAATGCGCTATAGAAAGGCACCAGAACACCCCGTGCAGCACAGCCCACAGCGCATGGGGTGCAGTAGTCAATGAGCCAGTCCCCAAATTTCCCACATCCCAATCCCATTGTACATCCATAAGATGCACCAGATAAACAAGTACCATTAAGGCTCGATGCTGTAACCCACAGCATCCAAAGTATCCGCTACCAACATCCTGGTCCAGAGTTTCCCCAGTGGCACAAGGGCAACCAAGTCCAAGTGCTTTTAATGTTAATGGTTTTAATGGTTTTTAGTGGTTTTACGAAATGGTGTATTGTATTTACCTAACATTTAAACTTAACATTCAAATGTTTTTTCTAAAGAACAATTTAAAAATAAAAAAGGGCTGCTTAGTTTACATGTTGTTTTGATGCCACTTACAGTATGGACTGCAAAATTGCAGACTGGAGTTTTTGTGTTTTTGTCAGAGTTCAGAAATGAGACATGGAAATGTGAAGAAAGCTCCAGATGAAGAAGCAAAGAAAGTTGGCTTAAGTCACTGGAAGATTTTTTTTTCAGTCTCTGCTAATAGCTAATGAGCTGTTTTTTTTAAATTCATGATGAATCCTGAAGATGCAACAGCGATCTTTGACCAGGAGTAATTTTTTTCTGTTTTAAAAGAAATCCAGATACAGTATATCATTGTCACGAATAATCTGGAGAATAATTACTGACCGTGTGTACTCTGTGTTTTTGGTGTTTCTCAGGGAGGAGTTGATGATCTCCTCATCCTTCGACAGTCTGGAAGTGCTTCTGGACTCTTTTGGCCCAGTGCGAGATTGCTCAAAGGACAACGGCGGCTGCAGTCGCAACTTCCGCTGCATATCTGACAGAAAGTTGGACTCCAGCGGTTGTGTGGTGCGTTATCCTGGCCCTTTCTCTACATCCTGCATGATTTTATTTACTTCTTGACCATTAATTGATTTCTGTCTTGACCCAATTTATTTATATATTCAAAACCCACTTAACTGTTTACGAAGTACAGTGCTATGAAGAGAATATCAATATGAAATGTTTTTTTTGGGGGGAAATTGCTAGCTGTCCCTATGAATGCAGGCTGCAAATTCCTGGTTTTTTTTTTGGCTTCCTTTTTAATCTATTATTTCTTGTGAAGGCTCATCAGCCATAAAATGAGGCATGGATTCTGGTTTCTTTTGCCATCTGCTTGATGCTTAATGTGATTTTATTTTCACTTATTCTTGCAATGTCATTAATGCACTTAATTTATCTTGCAAGATTTTTCTTAGGTTAAAAACCACTCATGTTGGAGACTTTTGTTTTTTTTAACCCACCTGTGCAATTTTTATTTTAATTTATACAACAATATTGTCTTGGGTGGACCTGTTTATGTAAATATAAACACCATAATAGTTTAACTGTGACCAGGCAGTTAAAAAATAGCCTGTAAACGTATTGCTTACTGTATCACTATACATTTTTATAATATACGCAACTTTTCTTTGTCCCATAAGCTTCATATCGGACCATGCATTTAAAGCAGATTACTGTATCTCTTCATTTTAGGAATTATATTAGTACGTTAGGTCTGTTTTGTATAGTTTCAAAGTAAAAAAGAAAGCAGCATCATGCAAGAGTTTGAACCCTCCAAGAAATGTAAACTCTCAAATAACGGTATCCAATGTCTCACAAGTCAATCAGCCTTGTTTCCTGTTCAGGAACATCCAGATGATGTGAATTTCAAAGCTTTATAAATTCTCTGACTCCTCAAACCCTGTCCCATAAATTATAACCACGGGCATGATCTTCTCTACACATTGCCTAACAGTTAAATTAATATGAATGATACTGTACGCACAAAACAGGAGAGGGCTAGTAGATAGGGAAGCATTTTCAGGTGGCCGTTTCCTCGGTTTGTAATGGAATTAAGAAATGACAGTTAACAAGAGGGATGGAGTTCATGTTGAGGTCTGGAAAACCAAAAGAGAAAACTGCTTGTAGGATTGCTAGAAAAGCAAATCAGAGAAAGGTTATTTGACAGCAAGAGACATTCAGGAAGATTTAACAGATATGGAGTGGTTGTACAACATTCTACTGCGCAGCAACACCAGCACAAATTTGAGCTTCGTCGAAAAGTCATCAGAAGAATACGTAAACAAGCATGATGCATTCTGGAAACAAGTCCTCGGGACTTATTAGGGTATACTAGAACTTTTTGCTTGTAAAAAAAAAAAAAAGCTGGCTGTGCTGTCTGGGTGGGAGGTATGGAATTTTTGTTTTCACTTGTCAGACAGAGCAATACTAATCAATCATACTGTAGCTGTCTGTGAATTCAGATATAGGAAAGAGGGCAGTTTGCGCTGGTGGTACCGACTGTAAATGGTGGTACCAATGTGAAAAGATAAAAATGCTTCATGACTAAGAGGAATGTTTATGTGAAATGCATTATGCTTATGTGAAATGCTTATGTGCTTCATGACGTGCTTCAGCCTGGTGGCTTAGTGGTTAGCATTGTCGCCTCGCACCTCCTGGGTCCAGGGCCAGATTTCCACCTTGGGTCTATGTGCATTGAGTTTGTGTTCTCCGCGCTTTGTGGGTTTCTTCCGGGTGGTCCGGTTTCCTCCTAAAGTCCAAAGGCATGCAGGTTAGGCTAATTGTTATTCCGTAAGTCTCCTAGGATAGATTCCAGTTCCAGACCCCAAGTTAATAAAGAGGTATAGAGTGAGTGAACGCGCATTTATGCATACTTACACTATACTGTTGTTTTTTTTTTTTGCAATGATGATCCCAATAAAGTACATGATGATCCCAATAAAATCTTCGCCAAAGTATATAACAGACCGTGAGCTAACATGTGCATCATTATATGATGACGATTCCCTAATTATAGACATACAATTAAAGGAAATTACTACATTCTGCTACATCAAGATATAGATTCTTAGAACTATAATGGAGGTACACATGATGCCAGCAGACTGCAAGAATCCCCCAAGAGGGCCTGGCTAATTCGCTCCTGGTTACAAATGGCTGTAGCGTCACCCAGGAATCCAACTTGCGATCGGCAGATGACAGGCCAAATGTGTTTCTGTTGTGTCACTAGGGGCCATAAATGTGAGTTTTACGTACAGTAATCCTACATATATCATTCTCCAGTTAATGGCTTTTAGATGAGCAGTGCTTACATTCTGGAATTCATGTTTTATTTCATTGCACTTTATTTTTCAGATCAGTTAATGAAGTCAGTAAAAAAAAGGGGGGGAGGGGTGTGTAGGCCAGCAAATGATTACTGTTTGATCAGATTGAATGTGAGGTTGATGTTGGTAACCGCATCATCAGCAATACCATCTACAGATTAGATAGAGAGCAGATAGACCAAATGTGAACCAACTGATTCAGTGCATTATCTGGGCACTGCCACTTTTTTTTTCCAGTTACAGGTTAATAGTCTTTCAGGAGACACGGTGAGGTAGTGATTAGCACTGTGGCCTCACACCCCCAGGGTCGAGGGTTTGATTCCTGCATCAGGTTCGTGTGTGGAATTTTATGTTATTGCTGTGCTTGGTGGGTTTCCACCTGGTACTACGGTTGGCACTCTGTCCAGTGCGTACCCTGCCTCTTGTCCATAGTCTCCTGTGATAGGCTCCAGGCCCCCACGACCCTGTACAGTATAAGCAGTATAAAAGATGAATGATGAAATGAATGATGGAATTAATAAATGTTATTCATATTGTATAACAGTGTTAAAAATTTATACTACTGTGCAGAAGTCTTGACCCACCCCTCATTTCTTTATGTTTTGCTTCCAAAAAGCTAGACCTTCCTGAATTTTTGAACCTGTACCTGATCCTGGTCAGAGGAGTGTCTTTTCATTGTTAAGCCACACAGTGACCTGCGAATTATTCAAGAATTAGAAAAAAACATCTAAATTAACTAATGTACCGAGATGTGATGTTGAATTCTGAGTGGTTAGAGCAGACGAGAGGGGAAATGAGGTTGCTGCTGAGCTTGTTACATAAACAATTAATTTTTAAATTGTATCTTTAGGCATTTTGTAAAAAAGGGTAGTGGTAGGAGTACGTCATTTAAGATGAAGGAATGCGGCCGACTCAAGACTTTTGCACAGTACTGTATTTCTAGTAAATGTTTTAATAAACAGTCACTTCATGTCATAAATTCGGAAAGAAAATGGTTAAAGAATAAAAATACTATTTTGAATGTTGAATGTATATCTGAACCTATATCTCATATTCCTATGCTAAGTTATACATCCCTGCATGAATTCATTTTAGAAATTGGTTTATCTTTATTTCAAGTTTCTTTTAAAAACTTGCACAGAACCTTTTTCTTGGTCAGCGGCAAGAAAGTTAATTAGTACTGAAACCGTGGGGGATATCTAATATAAGTAATTAAATTTTACCTTTGTATTCAGTGGTTCCTGTGAGATGTTGTCGGGTGTGTGCAAATAGTAGGATATATCTCTGCTCACTTTTGAACAGAGCAAATTACCTTTGGAGTTTATTCTTTCACATGGGTATGGCTATGGCCTGTGTGAGAGCCTAGATCTAACTACTGGATATAAATTTTCTCTGAAATAAGGTTGTATAAATGATTAATATATTTTACTCATAAAATATATTAATATATTGATAATTTATTTGAAATGTGCCCACCTCGGTCCTTAATAACATATTCATGAGCACTGCTTAAATCTTCCATAAAGGAATGGTGGGGGACTTGCTTATTAAAATGCTTATGTTAAAACTGGTGACTATCATGTTTGTTACCTGAAAGAGAGAAATGAAAAGCAATTGCAATGTATAAATATTGGGACTGAATCTTGTGGGACGTACTTATCATGTCATCTTATCAGGACTTCTAACTATCAACATCTAAGGACTGATTGGAGTAGTGTGGCACCCCTACGTCATGCCATTATACCAAACAAACTTCTACAAATCAGCTGTAGCTACTAGTATTATTGTTTAATCAGTTTTTTTCCTTCTTTTTCTTTCTTTCCTTTTTTTTCTAGGTCAGAGGAGTCTTGACTGTAAATAAGCCTAATGAGTAATTAGCTATAATTAAACTCCTCGTTAGTTGAATCATTAGTGTCATTAGTGTGCAACGTACTCTGTGTTGAACAGCACCATAAATACTTGAATTCTTATATCCAAAATTAACTGAGCTAAACCATATTCCTTTTCATAATTTAAGATTTCCGTTCATGTTCACCTTCCATGCATAGAAAGTTAGCATGGACAAGGGAAGCTAGGATATATCAAAGGCCATATGAGGTTCATATAGCAGGCTAATGAGGTTCATATAGGAATAAAAGTTAGGCTAATAGATAAAACAATATTAAAAGAAATGCAGAAGAGCCAAACCATTACAATGCAAAACATTATGCATAGTTCCCCTTGTGCCACTTGGATGGCTCTGGGTCCTCAGGGGTTGGCTATATGGGACCTCATGAGGTGTGTTTTGATGCCAGAATATTGATAGTGGATCCTTCGGGTGTCATGGGTTGTAAGTTTTGGCCTCTGTGGATGGAAATTGTTTGTCTGGAACATCCTATCGGTGCTTGATCAATGACTTGGTGCAGTTCAGGGAGAGGCGCACCACGAGATGTACCGTAGGAATATTTATAAGAGCCCTAACAAAGGGCTTCTGAGGGGGTCAACGAAATAGGAGGTTGTGAGAGTGCTTATGACACGCATGGGAAGACCTTTCCGTTGGGCGAGAGTGTGGGATTATTAATTGGGAACTAAAAAATAAAAAACTTACAGTATATCCTCTCGGTGCCTATGCCCTTACTGGAAATTTCGTGTAACTTATATTGAGAGTTCACGCTGAACTGGATAGCGTGCCGATCTCTCTCTTTCTCGCTCTATCTCTCGCCGGCGTCTTTGTAAGACTGACCCTCCCCTGAAACTGACCCAATTTGGGGGAGCGACTGGCTAGGCATTCAGAGCGGGTTTTGTGGGGTGGTGGAGATGTTCCTCGCCTGAAACTCACAATGGCATTATCCACCCAGATGGCTAGCCTATATAACTCCTCCAAATCCTGTGGAGGATTACGTATGGCTAGCTCATCCTTCAGCCACTTGGAGAGCCCTTGTACTGTACACACGGCGGCCATAAGGGCCGCGTCATTCCACCCTCAGCTGGAAGCCTGGTTGCAAAACTTGACTGTATAGTTTGCTACTGATCCGCCCCCCTTAACGAATTGAAAGGAGGGGCAACGCTACACATGTACATGGACTCCAAGTACGTCAATGAAAGCACTTAGGGTGGCATGCTCAGAGCAGAGGTGCTGCCACACTGCACTGGTCCACTCTAGTTCTCTGCCTGTTAGCAGAGACACCATAAATGCAACCTTTGCCCGTTCTGATGGAAATTGGGAAGGTTGCAGCTCGAATATTAGTGAGCACTGCAGGATAAAGGCATTGCACCTCTCTGGCTCACCTGCATACGGCTGTGGAGTGGGTAGTCGAGTTTCGGCCACCAGAGGGGTTAATTGAGCCACTGATCTGGGGGCGCGAGTCGACTAAGGCTGGGTTGGAGGGCTTGGGCTTATTATTTGCGGGACTCTGTTCATGGTGGACTGTGGTGCAGTGGGTGTTCTGGTGCCTTTCTAGTGTGGCCAGCCTTGACATTGCTCAATGATTTGTGCTGAATTTGGGTTTTTTCTAAGGGATCACGCCGGGCTGGGTTGGGTGAGCATACATACACTACCGTTCAAAAGTTTGGGGTCACTTTCTAACTCCATGATCGTTCCCGATTTTTATTTCTTTCTACATTGTAAAGGAACTTGAAGGAATTTAAAAAATGCATTAATCTCCTTTGAACAGTTGATATTGAGATGTGTCTGCTACTTCTGCTCTGTAAAGACTTCATAAC
>JAQQZS010000001.1:26803783-26815543 GCA_030068045.1 Platyallabes tihoni
GAATGTAGAAAATAAATCACTAAACAAAAACAAAGAAATTTGCAAGTGACCCCAAACTTTTGAACGGTAGTGTATGTCAATGTGTCACCAGTTTATAGTATATAAATTATAATCCATGTTAATGTGTTAATGTTACGGCTCATTGGTGTAAAACATTGCAGACATGTTTTCTAGCAGTTATTGAACTTGATAGGCATGGAGATAAATATTGTATTTCCCTATGTATTTGGCTGAATCGTCTTTTTGGATTGGTGACACATATGTATAATGCATATACGGTTTTCTATAACAATGTAATAAGTTTAAAATGTTGTATACTTCTTTAGACTGAGGACATTAAACCACCAGTTGTTTATATACTGGAAGCTTTTAAATAGATAAGATGTTTGTTCATTATAGTTTTAAATGCAAATGCACCAGCCAGTACTTAGACATAGACATATAGACACTGCCAATACCTAATATTTCCCAAAAGGTGGGTCATTCACAGAAAATTGTTTTAGACTTAAGACCTTCTAAAAGTTTGAAACTAATCCTTTTAGGATTAGGGCATTAAATTAAAAATGAAGTAATTACAGATACAACATTCTCATTGGGAGTCGACTCCTAATAACTAGAGATACAAATACTGTACATAGAGGTTTTACATAAGCATTAAACAGTGTTGCTTTGTAAACTATTGAAGCATTCCTTATGAATATTATGAAGGCCCAGTGTAGGCGTCCTTCAGAGTAAAGGTTATTAATGAATTTATTATTATTTATTTATCTATTTATTTATTTATTTAAAACTGTGTGTTACAGTGTGTTAGTTTCAAATGTATGATTCAGAAATCATTAATGAATAGAAAAGTAATATTTGAGATTTTTGCATCTTATTCACTCTTCACCTTGTGGCAAATTAAACACCATCTCACTGCCCTGCTAGTCGATATGGCTTCCATCTGTTGCATTAGTAGCTTGTTTTGTAATTACTTGTTGACAGAGAGTGTGTAAACAATGCCTGGCGTCATCTGATCGGAAAAGCTCACCTCTCTCGCTCCCAGTAAGTGCAGTTGTACACTAATCAATTAACACCCTGTCTGAGGACAGCCGTGTCGTCTTTAATATTGGACTCAGCGTGAGCCGGCACTCTGTGACCCACCTTGCTGATGTATGGCACTCCTGGGGAAAGCTAGCAGTGCCTTCATTTAGATTAAAGTCTGATAATCGCTTCATGATGATGTGATTAATTAGTTCTTTTTCCTCTGTCGCGACTGGTACTGCAGAGAGAGCTGTTTCGTTGCTGCCTGTATGAAAAATAAATTGCTCCCTGTTCACATCTAAACAAGATGGCTTGGGGAGCTGAAGGAGAGCATCTTTGTGTTTTTCATGTTAGCAGAGACTGATGCATACCACATAAAAAATTCAAGATTGAGGAGCCATGGAGGAGTAGATTAGTCTTTTAAAACTGAATCTTTTAGTGCATTAAAAGAGCAATGAATTGCGTTCATGCATCATGTAAGGCAATCACATACTTTTATGGAAGTCTGTTCTGTCATGTTCCTCATTAGCATCTGAATGTTAAAATGTTCAGGGTGAACTTCTGCTTCAAGGTTATTCAACTAAAATCTGTGGAGTTCAGATGTTAGCAAACACTTCACATCACCTCTTTAGTCCAGCACCACAGGCATCTGTTTTCAGCATAATTCTCTGTCTAGACATCTATACTTCTTCTCTTATTTTTGTTGACTTTTTAAACAAGCAATTGTCACAAGTTGTCATTTCAATCCTTAGATCATAGAAGAGGAAGAGAAATAAGTGAAGCATCTTCCCTTTCACGATAATCTTCCTCGAGGCAAATCATTTACAGAAATCCTTCAGTACTACTGAGTGTGTTGAACGTATCTTGAGTAGCAGGGCTTTTTTCTTGATTTCTGTACAGTTTTAGTTTGAAATCTATGGCATCCTTAGGATAAGCTTTCTTCATATTGTTCCCCAAGGAAAGATTTAAATCCAGAAGGTCATCCCATCAGTCCATCCATCAGCACTGGCTGCTAAGCTGCTCTCAGTTCTCTGTTAAGACCCTGAACGGTTCTGAGAGTGCATGCTCTGTGGGGTCTGAGGGTCCTATGCAGTGCTTTTATAGAGCACCACCAAGTTTTCATCAGAAGGTGGATTTAAAGGGATTTATTCATTTCTGTCACTGTCCTGCTGTTCACTCAGCTGTTCAAGATGCCAGGCCATGCTAATTTTGGATTGTAGCCCCTAAAGTGACCTGAGATATAATTCCTGCTCTCATGCGTACACCGGCATATGGACACTTGTCTGCTACTATGAGGGATAGCAAAGGAAATGCATCCTGCTCTGGTTCTTCACATGTATAATATTTGCTTGGCATTTCAAAATGAAGCACTGAGATTTCAGGAATAATCAACTTGTTATTGTTGTCTATGTGAGCAACCATATTTATCATAAATTTAAACACGTATAGGTACTACAACTTTACTGTCATTGCATATTGTAGTACAGGAACTCAGAAACGAGATGCAGTTTAGCATCTACTAAAAGTACAAATAGTAGTGTATGTGGATCGTGCAATATTGGCATTGTGTAAATTATAAGATGCAGGTTAAACTACATTTTATAATTATATAAAATTATATATAAAGTATTCACTCACCCATCCAATTCATTGAATTTAAAGTTCTGAACACTTCAATGGTTACAGGTGTGTAAAATCCAGCACCTACTGTAGGCATGCAGACCGTTTCTACAAGCATGTGTGAAAGAATGTGTCGGTCTCTGGAGCTCAGTGAATTTCAGGTGCAAGAAGTCCAGACGTATATTTGATATTTTGCCATCTTTTACATGCAAGAATTTGTGAATGCCTAAACTAAACAGTCCTCTTGGACTGAATTGGTAATTGGTATTCTATCCATATTAGAATAAGATATCCACTGCAAGTGCATGGGTATGCAAAGTGCACGGGTATCATCGTTCATTATAATTTTCATGCTGGAGAACCTGGATGTCCACTTATAGTCCCTTCTAAAAGTGTTGGTACAGCAAGGCCAATTCGTTGTTTTTGCTGTAGACTGACATTTGACAGTTTGGTTTTTAGATCAAAAGATGATCGTAGGACCAGAATGAGATTTCAATTTAAGATTTTCTTTCCTCATAGTTCCATTAAAAAATAAAAATAAAAAAAAAACTACATAGAACATGGTACCTTATGTTTTAAACCCACCTGTTTTTCAAATTATTAAAATATTGGAATATGTAAGATATTTATTTATTTATTTTATATTAATTAATAATTAGACCTTCATGCAGTGATTCCTTTAGGTGGAACTGCACATGTAAGATTAAAAGTCTAATTAAAAGTTTTGAAAAGATTAAAAGTTTAATTCTACTTTTTGTGTGAATGTATACCTAAAAAATAATATGCTGTTTAATGAAATTAAATGAAATGGCCATTTAAGGATTTCTGGGAGTCCAGTGTTTCAGACGTGAAACAGGCAGTTTCCAGGTGAAACACTGGGATTACTGCATTATTGTAGCAAGGGATTATATAGAGAAATATGGTTTTTACTTTCATAACATTGCATTGTTATTCCGCACAAAGTCCCAGTTTGACTTGAACGCGCCTCTTTCATTAAACTCAACATATAGTAACTCATTTGACACTGGCTTTACAATTTCTATTTGATTTGATTCTCAATAGTTTAAAAATTTTTTAATGCAACTTGGGTATGAACAGATGTTCAGTATTGTTTAGTTGATCTTAAAATTAATTCAAAATAGATTATAAATTATCCCAAAACACTGTCTTGAATAACCAAGCTGTCAAACACAACTTGCAAAAAAAAGTGCAGATTTCTGTAGCCTTTAGTGGTGATAGGAAAATAGTGAAGAATCATTATAATGTAAAGGTTTTGCTTAAAAGATAAGGTGGGGCTCTTTGCAACCCGAAGCTATGGGCTATTGTTCTTCCGTGGTGGAGATCTCATACATTCTGTACGAAGGAACGTGATCAGTGTGATGGTGATTTCCACAATGCACAATATTTTTTGCATCATGATGCATTGTGCAACTTCTATCCAGGTTTTCTGAAACTAAAAAGCTGAAAAATTTAGAGAAATAATAAAATGCCAACATATATATGAATGATTTGCTAAAGTCAAATATCATTTTCTGAAACAGAATAAATTGTGTAGGTTGCAGTTATTTCCACTTGACTCATTCCTTGTATATTTTCCCCGATCATAAATCTTTGTGAAAAGGCATTATCATAAAGACCACATTTATATAAAAAAGCATTATTATAAAATCCGTTTTATATTATCTACTCCCACAGAATTGCTTTGATTCTATTGACCTTTCTAAATCTCTGGTCACAAAAGGTAGAAGCAAACAGGAGGCTGTGATCCAATCACTATAAATGGTTTTTGACCCCCGCTCAGCAAAGGTGTATTACATTTCAGACTTCTGGAAAAAGGCTGTTATAGAATATTTGTTGAGGGGAAATGGGATGCTCATTGCTTCTTTGGTTAGAAACTCCTTACACATTTATGGATGTTGGTTATTGAATTCTGATTAGAAAACGGATGCCTGTAAAGGACTGCAGAAGATTTTCCCCATGGATTAAGGCATATTCTTTCATAAATCCCATCCTGATTTAATTTATAGCCAGTGAGCTGCTTCTGAGTCATGGACAGCTCTTAATATCGCCGTCGTTCTTGGAGGACTGGGTTTTAGAAGTGTCGCGTGGCATATTGGTAAATAGTGATTTAATGGCTAATATACACTATAATAGATGAATATAATTATACACTTATAATGGCTTCCAACACGAAGCAGGAAATCTTTTCATACCTTTGCCCTGTTCATTTCCTATTCCCTGAGTTATAAAAACTAACATCATTTATTCATTTCCATACAGAATGCTCAAATGTGTTCGTTACAAAAGAGATGATTATTGAGCTGCACAAGTCAGGGAATGGCTGTTAAAAATGGATGTCGATTTGCATTCAGCAATAATTAGATTTTGGTGAGCACCAATACCATTTGATTCAGCATCAATACAATTCTCATCAGCAATGATATGATTCAAGTTAACACCAAGGTGATTTGATAAACCAAGCCAATAACATTCACTCAGTCTCACTCAGTCTCACTCACTCACTCTCTATACCGCTTATCTGGTACAAAGTCGCGGGAAGCCTGAGACTATCCCAGAGGACTTGTACCAAACCCTCAACCCTGGAGGTGTGATGCCACGGTGCGAACCACTATGCTACCGTGTCATCCCAATAAGACTCTATTCAGTTAAAATAGCATGTATGTATTTATTTAAAACATGTACTGATTTGGAAAAACACATATTTGAGAATGCATATTTAAGGATCAGAGTCTGTTTGACGAGTCCTTAAGGTGAAATTTTGTATTGCGAAATTCATTTCCCCCTTAGGAAATACAGTTAAACCTTGGATTGCGAGCATAATTTGTTCCCTGATTGTGCTCGTAATCCAAATTTTCCCATAAGAAATAATGGAAACTGATTGATTTAGTCCACAACTCAAAAATATGAATATAAAAATAATAATCCAAAATATAAAGGAAAAATAAAACAAATTATCCTGCACTTTACCTTAAAAAAAGAACTGTGGGGGGGTGTGAAAGGAGGGGGTTATTGTGTAGCCCACACACACGCACACATACACACACACGAACAAACACACGGAACCACTGCTCTCTGACAGAGAATTTCTGTCGGCTCACTGTCTCTTAATCTTTTTGTGTGACTTTAAAAAGAAACCCCTCTAATGACACTTGCTTTTGAGAAATTCATGGAAATTTGACGTTGCATTGTCGTTAAACAGATTCATCTCCTCACTGCTAAAACCTTTTTAACCTTTTTCTTCACGGGGGGCACAGTCTATACACTTGGACACAAAATAAAAAACAGTTTACACACACACACACACACACGCACATATAGTCACAATGTTATAGTCAACATCTCAACATCAGTGCGCACAAAATGCGAAAAAAATCCACACAAAATATGTAAACTCGCTTAGTTTGGCTTTCCACTGACGCAAACAAGTTTTGAATGGCTCCCGGACTTACGGCTAACGTAGCTGGCGTCGGTTCAGCTTGATTTGTTTGCTCGTATGCCGAAAATGCTTTGTATTCTGAAAATGCTTTGTATGCCGAGGCAATCTTCTTACAAAATCTCAGTTCTTAAGGCGAAGATTTTCTCAGGTGTTTGTTTTACCGAGATAACTGTTTTATTAATTTATATATATCAATTTTTTTGTTTATTTAAAATTACAGCCTTATTGTTAACTTTTCAACGTGCAGCCGCCAGTGTTCAAAGTATAACAGAGTCAGGGGTTATGGAATGGACATGGAATTTGCATCCCAGCATGCAATACCTTTACCGATACTCTTTTTTTTTTTTTTTCAAGAAAAAAAAGCCGTTACTAAAGTCGTTCAGGACACTGGAAAGAACATAAGAAATTTATACCTTAGTGCCCCAAAGGCATACAGAGGAATTTCTCCTATTATCCAAGCAGAGGTGCCTAGTCAGAGTCAACCCATCAAAGTCCGCTTTGAAGCCAGAGCTGACACAAGCATTGAGAGAATCTGGCTGCGTAGTGCTCAACAAAATTGCTTTGGGAGATGCATAGAATGGTGTGAACCAGAGAGAGTAGGTGTGGAGCTGCAGTAGTGGCGTAATCTTGGATGGGTATACTTTCACCTGTAAATGCAGCATGATAAAAACGTGAAGAGTGAGTATTTTGCGGTATCCAATAAGACTTCATGTATTTTGTTCATGCACTTAGAAACAGTGTCTGACACAAATACAGATTATGAAGGAATCTGCTCCACATCTCAGATAATAGATTGATTATGATGTATGACATTTCAGTATTAGGCTTCATTGTTTACATTCCAAGTCTTATTTAATTGGTTTCATTTTTGTATTTCTTTTTTTTTTTTTGTCAGTGCCCACCTGGTCTGAGCCCAATGAAGGATGGCACCGGTTGCTATGACCACCACATTGGCATCGACTGCTCTGATGGATTTAATGGTGGCTGTGAGCAGTTATGTCTTCAGCAGTTAGCACCCCTAGAAGAAGACCCCACCCTCTACAATATCCAGATGTTCTGCGGGTGCGTACAGACACACTCACATATACAAACACACACACACACTCACAAATACACAGCTTACATATAAAACTAGCCACCTTTTTTACAGGGACAGGCACATATAGAATTAACCTGTATCTGGGAAAACCTTAAATATCCGAAAAGTTTATTTATTTATTTATTTATTTATTGATGAGGTGGGGAGGAGTTGTCTTTTGGCAACAGCACTGAGTTTCCCTGCTATGTGTTTCTATACAGTTGAAATATAAAAGTACCTTGCAGGTTAAACCAGCACTTTTGTAAAACAAAAGCTTTATTTCTAAAAATGTTGTTTAGATATATCTACAGCTCTGTATTTTCGTTAGCTTTTAACATCCAACAGAGATTCTTACACAGTAGGATACCGAGCATGGCTGAGCTTGTTATATAAATCTTGTGAACAAGCTACGGTTTAGCTCCTAGATATGAATACCTACTTACTAAGAGGTAAGTGTATCTAAGTATGGATTATTAATCATACGTCTTACGAATTAATCAATATCTTTTGGGTTTATCTTAACTCCTGCCTTTACTGCTTTCGAGTTATTGATGGTGAGGCGTTCTGATAGTGATGATGGAGACCTGCATACGATGTGCATTTGAAAACAGTGAGGGTAGGCACATGACACAAAAAGATAAATGCTAGCCCACTGTGCATTTCCCAAAATTCAGCATAAATCTAAATCCCAAACTAAATAAGGCTCTGGGTTTGTTCATCGTTTGGAGACGATGGGTAAATGTATTGGGGAGGAAAATAGTTGATCTGAGACAATCAAGGTGTTTTAAGTTGTATAATTAGCGAATGATTAGCTGCTGCTCTATTGTAATTAGTACATTGAATCTCTGCTACATCACATTAAATGGGTTTCTTATTGGTTGTGCTAAAATGGTTATTGGAAATGGGGTCAAAGCTGTATTTAAGTGAACTTTTAAGTGCAGTGTTCAGGCATCCAATCGAAGCTGTGCGCGCTGTCCAGAGAAGCTTTACCTGGAGGCAAAGTGCCACTGAGACAATAGAGGAACAATGGCTATGCCAGCACAAAGCTTTTCATCTGATCATTTGTGGGTGGCTTTTGTTCTGTAATAACTTTGCAATTAATGCAATTGTTTCAAAGCCACTACTGCATCATGTAGCAAGTGTAGCAATATATGCTGAAATATTGCCGTCTTCCAGGCAGTGTATATGTACTGTATGTATGTATGTATGTATGTATGTATGTACTGTATGTATATATGCTATATGTATGTTTTATATATAAACAGTATACACACCAATACACACTCACCGATCAGCCATAACATTATGACTACCTGCTTAATATTGAGCAGGTACCCCCCCTTTGCCAACCAGCATTAACCTTTTCATCAATTTGATCGACACTAGTGCTTCTATTACATCGGACTACACGGGCTAGCTTTCGGTCCCCAGGTGCATCAGTAAGCCTTTGTAACCCATGACTCTGTTGTCAGTTCACCGGTTTTCCTTCCTTTGGATCACTTTTGTTATGTTCTGACCACTGCAGCCTGAGAACATCCCTCAAGACCTGCAATTTAGTAGTTGCTCTGACCCAGTTCCCTGGCCATTACAATTTGGTCCTTGTCAAAGACCAGGGGCATCAGGATATTTTTGACCACGTTTCAAATCCTTATGCATGCCTATTTCTTCTGCTTTCAAAAAACAAAATCTTCACTTGATGCCTAATATATCCCACACGCTTCCAGCCACCATTGTAATGAAATATTAAAAATGTAGCTACTGTGAGAAGAGCCAAATTTTACTGGCTAGACAACCAGGCAACTCGAAAACTGCAGCTCTTGTGGGTTGTTCCCAGGCTGCAGTGGTCAGGACTACACAAAAGTTACTTACGGAAAGGAAATCAGTGAACAGGTGACAGGGTCATGGGTGGACAAGGCTCTCTGATTCACATGAGGAGCGATGGCTGGCACAGGCAATCTGATTCAATAGAAGAGCTGCTGTAGCTCAAATTGAGGATCAGATTAATGCTAGTTCCAATAGAAAGGTGTCAGAACACACAGGTCATTGCTGTTTTGGTGGCAAAGTGGGGAGACCTACTCAGTATTAGGCGGGCAGTCATAATGTTATGCCCCATCAGTATACTGTATGCTGTTGATCTTTCAGTTGCTCCTGTCGAGCAGTTCTTAGCGCAGGCCATTCAATCCACACGACAGTTTGGCACAGGTTTTATGTCAGATGGCCTTCCTGACACAACTCTCTCATTTTATCCAGGCTTGGGACCAGCACTGCATCCAGTGGCTGTGGTCTGGGGATACACAAAAACAAATATGTGGCCCAGCACACTATAATATTTCATCACACCACCTTTTGCTTTAATTACAGCTGTAGCATTGTTCTGATAAACTAAGCGAGGTCATAAAATTTATTTCCAGCGGTGGATTCTGTGGTGGCCAATCCGTGTGTGAAAAGGATGTCTCATGCTTCCTGAACCATTCTTTCTCAAATTAAGCCACCTGAATCCTGGCATTGTCATCTTGGAATATGTTTGTTCCATCCGGGAAAAAAGCTCAACTTTGGGGCACATAATGTTGCTTAACCTTGACCTGACAACTCCAGATCATAACCCTGCCCCCACAGACTTGTAAGGTAGGCACTAGATATGATAGAAGCATTACATCATCTGCCTGTCTTCTTACCCCAACACTATGGAAAAGGGTAAATCTGGAGCATTTCTGGAGCATCTTTTACATTCTACATTAGGAAATACTCTTACTTTCACCATTAAACATAGCTGTAAGTTCTACGTTTTTTTTCACCAGGTTTTAATGTGCTTTACAATTTACCCAATTTTAGTAGTTTCATCAATGTCCTTAATTGTTTTCTTTTCTTGCTGCAGGACAACCATTCTGAAACAGAGTAACAGCTTTGCCACAACCGCAGGCTGTCTTCTGACATGGTTGATTAAGAAATGAGAAGATACTCACTGCATCAGTTAGGGTTAAATAAGATTAAGTGTTAAGTAATTATCCAGTGGAAGGCTTTTATTGTAGCTATTTGCTTAGTTAAATCCAGGTGGTGACTTTCTTTTTTGGACTGGACAGTGAATATACATACATACATACAGTATAGTACTGTGCAAAAGTCTTGAGCAACCCCCTAAAATTTGGACACACTTTTTTGTTCAGTGGTCTTTCTTTATTGTTTTCAGCATTCTATATTAATACTGAAGATACTGAATTAATATCAGCATAAATGCTTCTCAGAAATTATTTAATCAACAAAAATGTGTTAAATAGCCCAGAATTTGTTTTATATTTTGCATACTTTTGCTATTCTCTCAGTCTGCCTCATGAGGTATTCACCAAGAATGGTTTTCCAGGAATCTTAAAGAAGTTCCCAGAGGTGTTGAGTACTAGTTGGTTGCTTTTCCTTTACTTTCCAGTCCAACTCCTCCCAAACCATCTCAGTTGAATTTAGATTAGGTGATTTTGAAAGCCAGGCCATATGAAGCAGTACTCCATTACTTTCCTTCTTGGACTAATAGTTTTTACATAACCTAAATGTGTGTTTGAGGTCATTGTCATGCTGGAAAACAAATGAAGGTCCCACTAAGAGGGGGCAAATGGGATGGCACGTCTCAGCGAAATTCTGTGGAAGCCCTGCTGGTTAATTGTGTCCTCAATTTTGACTAAGTCACCAACAGAGTCACCAGCAAAACAGCCCTGCACCATCACAAACGTCACCCAAAGACACAGTGGATAGAAACAAATATCATAAATTTGAACTCATCAGACCAATTGACAGTTTTCCACGAATCTGATGTCCGTTCTTTGTGTTTCTTGGCCCATGCAAGCATCTTCTGGTTGTTGGTCTTTCAAAATAATGTTTTCTTTGCTGTTCAGCTTACGCAGTCTCCTCTGAACAGTGGATGTTAAAATATGTCTGCTGCTTGAACTCTGAGAAGCATTTATGCAGCCTCTAATCTAAGGTTTTGAAAAATGTGTTTTCTGAAGCTGGTCTTTCTAATTAAACTTATCCTCTGCAGCAAAGGTAGCACTGCTGGTAGGAAATTATTCAGTAGGAAATTATTCCTTTCCAGAGACAGTCTGCATTAGAGCCAGTTTCATCATATTGTTTAGTGGTTTTGGCAACTGCACTTGCAGTTCTTGCAGTTCTTCTTAAGATTTTTTTCAGATTGACTGACCATCATTTCTTAAAGTAATGATGTTTTTTCTCTTTACTTAGTATTTCTTGCCATGGATTTGTGCAGTAGTTGTAGTAGCACAAAGTAGTTACTACTGAATCTGTACCCAGCCTTCCTCTGCAAACCAGGAAGACAAGGAATGCCACAGATTAGCTCTTGAAAAGGAACACCTGTGAATTGAAAAAAATTCCACGTGACTACAGTATGTTGTGGAGACATGAGAGAATGCAATGAGTGTGCCAAGCAGACATTCAAGCTGTCATCTTTAGTATTAATGTACAATATTGAAGATAATAAAAATAAAGAAAAATGAGTGTGTGTGTGCGATGGATTGGCACCCTGTCCAGGGTGTACCCCGCCTAGTGCCCGAAAGCCTCCTGGGATAGGCTCCAGGCCCCC
>JAQQZS010000001.1:26836845-26848982 GCA_030068045.1 Platyallabes tihoni
CAATTCAATTCAATTCAGTTTTATTTGTATAGCGCTTTTAACAATTGTCATTGTCGCAAAGCAACTTTACACAATCAGAAGAATTATTTAGGTTTGTATGGAATGTGAATGTGTACAGTATGAATCAGAATGATCAGATTGTCCCTGATGAGCAAGCCGAGGGCGACAGTGGCAAAGGAAAAACTCCCTGAGATGGTACCACCTGTAGGATTATAAAGAAACAGCGAAGTTCTAGTGAATTAAAGTTTTTAAATAATATAACACCGTAAAAATGTGTTTCTCTTGCACCACTCTGAAGCTTCTGCTCTCAGTACAGAATCATTTATATTTGAGGCTGATCGGCTGATCACCAGTCACGAACGATCAAACTAAAAACCAGCCAGTTCTGGTTAATTGACCGGTTCATCTCATCTAAAATGTAAGAATAGTTTTGGTAAAACAGTTTTTTTAATTGAAACAAAAAAGAATTGTGATTCATAACTGAATCGATTCCCCCCCCCCCAATTCTATTAAATATAAATTGTGAATCAATTAAAAGTGGAAATGCTCAGTTAAAAGAAAAATGTTGCTCCTTTTAAATGTACTTCTCTTAAAAGTTTTTATATGATAAAATTAGTCGATGCCTTGTATTCATGTGAAAAGTAACACTTGTTATTTATCTAACACTAAGTAACTAGGACATGATTACACTGAAGAGTTTGTAATATTTAAAATTATCTAGAATTTGACTTTCTGTCTATCACACTGATGACACTGTACGTTTTTTCACTAGCGTTTTTTTTTCTGATTAGTTGAAGAAGAGATGACGAGTACGTTGAAGGTCTAAATGATAATAATAAAAAAAATTCAAAGGTAATAATAATAATAATAATAAATAATAATTATATATATATATATATATACATATGTATATATATATATATATATATAACAATAATAATTAATGATTAAAATTTCAATAAATAAAAAGTTCTAAATAAAATAAAAATTATAAAAGAAATAAAAATGTTTTAAGTAAGAGTACAAGTATTCAAAGGTAATATACATAGCAGTTAAATGTAATAACTGAGGAAAAGTATAATACCCAAATAAATATGTCATAGCCATATATATAAAAAACCCAAATAAATATATGAAGACCCAAAATAATGCTTTGTAATAATGTTCTGTTACTTGTATATTTTCATGTGAGAAAGAATATTAAACAAATAGGAGTTGACTACTTTAAGAGTGCTTATACTATTCCTTGTTCCTGAAAAAAGTATTATATTTTACCTGAAGAACACAGATGAGTTGAGTTACACAGTGATGCATCCCAGTGTAGTTACAGGATTTATAAGAACTCCTGGAACGCCGTTATACCAATCAAATTAATTGACTTGAACTAACTGCTGTATAAAAAAAGTTGGACAGGATTTGCAGTTCCTGGAAAACAGGCAATTGAAAGAATAAAAATGATGTTTCTGTCTCGAATATCTTCACACATTTTTTCTACAATCATGAGTCAGAAATTTATATTCTTGTGACACATTCTCCCTCGTATAAAGAACTGTCAATCTGCATGTATACAGAGTTGTGCTTCTAAACTCAAAGTTTACTTCCACTCTTCCAGACAGAAGAACTTCGCCCGTGGCATTGAACAGCAGCTGCCGGATGGCATGGTGGTGGCATCGGTTCCAAATGAGGCACAGTGCCGCGAGGAGCTCTCCGATCCAGTTCCTGATCCTGAGTATCTCACTGGTAAGTCACTCTGATGCCTAATTGATTGAGCTACGCAAAATCTGAATGTAATCTGAGTCGAGGGTATAGCATTTGTATAAGAGTTCTAAACACATGCTGAGAACATCATCCCTTTGACTATCAATTAAAAAAAAACACGACAATACACAACACAACATGATTCAACAAAGGGAGCCTTATTGTCACTTCTACACGTGCTTGATAATGTTCGGCTGAGAGAGTTCTCAGTTCTGTTGGCTAGAATTTATTCTGAATACAGACTATTATTCGTAAACATCATGTAGATTTTCATAAAGACGCTTTACATGTGCAATCTTGACAATATTTTATGAGTTTTTTATGACTGATTAAATTAGCACATTAGCTGGTACTTGGCTTTTGTTATTTTGGTAAGTTGCTAATATTTATTGCATCTGTTTAAACACAAAATGAACCCGAAATGCAGCACAGGTTTGGGAAAGCTTTTAAGCCGTCAGTCATCTAAGTTTTCTGCAGACTCAGCAGGAACTGTAGTGTTGGATGACCGTTGTAATATCATTAAGATGACGTCTCCCGTTGGGACAAGGCCAGGACAACATTGTTTTTAAAAGTTGGAATGACTTTTATAAAGTGAAGTTGAGATAACTTTGAATGAATGGCCCAAATACGACCGCAAAACAATGAAATTCTAACCTTTGTTTGGTTCGTTTATGCTGATTAACATCCATTCAATCAACGTCTGAACACCTCCACGGTCCCTTAGGTTTTTATCAGGGTTCAGAATTCTGATCAGTGATTAGGACAGACACAATAGCTTCCCAGTCACAGCGTGTGCGTGTATTTCATGTCATGCATCTCTTAGTATTGTAATGTTACCACTCTGTTTAATTTTCTTTTAGAAATATTATTGTGAGAAGCATCTTAGCTCCCATAATACTCTACTTTAATATGGTGTTCGCACAGGATCTAAACTGCATCGTGTCGGCTTTCACAGAACAGATCTCAGACTAAGCGGGGTTTTTATTTCAGTTAAATTACTGAAATCCTGTATTTTTGTTGCTCATTGTAATGTACCCACATTTATTACCGTCAATATCATGTCCCCTAGTGGTCCAGTAGGCATGCAGTGCTGTTATTGTAACAGCCAGAGTTCAAGTCCTGCTCAGGCTATCAATTTAGTTTTAATATAGTTTTGACTTTACAACAGTCAGGGTTGTTATCCTATAGTTATGATTTTAAACTTGTTTCGATGACATTGAGCTAAATAATTCTAACTTTCAAAAACAGCCTAATACAATCTTTTTCCCAAATTTAAAAAAAAAAAAAAATAATAAAAATTCTAACTTTCAAAAACAGCCTAATACAATCTTTTTCCCAGCGTCCTTAGCATTGCCAAATTGACTTCACCACTAAGTTTTGACAACCAAAAATTCAATATGATAATAATTCAATTACTTGTGACATGTACTTCACAGCACAGTGAAATTATTATTTCGCATATCCCAGTTAGGAAGCTGGTATCAGAGCACAGGTACAGGCCAGGATACAGTGCCTCTGGAGCAGAACTTGGCGGTGCTGGGGCTCGAACCCCCCACCTTCCAAACAGTAACCCAGTAACCCACAGCCATTCCATATTGAGCCTACATACATTCCGTATTGAGTTTAGATAAGACTGCAAAAGAGAGCTCATTTCTTTTACGTTCAAAGAGGTTTCAACATGACCTTCTCCCTTTTAATGACTTTGATTGAAGCACACTCAAAAAAAAGCATGGATTTCTGTCTTGTCCTTATTCATCATTATTTTAAAGAAATACTCAAATTTTGCCACTGGATGTAAGCATGCACACACACACACACACGCGCACACCTACTTACGTGACCTCTGAATGTGGATGTGCCTGCATATCTGTTTAAAGGCAGAGCTTCTTTTCATCTACATTGCTTTCGACTGGATGAGGTGAGTTAATGATGAAGCCGAAGGAAATGGGAGAGAGCATTAGATCATTATGCTTTTTTTTTCCTTTCTTTCTTTCCTTCCTTTTTCTTTTTTCTTTTTGGAAGGAGCAGCGACATGGCTGCTTGCTTCTGGACGCAGCTACAGCTGTCGACTTTCATTAGGCAGCTAATCTGACTCCAGTCTGGAACAAGTGCACGGGAGCCTTACTTCACATTTTACACTCTTAATGAGGGAAAAAATAGGGCCAAATACATCCATCCTGCCAGATAACTTCAGTCACACTACTCAAAGGCTTTCATCAGCATTGATTCTTTTGACATCGACATAGCAGAATGCCCGAAAATGAAAATCCAGTCCAAAGACTATTAACTGGCAAATTACCTGGAGGAAGGGGCATATTAGGATACCAGCATTGTAATTATATCTCTTTTGTGCAAATAAATTCCTAATGTGCCATTTTAAGCCTTGGATAGAATTTCTGGATCTTACACAACTTGCTGCCTCAGTGACTGGAAATTGTAGTACCACTTAGAACACAAAAAATGAGACTAGGGGGCCTTTCCCACTTTCCTGATCTCATCCTGAGAGCACGATTCACAATTTGCCTAAAGTACCCTCCACAATTATGGGCAAAACTTGTCAAGATTATTATAAAAAGGTTGGGGGAAAAATCCACCTTTTGGTGAAGTAGCTTCATCTCATGGGAACATTTACTGTATTCAGAGTAAAACAAATACCTCATGAGGAAATAATTATGTTTTAACTAAAACATGTGCTGCAAATTATTGACACCACTGAGATTAACACTTTGAGCAACTAACTTCCTGTTGTCAATAAAATAGCTCTGAGTGTTCTTCTTAAACTGTTTGTAAGATTTTAGGAGACAGAGCAGGGCATCTGAGACCGTTCCTCTTTATAGAATCCCTTCAGGGGCCGAGGCGCTCAGTTGTTCATTGGGATTCAGGTCAGGGGAATGAGATGACCATGAGAGAAACTGTATTCTGCTGCCAGCTAAACATGTTTGTGTTGGTTTGGATATATGCGTCAGATCATTGTCCTGCTGGAAGATCCGGTGATGACCCAGTTTTAGTTTCCTGGCAGAGGCAGCCAGGAAGTTTGTAACAGTTCCAGATTGTAACAGATTGTTCCAGTATTCTACTTTTTTCCTGATTGCTCTTACAGAAGAAATGGCCATTATCAAGCATTTTAATAATCATTCCCAGATCAACACAAATCTTTTTTTGTCTTTTCTGTGTTAATGGATAAGTAAGGAAATTTGACAGGTATGTCACCTGATATTTATACCCCAGTTATTCAGGCGGCCATGGATAACATCTGGATGGTTCCTACACACTCAGGTCAACTCAGAAATGTACAGTTTAAATGGAAAATATGCTTATTGAGTTCATGATTCAATTTGATTATACAGTAGATGGCATTTTAAATAACTGCCACATGGCGGGTCCCATCGTGAACCATGACAAGTCCATGCACGATCCCTGCATGGAATGTGATCCCCTGCAATGACGCTGTTAACGCAGCTAAAATTTCTCCAGAAATGCACGTTTCTTCCTGACATTTCTAGGATTTCCAAAGATCTTGTGATGTTTCCGTTTTGGGATCAAATTCAGAAAAGCTCCCTAACACTGAATTGTACATACTATTTTTATTCAATGCATTTTAATGCTCACACTTTTTATCAGTGATCATTTCCACAGCAAAGCACTTTAAACTTTCCATTTACTGATTGGCATTTTCAGTTTAGCTTGAACAACATAGGCATTTGCACAATTTGTGCTGGTAAGAGTTCAATAATATAATAATAGTTTAAATAAATATTGTATGAAAGTCATTTTAAGCAGGTACAATTATAATTTAAACCTTATTTAAAATAAGATTATTGCATCGTTTTCCCTTCACACTAAAGTTACAGTAGGTCCGAATAGGTAATATGATTGGACGAGACTATTCCACAAGTGGTAATAATAGAGCTTAAGAGAAATGGGTGTCATAGGTGTTCTAACAATCATTAATTACACTAACTGTAGGTCACCAGCGTAGGTAAAAGTAGGTCGGTAATGTCCTCAGTACTGGAAAGCGGGAAGAGCAGCTGCCTGCCAAAACCTACATTCAAAACCAGTCAAGGAAGCACTTTTAGCAAGAAAACACATCTGATAACATTATGTCATCATAAACATCACTTTGTCTCTTTAGTAATCCCTTCTAAGTTGTTCCAAATTGTCTCTGACCTGACTGAGTTGTTTTGTTTAGGTGTCTTACAGGCAGCAGATCCCAAACTGTTTGCTGATTTTCATGAGTTTTTGAGCATGTTAAGACCCCCGAAAATCTCTGGATGGTGTAAAAAAGAAAATCCTTGGAAGAACCAAAGGGCCCTCACACAATGTGATGACATAGGACTGATGTCATAGTTCTTGGGCCCTAACTAGCTGAACCCCAAAACATAATGCCAAATCACTTTTTTACTCCCTGCATCACTAGGACCAACAAGTTAGCTGACACTCTACAGTACATTGGAATAAGTTGAAATAACAAGAAAATCTCATGGGTTTATCAGGACTGTCCACCACCTCATGGTTTATTCCGCTTACCATATGTCTACGTCGTACCAATAAAAACGCCTTTCACCCCTGTTAACTACACTAACTGTCAGTTGCCAGGTCCACCAGTCACAATTAGTTTCACAAGTCGCAGAAGGATGTGTGTGTATGGAGCAAAATAACTGGTTAAATAAAGAAACAAATCATAATCTGTAGATAATAAATGGTGTTTGTGAACCTGTTGTATAAAAGCAATATCACACTTGAGGTTGTGTTGTTGTGATGATTTTCATATTATTATCATATTATCATAATTATCGTATTTTGGTATTGCTGTAGCAGCTGAGGATGGTACCCACTTCAATGAAACAATTTAAACAGTGGAAATGGAACAATCTTGCTGAAGTACCGCAGGTCCTTAGCCATGGTGTTGAAATAGTGGAGATTATTCATCCATATATTACTGAAAGTGTGGCCCACTGAGGGCTGCAGGGAAAAAGGCAGGTGGTCATGCTCATGAGCCCTCAGAGGTCCATAGCTCCTATACCTGAGGCTCCCCGAACAGTGTTCTTTACAAATTATCTATTAAATGTGTTACATTAGTCATGTGTTTGACATTTTGCCCTTGAATTACATCTTGAGGAAGGTAAGAGTCTCAGAGTCACAGGATGCAGCATGATTTTCCTAGTGTAATAGGTTTTTGTAAGGGTTGGTCTTATTGGGTGTGGGAGAATGTTTCTTCTCTTTCAATACGTAGGACATAGGGTGAAATATATTATTCCAGTTTTTCTTGGGAAAAAAAACACGAATACTAGTTTTCTATTAAACAGAACAGAAGAAATGCCAAGAAATTGATTAAATTACATATTAAAGCCTAAAATATTTTACTTGAAATTTTCCTGTGACCCTATTCTGCTCCTGTGTTGCAGTATAGTGCCAACAAACAGCATGCCAAACATTCTGCCACTAGCTTGAACTAATTGGATCCGAGTTGGCAATGTAGTGCAGGTTTGAGCTCCCACCCTTCCCCTTCCACCCTTGCTGGTTTGGGCATTTCCATGGCATGGTCAGTGTATTTGTCACTGTGTCAGCAACTCCTCGAGTCTATCCTCAAGGCCCTCAAAGAGCAACACATTTATCTTTCTATTCATATTTAGCTTGGAAGTGATTCATCATAGACCTGAGAGTCCCATCAATTATTCCTGTGAGGGGAGGAGGAATGAGAGAGAGAGAGACTTTGAAAGGCAAATACATCTTGATTTAATTGGAAAGCATGTAGGAGGCCTACAGATGCCAAATACATTCATGCTGAGATATGAAAAGTGGTGGGATCTTCAAGCTTGCTGAATTCATTGATTGCTGCTCATGACCTTGGATTGGGAGTAATGTCTCAATGCGGTCAGTGTTTAACTGTGGTCTGCTCGTGGGGAAGCAAAAAAAATGGCCTTTTCCTTTCCTGTGGTAAAGAGCACTGCTGCATTAAATGAGGGCTGTCTGTGCTAATCAGAATGTGGGTGGAGATGTCACTGATCATCGGCAAAGCAAGAGAATCCTGGGAAAGTTAGAAAGCAAACGGCTGACTAAGCACTTTTTTGACACTTCTGAAGATTTTTTTTTTTTAACTACTAAATGTGACCGTTGGAGAGAGAATGAAGTTGACAGAGGTTACATTTAAAATAATTCCAGCTAAGAGCATTTGATCTGAAGTATTTGAACTTTAAAAGTGACCTACAGTATCTGATAGTCTGGATCTAGTATATCAGATGCTACAAAATGTGATTTTTACTTTTCCTTTCCCCTCCACTGAGAAGTACAGAATTACCAAACCATGATTTTTTAATGTATTATTGCTCTTGTATTTTTATGACTGAAATCGGCAGGAATGGTTAATTTATTGACCAGAATGTATTTATGTTCATGTTATCCGGTTTCCTCCCACCCTCCAAATACATGACGATTAAGCTAGTTACTGTAGCATTGCCAAATTACCCACAGTGTCTGAGTACTGTAAGTGTGTGTGTGTGTGTGTGTGTGTGTGTGCTTGTTCACTATGCGCAAAAGGGTTTATCTTTGTGACCCGGGTCCCCTGGGATAGGTTCCAGGTGTGTACAGGGTAAGCAGTATAGAGAATGAATGAGTGAGTGAATTATCTGGTATCACCCAAATGAAGATGGGCTCCCTTCTGAGTCTGGCTTCCCTCAAGGTTTCTTCCCCATGTCATCTCAGGGTTTTTTCCTTACCTTTGCCATTAGGGACAATTTAATACAGGATATCCAAATCTTTTATTTTTGTAAAGTTGTTGTACGACATTGATCATTGTTAAAAGTGCTACACAAATAAAATTTAATTCTGTAAAAATTTAACCTTTAAGTAATTGATCAGAATGCACTCGCTTATAAAGGTCTAGGATAAAGTGATGATAGTCTTGTTAATGGTCATTCTCTGATAATGCAAATGCAATAAGTGTGTTATAAGCTTCTGTATGCATTAAGGAAGATAGTCTTACTGAATTTTTACTCATGACTGTGTGAGGAATCCAGTGTTCTCTAGGAGATTTTTTTGCTGTTAAATTGTTGTACATGTGATTTGCGGGTTCGCATTCGGAGCTCAAGTTCAGTACTTGATTCCCTCTTGGGATTCTGCAGCTTACTGCATTCTTTCTTTCTAGAAAAACAAATACATATTTTGTAACGGTATCTGCATAAATTAGGATAACAAATGATAAACACCTCCTCTGGCAGCCTTGAAATGTTTTCCAGACACAGTGAGGTGAAGAATTTTTCTCAGATTATATGATTTGACTATGACTGATTTGACTGCACACTTATGTATAATAGATGTATGTATAGATGCTTCAAGTTCAGTTTAATAAAAACAAGAACAATGTAAAATATTTAGAAACCAGGATCGAAAAAAATATATATTGGAGTAAAAAATTGAATGTAAAATAATGAATGTGATGTTACATTTTACAGCTGAAATGCTCAGAATTAACAGCCAAAGTTGGAGTAAAATATATATTTACCGTCAGCCATCTCTTGTGTACCACCATAATAAAAACAATTGATCTTTTCATACTCTGACAGTTAGCTCCTCTGGGGTGTTTTTGTGGCACCTTTTGACACTTAGTTCAGATATGGCATTGCAAAGACAGGAAAGAAAAATCTATATTTTATTAGCAGCGGCTGTAATTGGTACTGTGACGGAAGGTCACGCCTTCAGGGCAGTCAGCTCCAGACCTGCCGGTGGCATCTATTTCATAAAAAAGATAAGTCTTTTTTTTTTTGTATTTTTTTTTTTTTAACAGCCGCTCAAAATCTTCTTGTTATTGTATTGGCAGTTTCTTTCTTTTAACATATAATCTATTTAATTTTGTTTAAATGTAATACATTTTATTTTTGTCCAATTATTGAAGTCACTTAACATTTTTTTTAAATTTATTTACAATTTGATGATTCATTTTTAAACAAATAACAAAAAAAACAATCAAGTGTTAAATGAAAATATAATTGCATAATGGGATAAATCATATAAAGAGCTTATTCTTTATAAAAATTACACTAGGCGGCAATTTGTCAGTTCACTGCCAATATTCTGTCTTTCAGTTGGTGTCCCCCATCTGTCTGTCAGCGGCATTTGGAAAACACAGCGCATTTGCCAGGGAAATTAGAGTTCTCGGTTGCCATGTACTCAGCGATCTTGTTTTACTAACTGCGCTGAACAGCTTTCCTAACTTGCAAGATAATTGCTATGTTAATAAACAAGTAAAATTTGCTGCAGCCGTCCACCACACTGTATAAATTTGCACAATCTTCTCTGCTAATGACTTTTCAGCTTTCCTTCTAAATGGGTGGATGGAATCAAACGTGACAGAAGGATTACACATATAATGATTATTACTGTATTTTGTCACGATTGAGGCGGTTATATACACGTTCTGGACAGCGGCACGGAGAGAAGAATGATATAAAAGTTTTCGAGTGTTTGTATGTCATGACATGCTCGTCACTCGTGTCATGAGTGTTCAAAGTACCAGGCTTTACTAATATTCAACATTATAGCCACTCTCAATGGTAATCGCATGTGGGGTTTAATTTATTCTTTGACACTGATTAATTGCAGCGGATTGCCAGAGCCATTTCCTGCAGTAAATGTCGATTAATTAGTTGACAACATTAGAAGTGATAATTAATACAGTGGGTGCCACAGCATGGGCTCTGCAGTCCTTAAGGATGGCCATCGTGCTGCCTGTCACCACGAGTATCTGTGGAAATGACATCCAAGCATCTGTGAACAGCTCCCTCTCCCCAAGACAGCGCGCCGTGACGCATCTCTCACACAAGCGATAGGTTGATTAACCAGTCTAATGGTACTGTATACTATGGCAACGTTAAAAGGAATAATTACAGCATATATACCTACAAGTGCTGTATGTTCTGGCAGCTTTATTGGGAAGATCTGTGAACTTGCTGATTCATGCAGTCATCACCATGCCAATTCATTCACACAACGTATGCAGATAAAGTGCTTTAGGTCATGTTCAAATTAAAATGGGAAAAAATGTTATTTCATTGACCGAGACTCGCGCATGGATATTCTAAATAATAATTAAATATCGTGCAGAGGTTTTAAAAGGTCGTGGCTTCTGAACGCGAAGCAGGAACCTTATAATAACCAAAAGATTTAATAATTATGTTTGCTTCATCTTTCTGTGGCATTTAATGAAGTGTTAAAAATGTATATTTATGAGCAGATATTATTGATATTATAGAATACTGTCTCCTATTCATCAAAGGACTCAAAATCAAGCGATGTTTTGCCATGATCGTATGCCATTACACAAATTTCTGTCTTATTCATGAAATCAAAAGGAGCGATGATTTGAGTACAAGTAATGAATCTGCTTTAGCTGCTTGGACCCAAGCTCCTACCTATGAGTCCTTTAATTAACGTCACATGCATGTAGCACAGCACAATTTATCTAAATATGTATAGCTAATTTACTTGCCGTAATTTATAAAGGCATTGCAATAGTAAGATGATGAAGGGAATGGTTGAGAGGGCTATTCAAGATATGAGGTAGATCTGCATTCTGGTTCCTATTTACAAAGAGCATGTTATCAGAGAAGCGCATTACTCACTGTGATTAATGAATTATATTGATAACTTGGATTAAATTAACATAAAGTTATGCTCAAATTTAAATTGAATTGCATCATTCAAATTTGAAAAAGACAAAACCGATGAATTATGAATTGTTTGCAGAATTATGTAGTTTGATTTGGCTGTACACAATTTTGATTAATAATAATAATAATAATAATAATAATAATAATTTGGACACACCAGAAGAGAGTTGCCCTGGAAGCTTTACAGAAATACTATAAGATCAGCCGAGCTCATTTCCTTCTTATGGATGTCAGAAATCTGCTGTTCCGTCTTGGTCAGAGGCCAAACTAAGGTTGAACACTGACGTAGCCGTCACTGGCGGTGATTCATTCTCTTGGCACTAAGTCCCTCTCCCAGACTCCCTCTCAATTAAAATGCCAGCATATGGCCCGGTGACCATCCAGACTCCAAGCTATGAGTCTGCTAAGATGCCTTGAGACATTGACATTGCTCTGTCCACATGAACAACTGTGTCACCTTGGAATTTAGCAGTGTCCCCTCTCTATTTTTTGTGTACGAAAAAAAAATAAAGTAAATAAAAAATACTGGAGATGTCGGATGACATCTATTCCTCGGAAATACACACATCAGCCATAACCTTAAATCCACCGAGAGGTGAAGTGAAGAACATTCATTATCTGGTTACAGTGGCACCTGACCTGCGATGGATTGGCACCCTGTCCAGGGTGTACCCTGCCTCGTGCCCGAAGCCTCCTGGGATAGGCTCCAGGCCC
>JAQQZS010000001.1:26877033-26890864 GCA_030068045.1 Platyallabes tihoni
CTAAAGGCTAACTACAAACAAAACACAACACTAACGAAAATGGGCGTTTGGCGCCCTCTAGGGGTTAACCCTTACACAAAAGACATCATCCTTTGTACATTGGGAGTAGTGCAACTGCTATTCTGACCATGTGCGTTACCACGTCTGCTATTTTATCATGGATCGCGGGTTTTGTCAAGTTTACAGCAATGCTGCCATGAGTTTTTCAGGGAGTTTTGGGTGGAATGCAGGCTTCAAGAGTGGAAGAACATCACTGGAAAGTCTTCAACGAGCTTTCACTTCCGTGTAAATGTCGAAACCATTTGGCAATTTGTGCATGATGATCGACAGAGAACAATCCACAACACTGCTTTCTTTGTTGGTGTGTCATATGGAACAGTCCAGGCAATCCTCAAGTGTGATTTCAACATGCCCTGTGTCACTGCCAAGTGCCAAGCTAGAAGGAAGATTGCGTCGAAGTCTGTCAAGAACTCAACGTACTATGTCCTTCATGTCGCGGGTCAATTACCGATGACAAACTGTAGGTATGACAGCATAACAGTCTTCACAGTGAAAGAGCCCATCATCTCCTCGTCCTACAAATGGCAAGGCAGGTCCACAGCTCGACCAAGTGCATGCCCATCTCCTTTTTCGCTGTATTTGCGGTATTGTGCAATGAGAAATCGTCCCCGGATCCAGACTATCAGTAGGTTTTAGGTTTGAGGGTGGGTGCACGGCAAAAAAACAGAGCTTGTAAACAGAACTAATCTCAAAGCTTTTTTTATACCACCTTGTATAAAATATTTAGAAAGAACATATGAGTGTGATAGTCAGGTGCCTGCAAACTTTTCATCAAATGTTGTATTAAGTTTGGTATGTTTTCACGAATGATCCTAGGAATTGTGAAATTTATTGTACCATTGATCCATTCAAGATTAGGTAGCCAAATATTCACAGTAAAAAAGAGACAGATGGCACAGTGCAATGCATATTTATCAGCAGTTGTAAATTAAAGCAATCTGGGCATGGAGGTGAGGCTGCTAAAGCACAAAATCGTTCCACTATGGTAAATTTCAGAATTTAAGAATCCTGTTCAGATTTTCACAGACAGACTTACAAAAAATAGAACCTGCTTGTCAGTGACTGTCATGAAGAAAGTTTTTATTTTATATTGTAGTTTATATGCTTTTGCATGGGCAATAAGTGGATGAATATTTGCCTTCCATTGTTGTATCACAAATACAATCTGTTGAAGTAAAATTATATAAGGTAAAATTTCCAACATATTCCCAAACAAGCCAGGAAGCCATTGAATGGATGCTTTTCATTCAATAATCAAGCTAATTCCGACCAGCAAAATGAGATGTCATTTCTCTCTTTCCGGCTCCCACCTGGGACCTTCATCAGTCTTTGCCATAATTACCTCAGATAAGCTGTCAATCTCTCCTAATTACAGGCTCTTCTCCCATTTTGATTACAAACAGGACAGCAAATCAAACATCAAATCAAACCATACCTCATAACCATCATCTATAAATAAAGATGACTGTAACACCTGCTCATGTGAGTGAGGCACATTGGGTAAATATCTTTACATTTGCTCTTTGTTGTGTATTTTCAATTGGGTTTATTCACTATTTAGGATTATGGTGCAGCTGGAAATTGGGTTTTTAGGAGCAGTAAATGTGTCAGATAAAGAAAAATCCTTCTGCTTGCTGTGAATAGGGCACTGATGGGCACATGTCCATGCACATGCTGTACTGTATGTACTGTACCATGTGCAGTACTGTGCAAATGTCTTAGGTACATAAAGATACATGCTGTAGAGCATGGGTGTCTTTAAAAATAGAAAAAAACTCTACAAAGTCCAGTAAATAGTAATTAATGAAACTAAGTCAGTATTTGGTGTGACGACGCTTTCAGGACCTTTTCATCTCAGGTACAATTTCTGCCATTTTCCATCAAAATCCATCAGCCTCTATTTAATTTATTCATTCTTTTTGTCTGAAAAGTCTCTTATAAAATGTGCTGCTCTTTTTTTCTTTATGTGTTACTATTGTTGTGTCCACCTGAACATGATAAACCTGTACCCAATCTTATAACATAACATAACATTAAAACTGCCTAGGTTTTGGGTCCCCATGTGACACAGGGACAGCTCTGGCCCCACATGGCATGGCTCCGCTGGACTTTTGGGCATGTGTTGTAGTGTCTGGCACCAGGATGTTGGCAGCGGATCCTGGCAGGGTGGAGCCTCCGTGGATGGGACTTGTTTGTCCAGTGCATCCCATAGGTGCTTGATTGGATTGGGATCTGGGGAATTTGGAGGCCAGGTTGGCAACCTTTGGGTTCTTTCTCCTGAGCTCCTTGAAGCCTTTTTATTGTTGCCAGCATAGAATTTTTCATTGATTTCATTGATTCTATTGGCTTTTCTGTGGGATCAGACAAGATGGGCCCATGATCCTATGACCAGTTTGTACAGTTGGTGTTCTTAACTTCACCTGGCGATAGTGTTGATCTTATGGCTGATCTGTGTTTTGTGAGTAGTGACTTTAATGGCTAATTGCACTTCCTCATGTTGTCTCAGGGAATTTTACCTTTGACACTTCATGAGGAGGATATTGGATAGTTATATAATTTTATAACTATGATAAAGAACTGTATTGTTCACAGATCAACAGTAATATGCAGGTTTCACCTTGAGCAGTGGACAGGGATTAGCATAGACATTCAGTCCCAAATAACTAACTGCATTTACATGGAACATAACCTTTTTGCTGCTACCGGTGAGTCCAAGTCAAGTGGGGTGTTTGAAGGACGAGCTGTACTTACTGTAAGTTCGACTCAAGTGCTAATCTCTGTCATGACAAAGCCTGATTCTTTACAGATCAAATGTATCTTTAAACATGTGATAATTTGGAACCATAACACAACAGGGTCAAATCCACTTTCTTTATGTTGTATCAGGGCTTTAAATATATCTGTATGGATTTCTGTAAAGCTGCTTTGTGACAATGTCTATTTGGTCTAGCTATACTGTAGTAAGATACAATTTTATACCAATATTAAATTAAATTGGAGAATCCCGAGGTGGGAGTGAGCTTTGGTCTTTGGGAATGTGATCAAACAAGTAAAGATACAAGCAGAGAGAAAGAGTAGGAGTAACCATAGAAAGGGAACCGCAGAACAGTGTGGGAGGAAAAAGTATGATACAGGAAGGTGCGAAAGTGTGCAGGGTGAGCAAGAGAGTGCAAGCAGGGTCTAATGAAGATGATATCCTGAGTGCATGGATGGCACTGCCGCTGTTCTACCCATCAGAGAATAACATCCTGCTGAGTACACACATAATTTATTACTGCAATCTAATCACCCTCTTCCAATGAGTACCAAATGAGTTCCAATGGAACTCATTAGCAACCACTTTGATGAAGATAGTCTCAGACAATAAAGATAGTGACGGCCAAGAGCAAAGGCAAAATCAAGAACTGGGCATAAACAACTAAGCATGGGGACTCGAGTTAAAAAATAGTCATGATTTGCTCTTCCGGGTCAGTGGCCATCTTGTCTGGAGTGCTTCCTGGGGTAGCCATTTTGATCTTGAGCCCCACTATCTGCGCTAGCCTTCTTGTCTCTGAAAACCTGAAATGACCTGCTTCTGCCTGCATCTCCAATGTGGATTCTACCTGTTGTTTAACACCAACCAAGTAATCCACACGCTTTGTGTTGGTTTAGTATCTAAGTCAATTGACATTGTTTGGAACTGTGTATATCAACCTAGCCATCAATTCCTTATTCCCCAATCTATGTGGAAAACATTTGAGGAGCTCTCTCCACACTTAACCATCTTCCAGTACTAGCTGCTGAGGGCAAAGTAATCATTTTAACCCTGCCTTCAACTTTTCAACTAAGTGTTGCTTAACAGGTCGACCTTGGCATCTACTGTGATGCTTTTGTGATCTCCATTGACTTTAGAAGGTGCCTACTTTCCCTGTCCAGAGCCTACAGTACATCTTCTCCGGAATTAACAGCCTGTTAATCAGTGTCTCATTTGGAAATTTGTTTCCTGTTGCAGTCCATTCACCAAACTGAGACCTGGTTCCAACTACACAACCCACCAGCAGGTATCAAACTGCAGTCAATAGATCCTTTATGTCTTTATGTCACTGCCATCATTTGTATCAACGTAAACTTTTTATTAACATCTTTAAAGACAAGTCTCTAATCTGTTGTCTCGTGCTTTTGGGTCCTACCTGCTTGCATCCCTTCTGACAAAAATAGTTTGGCCAGTTACTCCATGTCCGACACAAGACGTTTGTTATCCACAAACGTTTTGTTTTTCATTTCAATTGTGTTTCTATAGAACCTTAAACAATGGTCATTGTCACAAAGCAGCTTTTACAGAATTAAAAAAATCTGAAAAATCTGTATACATGTATATTCTATACTGTGGTCATCAGTCAGCGGTTATCACTCTTCTGGACTGTGGTCTCATAGTGCAGCATATGAGGACATGTTGACAGATACTACAGTGGTAACACAGCTGCTCTTGCTGGTGGTGATGCTTTTGTTTGTTTTGATTTGCCCCAATCCATGGGCCCTTGCTTGGATGGGTGGTAAAATACTGCACACACTTTGTTGGTTAAATGGATGTATCAATGATCCCTTTGAGGGATATACTGTAGGATGTCTTTGCATGCTAGCACGGTGAGGAAATCATTGCTGAGACACAACCCTCCAGGATACTTCTCAGGCCAGTTGACGATTGTAGAGGAGCATTTGGAATGCTGGGGCATTTGTTGAGTTGGTTGACATAGCTGGCATTAGTGGCAGAGGCACAGTGGGTAGAGTGACTTTGAACTGGGCCAGCTGTGCAGTGAGGTGCTTGATAACATGGCTACATTCTTCCTGTCATTAGTGAACCTGGACCAGTTCCAGATTCTGGCACAGCTCACTGAAGACACACACATGGATGATAAGTGCTTGTTGGATATTAATTTTCCTGCTATGTTCATGAAGGGTGCAAAGATTCCCAGATCTCAGGGTTGTCATGAGTTTTGGTCATGGATTATATCACTTCTTGGATCACCAAAAAAGGGAGACAGATATAATTTTGCTTTCCATGTATTACTTGTAGAAAATAGCAAGGATTCCTTTTTAAATTACTTTTTTGATAATGAGCTATTTTTCATTCACTATTTTTAAATAAGATGGTACTGATCTCTTTCCTTTTAAAAATAGTGAATGAAAGACAGTAATATTGGGATACCTATTATTATCTTGGAAATAAAAATAGCCTATTTTTAGTGAAACTAAGAATATGCATATATAATTGGATTACAAGGTGAGTTTTAGTACAGCTATAATTTGGCCTGGTTATTGAGTGGGCAGGTTTTTAGCACTGCATAGGGTTGATATTGAAGTTGGATGGACAAAAATACCTACAGCTATTCTCCAAAATCTAATCAAAAGCCATCTCAGAAGAGTCCAGATCATTTTAACAGCAAAAAAAAAAAAACAACGGCATGTTTAAGAAACATATGAGTGTGCTTCTTAAAATATGGAATATGGGATAGAATATATATGTTAATCAGGTACAGGTATAACATAACATTAACACATTAACATTGATTGGTTGACCCAAAGCTCAGGAACCAAAAGTCAGCCTGTCTGGTCCGATCCAAAAAAAAAAAACAGTACAGACAGAACCAGTGTCCTGGTGCCAGACAGAGCTTCAGGGGCCAGATCTGCTCCTGCAACATAAGAGGGAACACAGTACTGGGCGTAATGTTTTGCATTGAAATGTTAGGGCCGATTACTGTACTGTATGTGCAGCCAAAAAGAGTCATGATAAAGGTATATTCTAAAGAAGCGGACTAGACAAGTTCCCTTAACTAGGTTCTGGGCCCCTATACAGGATAAGCAGTATAGATAATAGATGGATGGATGGATGGATGGATATTGACTTAATAGCTAAAAGGAAAAAAAATCCCATCTTACTTAACATTAGAGAGTGTGTAGTCTGTCTGCATTAGTTCTTATTTTGGTGTGTGTATGTGTGTGTGTGACTTGTTTATATTCATTAGCTGTCTCACAACCCACAGTGTGAACGGAGGGGGTTGAGAGGAGGGATGGTAGGTTTGTCAGTGTTTTTATGGCATGCTGGCCCATGTGCATTACAAACCACTCCATGATGTAGCTTATGAATAGTCTTAAAACCTTTATCTGAATTACAGTGGATCCTCTGCATATGAATTTAATAATTTCAGAGGCGAGTTCTTGAGGCAAAATTTTATATTGCGCAATGCATTTTCCAATAGGAAATAATAATTAATAGAAATATGAAATAAATAGACATCAAACTTCACTTAGCATTAATTTGTGATTCCTCTTGACACCGGCTGCTTTAAAGAAAAGAAACTGAAACTGCTCACTTTTCTTCTTGCTGCCATCCTTGCTAACATTCTTGGGACCCATGGATGTCTGCACTAAATTTTGCACAAAATGTAAACAAACAAACAAACAAAAAACACAAAAAATGTAAATTTCAGTTTTTAAGGTGAAAATTCTTGAGGCTCGTATCCCAAGGTACCACTGTACTGTACTTCATCATTGTTATTGATCTCCATCAATTTTAAATAATTAAAGCCTTTATTGTAGATTGTAGATGTAGATTTTTTTGTGTTTAATCTGCGTAACGCATGTTTATACGTTATTCATAAATGTGTGTTAGACCGGTTTTTTTTGTTTTTTCTTTTTTAATTTCGTTTACTAGCTTTTTTTCTTGACTCGTACTGCACTTTAACAGCACAGCATGGTCATGCAAAGTCACATTTCAAGTTAAGCTGTGATAAACAAAATACTGTAAAAATAAAGGAGGATAAATATCCAAAACATGGTAGAGTGTAAAATATAGAAAAAATATCAAATGAGAATAAGAACTTCTGAACTGAAGTTTTGATACTTGAGGGGAAACATTACCAGACAACTGATAAACTACTATGTGTGAGAGCACTAGGTAAGCTGAGAAAGGTTTATTTCTACAGCATAACGTCACAGAATCCTAGTTACTTTTATGTAAAAAAATTAATAATCATTGAATTCATTTGGCGCAGGATTTAATGGAGCAGAAAGATAAATCAAATAGGAATTAGGTAAAAGAAATAGAAAGAGATTCTAAAGGTATAGTGTAACTGTTTAGAGAATTTGTGAAGCATAGGCAAAAAGAAACGATTGCAGTCTCCATTTGGTCAAAATCTTTGAATATCTGATTACGTCTGCTGTCTGAAAGTTTATTCTGACTGAGTGCAGCATAATAGCTAAAGGATGCCTCACCATACTTTGTTCTAGTTATGGCCACTATCAGGTGAACAGAACCATATTGGGGTGATTTATACTGTAAAGAAGAAACAAGCTTTGAGTGTAAGAATATGAGTACCGCAGTCATCTGTTCAAATGTTTGTGTTAGTTAGTACACTGGTGGTAACGATTTGTAAGAGCAGAATCTGTCTGATGGACTTTTTATTAAGATCAGTAAAGAGGACATGACAATAATCATGTCTCATTAATCAAGATAAATGCAGGGATACACTCATCTGATCATAACATTACAGTGCAAAACATTATGCACAGTATTGTCTCTTGTGCCACCGGGGCACTTCTGGCCCCTCGGGACTCCACAGGATCCCTGGAGTGTGGTGTCTGGCACTGGAAGGGTTGGAGCCTCCATGGGTCAGACTAGTTTTTACCCATGGGTGCTCACTCATATTAGGATCGGGGAGTTTGGGGGCCGAGTAGACAGGCTTGGTCTCTTTGCCTGCTAGGCTCTGTGCGAGGCAGGCTGTGGTGCACTGGTTGCTCTGGTGCCTTTCTTTTTTGGTGAGTTGTGCTGCATTAGCTTTTCTGTGGGATCAGGTCAGACTCGCAAGCCTTTGCTCCTTCTGGGCATACATGAGCCTTGGGTGGACAAAATACTGTCATCAGTATACTGGTTATAATTGTAATAATCAATGTTAACGAGTTCGTGTTATGTGGTGTTAATGTTATGGCTGACTGAAGTGTTTTTTCTCGGCTTGGGTTTTTACAGACAACAGACAACATAAAGTGCACGTGCAAATGTGCAAACAAAAGCAACAAAGTGACAGTGCGGCAACATAACATAATAATAAGGTGTTGTGGTGATGAGTTGAGGTACTTTTCTTTGATGTACTTTTCTTAACAGCACTGATAAATGCATTTTTATCTGTCATGTTCTACATATTGTCTATTGGTATATGGATAATTATGGAACAAAAAAAGACTTTAAACTTCATAATTTGTTACCAGTTTGGGGCATTCATGGTTAAAGACTGGCGGTAAGACATCTTTAATGGTTTCAGTAGAATGTGGTCATGTTTTTGTTGAGTTGAAGGGCATTCGGACACGTCTAATTTATTCATGTGCTTAACACATTTTTACCAGAGTACATAAAAATCAATCTGGATGAAGGAAATAATTTGAAATGAAATTGCAGAAAAATGAGAATAAGAGACTTTTGCAATCACTGCACTAAACTTCATCTGATATAAATGTGATTTCAGGCGGAAATATTACTCAGGATGTCTAAGTGATTGTGTCGATTGTCTGCACTATTTTTAAAATCTCTATTTATATTGTTCAGTTCAGCTTACATGGTTCCTTAACAGGAAGAGTAACCAAATTCAGCATTAAACACCTCAGCACTGTGGAGGAATACGGAGGATTTGCTAAGTCAAGCCACACCATGTAGTGAAAAATCTCTTTTAAGACTGTATTTAAGTTTACATGCAGAAGTACATGTAGAAAATGAGTTTACAGAAAAAAGTGGAATTATGTGTAAGCATATTAACTTTTTAATATTTAACATATTAACAAGTTTGTGTAAGATAATGATAAATTATTTAGCTTTATTGGTATGTGTTAAAGCTAGCACAAAATAGTAAATTCTGTAAATTGTTGCATCACATTTTACTTTATACTATATCACACTTACATTCGCACATTTATTATGTCTCATAATGTTGATTTGATAATGCTGATCGATAGTTATTCAGTATATTATTGAAAGTGTTGTATTGTAATCTGTAGCACAACTGCAATGAAGGGGCTACAGAGACAAAAAGCATTTCCACAATGTGTTTACAATTCCTTACAGAAGCAAATAATTTTCCAGCATGAAAGTGATTTTACTTCATGTAAGATAATACACACATCTTCTCTTATGCAACCTAGCAGTAATTATAGCCTACTGTAACTGTCGATCATGAGTAACTACTGTATACATAAAACTTTTTTGTTCTAGGCATAGATCATAAACTACAGTATGTCCCATAATCTACATGTTTTTCAACTTTTCATTTCATTCAAAGTGAAGTCTCTGTGTTTTTTTGCAAAGAAAACCTTAAAAGGATTGTATCAAGCATTGTAAGCATTGTTTTTGTTCTCTGTGTGATTTTTATATACAGGTACTGTATATGCCAGTTTATGTTGTTGCTGGAAAATAAATTGGCATATACAGTCCATATTCTGCCCAGTTCATGAACACGCAATTATATGTTGGTATACAGCGATGCCTCCACATGTATCAACCCAGAGAAATAAGGCAAATCCATCCCGGATAAATGTATGTGTTTACAATTCCTTATGCCCGTGAATGATTTTGCGCAAAAGAAGATATTTAGTTCATGCAACGTTAAGCCTACAATGATACACACTTCAGTTATTAAGCTCCTAGTAGCAATAATAGTCTAATTATTGAAATTATAACTGAGTAACTGTACTTAATTTTTTCCCAGCATAAACCAAACCCCGCGACCCTGATCATAGGATTAAGCGGTATAGAAAATGAATGAATGAATGAATAAACCAAACCAGAGGATGGATGTGTGGTTGCTCAGTCATATGCCAAGGAATTAACTTTGAGTCGTACTGGACTGTAAATTTAAGAAACGTTCTTAGATAGCAGTTTTAGCAGCCCTGAAATACAAAGAATACATATGATCATTTGGTTTTATCATCATTAAAATGTATTTAATGTAAGCAGTCAAGTTTTTGGTAAAATTATGGACACATTTGAATAATGACTCATTAGAAGATCTGGAAGGCACAGGGGTGTTATCTTTGCATGGCACCTCCCCAGGTTGGACTAATGCATAAATTCTCTAAGGTTGGGAGATTTTATGGTACGAGTGTCATACACTTTGGCAGTATCTCCCACAATGAGAGAAAGTGATTAACGCTTTTTAGCGGAGACAGAGAGGCCCATCAGCGTTGTGTTCCACTCTAATTTCTTTGTTAATTACATCTCAAGGGAGGGACAGGGGAAGGGAGGCAGAGAGAGTGCCAGGGGCAGTGTATGTGTGTGTAGTGAAGTTTTACAAACTGCCTCACTTACACACTGACCTCCTTTTCATGCATATACTCTGCCTCTTCTCATTAACTCTCCCACCACACTGGTGTGCAATTCTCCTGAGCTTGAATATTTCTCACATTCTTGCTTCCAGCACGCACACATCGACTAATCAGCCTCTCACCTCACTCACATGGCTCTTTGATTTATATCTTAATGGTTAGCTAATCTGTAACCACCACACACTTTTGAGTTATAATTGTGGGCAAGGGAATGAAGAGCAAGACGTGGTGGGAGTTGGACAGTCCGAAAGGCATGAAGTGACTGAGGGATGAGCAGCAAAAAAACCAGTTGAGTTCATCACTCAGATACTTTCTCTTCAGGCTGCAGGGGAAAACATTGGGATGTTAGCACACACACACACATTATATTCTGTACTGTACTATCACCCTAATCGGCTGAAAGGGACGATATTAAATACTGCAGCTGCGACATATTGCAGACAGCATTTAATTCCTATCATGTCCAACCATTTCTGCAGCTCTCCACCAATCACTTCTGTATGGTAGAGTGGCCAGACGGAAGGCACTCCTCAGTCAAAGGCACATGACAGCCCACCTGGAGTTTGCCAAAAGGCACCTGGAGGACTCTCAGACCATGAAAAACATTTTTTTTTTGTTGAAGCCCCCTTGGCACCAATTACAGCCTCAAGTCTTTTTGAGTATGATGCTAAAAGATGGTTGCTCTTCTGGAGGGTTATTTTCTCTCCACAGAGAAATGCTGGAGCTCTTTCAAAGTGACCATCGAGTTCTTGGTCACCTCACTGCCCTTCTAAGGCCCTTCTCCCCCTGGCCGGGCAGCTCACTCTAGGAAATGTCCTTGTGGTTCCAAACTTCCTCCATTTACGGATGATGGAGGCCACTGTGCTCACCGGGACCTTCAATGTTGCAGAAATTTTTCTGTACCTTTCCTCAGATCCTTGATACAACCCTGTCTCAGAGGTCTACAAACAATTCCTTGGACTTCATGGCCTGGTTTGTGCTTTGACATGCACTGTTAACTATAGGACCATATACTGTATATATACAGGTGTGTGTCTTTCCAAATCATGTCCAACCAACTGAACTCACTACTGGTGGACTCCAGTTAAGTTGTAGGAACATCTCATAGATGATCAGTGGAAACAAGATGCACCTGAGGCTCAATTTTGATTGTCATGGCAAGGGCTGTGAATACTTACAGTATGTACATGCGATATTTTTCTTTTCTTCTCTTTTTTTTTATTTGCAAAGATTTCAAACATACATCTTTCATGTTGTCATTGTGGGGTATTGTTTGTAGAATTTTCAGGAAAATAATAAAATGAATCAATTTTGGAATAATGCTGTAAAATAACAAAATGTGTAAAAAGGGAAGCGCTGTGAATACTTTCCGGATGCACTGTTTTCAGTGATCCATGTTGTGGAACTGTGTGTTTATTGGTAAGTGGATGTATAAGGCAGTAATTTTAGTTTTAAAGCTTCTAGGTGTTTATAACTAAACTCTGAGTGTTAGAGCCATAATTTAAAACACGTAAAACTCTCCGAATACTCTAATAAACATTCAGGCTTATAAAAATGATTTACTAACATGCTTCTACTACTTCTACTGTATGTTTAATGGTATCAGTTACAGTAGAGCATTTAAACATGCATAAGACCAAACATCTTAATAATGAGGTTAATCAGAATATAAGGTTAAATTTGCTAGAGACGCTAAAGTTTGGAGTTTTGAACAATGAGAAAAATTCATGCTGTCCGTTAAGTCCAGATTTACCCTAGCGAGCAATCGGCATGTCAGAGTAAGACCTGTCACTAGCTGTCATGAGTGGCTCTTGTTTTTTTGTTTATCACCCTTTTTTTCTAACTTGCAGGTCACCCATTCCAATCACTTCCACCTGTCTCTATTTAACCCACATCTCTAGTCTATAAATTCCACAGTCACAGTTCACTCTCTGCCAGATTGTCTCTTAACATCATGTTTGAGCTTTCCAGCGTTTATTCTGTTTCTGAATTTGCTTGTGAATCTGACTGTCTTTTTGGGACCTTTACTAAGGACCTTCCTCCTTGTCAGTAAATCTACAAATCTATCTGCCTGTTCCGCCCAAATTTATCAAGTCAAGCTTGTATTCCTGTGTTCTGTAATATATAGTGTTAACCGAAGATTTTCAAACCCTTTAAATTTTTCCACATTTTGTTGTTTTACACTCATCAAAATAGATTCAGATTTAGATTCTTTTTTTTTTTCTTATCATTTGACACACAATACTCCTCAGTGACAAATTAAAACGGGTGCTTAGAGTTTTTTGAGGATAATTTATAAAAATTAAAATAAAAAGACTGAAATATCAATCAGTATTCAGACCCATCACTTAGTACTTGGTTAAAGCACCTTTGACAGCAATGACAGCCCCAAGTCTGCTTGTGAATGATGCTACAAGCTTGATACACCGTTCTTTTGGAAGTTTTGTTCCATTCTTCTTGGCAGAATCATTCAAGCTGATCCAGTTTTGATGGACACAGCCATTCTCAGGTCTCTCCAGAGATGCTTTATTAGATTTAGCTCCGGTCACTAACTCGGCCACTCTAGGTCTTTCACAGAGTTGTTCTGAAGCCACACCTGTGTTTTCTTTGTGGTATGCTTTGGGTCATCTCGTTTAAATGTAAACAGTCTGAGACCTTGAACTCTCCAGAGAAGTTTTTCAAACAGAATAGCTCTTTATTTTTCTATTTTTGTTTTCATCCATTTTCCTCTCTATACTGACAGGTCTCCAAGTTCCAGAAAAAAAATCCCCACGGCATGATTCTGCACACTGGGAAGTGTAGTAGTTTGGGTAGGGTGATGTGATATCCTGATATCCTGATTCTAAATTGTTCAGTCGTCATGCCATCATTCAAGGGGATTTTGTTTCTCGTTGTAAGTCCTTCAGGAGCTTTTTGGCAAACTCCGAATAGACTTGGGATGTCCATTCTACATAGAGGCCTAATTATTGTGTGAGTGGTGCAGTGATGGTTCTCCTTCTGTATGGCTCTACCATCTCCACAAGGGGACTGAGGATCTCATGCATAGTGGTTGTTTGGGTTATGTCTGTCCAAGATCTGGGATGACTGTTGGGTTTTCCAAATCTCTTCCTTTTGAGAATAATGGAGATTACGGATGGAAAATGGAGAGGCTTAGTTAGGAAATTGGAGACTTATTATTAAACCCCTCAACCTGGACCAAGAATCTTGTATGGATTGAATATGCTTATAATGCATTACCCTTCTCTGCCACAGAACTGTCTCCCTTCCAATCATAGACTCACAGCAGCTCCTCACCTTTAGTAAAAGGCATTGATTCACTTTGTCAGCAAAGTTACATGGCAATAAAATAAAGTAAATTCAAATTCAAATTTTATTTGTCACATACACAGTCATACACAGTACGATATGCAGTGAAATGCTTACACGA
>JAQQZS010000001.1:26925116-26937044 GCA_030068045.1 Platyallabes tihoni
AAATACAGAACAGATGGGGAGAATTAGCGTAGTTGCCATTCGGGATAGGTGTACTGGAGTATGAGATTATGGGGTGATAATTAATTTTAAAAAAAAATCTGATTTTAATTACTCTGCTATTTGAATCATCTTCTTGTGTCTCTAACTATAAATTCCTGTCTTCATGGGATTATTTTTTTTAATTATTATTATCATTTTGGTGCTCTCATAAACATTGCCTCAGTTGCTTCAAGCAAAGAAAATAACTAAGGAGATTTGAAATTACTGAAACTGAGTTAAAAAAATAAATAAATAAAAAACCTGCAACACATTATCACACCCTGGAAGGACACTGCTGAGCGGTCAACTTTGTGGTGGAAAAAATATGGTTCGGAAAAACAAAAATCGGGATTGGGACTAAACAGCTGTGTGGCCTTACAAAAACACTTGTTAGTGAGACTTATCAGAAAAAACGCTTCAGATGGCTAGGAAGAATAAATATTTGACTTTGGAGCAATGGAAAAAAGTAATGTGGTCTGACGAGCCATGATCAACCCTACTCTAGTGTCAGGATAAGAAGGGAAGCTTGTGAAGCCATGAACCCATCATGCATACAGTAGTGTCCACTGAACAAGCCTCTGGAGGTTATGATCTGGGGTTGCTTCAGTTGTTCAGGTCGAGACTCAGCAACGTTATGTGGCAAATGACATCAAATAAAATGATTCTAAGGTTATAATATTGATGGAGTTTTTAATTCCCCCATGGAACAGGCATATTCCTGGACTCGAAGTATAAAATTATTTTCACACATAAACTGGCGAACACATTGTGTGCTGTAACCAAAGCTGAAGATGACCGAATAAAATCTTAGGGGTATTTATTTGAGTATATTTCAATGTATTACTTCTTTTTAATTTGGAACAAGGGATCATTGGCATTGTGTGCCAGTGAATTGTCATTGTATTGGTGCATTTCACACACTAGCAGAGTCCAGGGTTCAATTCAAAGTCAATGCTATACATCCATACAAACACACTTACACACACATTTTTTACCTTTCACATTACCTTTTTCCAATAAGGGCCTTTTACTCCATCCAGTTAAGTGTAGATTGTTGTACTGAAAAACTTTTACTTTTGCAAGGAACATTGCTCATGTGTGAGGGAAAAACAATACTACATTAAAAACTGGTCAGTGCTGCATTTATGTAATATCAGTTATCATTTGCTAGTTAAAATAATGATTTTGGAAGAACAACCTTCATACAGTAGATATGCAGCTCCTGCAACAGACACTACCTAAATTAGATAATCAGGTGGCAAACAAAGCATGTTGTTCTAACCTGTAATAAAGGTTGCTGAAAATGATTTCATTTAGATTTTATGAAAAGAGGCTGTGTGCTTCGACAATTTAAGTTAAATGTTAAACCTTGAGGTGTAGTGGTTAGCACTGTCGCCTTGCACCTCCAGGGTCTGGGTTCGATTCCCGGCCAGGTTCGATTCCCGTCTCTGTGTGCATGATGTTTGCATGTTCTCCCCCGTGCTTGGTGTGGGTTTCCTTCGGGTTCTCCGGTTTCCTCCCACAGTCCAAAGACATGCAGGTTAGGCTAATTGGCATCCCAAATTGTCCATAGTGTGTGAATGAGTGTGTGTGTGCCCTGTGATGGATTGTCACTCTGTCCAGGGTGTAAGTCTCCTGGGAAATGAGCGGTATAGATGATGATGAGTGAGAGAGTGAAACCTTGAATCTATGTACTTAGCTGTTGGCCATGTAGATTTTAGGAGGCACGGCTTTATTATAAACATTTCAACTGATGCATGTTTACCTTCAGTTTGCTCAGACTTCGTTTTCTCTGTATGATTCTCTGTATGAGTTCACTTTAGGTCATGTAGTCAGATGGAATTGGCAAATAAACAAGTAACTGCTTTTAACAGCAAATAAACAATTACAGATTTTTTTTTTTTTTTTATTAAGTATTACTCTTGCTCTGAAAGTAATGCTATTTTAAAAGCACTATGACAATTTGTGCATGTGAGAAACCTATACTTTTTTACTTATCCAGAAAACTATATAAAATCTTACATAATTTTATGGCCAAATATGTTTATTTTCTGTACCAAGTCAAAAGCATACCATGAATCAGGTCACAGTTAAAGCTTTCAGACAGCTGGGGAAGCAGTTCAAACTTTGGAATAGCTTAAAAGTACTTTGGAAGGAGAGCTTAATGGTGATAGCAGAAACAGGAATTGAAAATTTAATGCGCTTCAGAAGTCCAGAGTGAAAAGCAAATGTTAGGAGCGAAAGCTTTCCTGCACGAAGCCTGCCAGAGGTTCTGTCTTAACCAACATGATGCAGCATCACGTCCATAGAACATAAAACATTCAAAGCTCTGATTTTGTCTGTGCCCTCTAATGCCTTGCATCAGTTTTAAATTAATCAGTTGTAAGAAATGAGTTGATGGTTGCATGTGTTTATAATGATGGAATGTGTATATATATATATATATATATATATATATATATATATATATATTAGACATTCCATTGTATTTTATGTGTAGTTGCCATATTGGAAGGTATTGGGAGGCAATGGTTTTATGAATTCATTACTATTTGTCTGGGTATATCTGTCTCATTATTAAATGAAGCCTTTTTTTAAACTCTTGTATTGCAGTGAAAATGAGACCTTTATGTTGTTTTTCTCATGTTTCTGATGAGACTTCTTGTGTTTTGTTGTGAGTTTGCATTAAAAAAAAAAGCACACATTCTGTACACTGTGTATATATATACACGTTTGGAGACAGAAAATGTAGGCAGTATATACTGTACACCCTAAACAATTTTAAAAAGTCTTGTTTATGCTACCCCTTTATTTAAACGAAACAAACAATTCATCCAAAAAAAATGACATTATGGCACAACTTCTCTGTTTGGCTCAGTAAATCATGAGGCCCATTTGTTAGTTTTCCAGACACTGGCTTGATGTTTTAATGGTGTCTACATCACTGCAAACCATACCCACACTCACACACTTTCTGTTGTGTCATAGGTGCTAGTTGTTTATGTTGCCATCCACTAGATGGGGATATAATTCAACCTAATGGAAACAATGAAATCTCACTTCCCAATGGGGTGCCATGCTAATCTGCAGCATCTAATTTTGGACCTCACCCAGATGTAGAAGCCTTTACAGCTGCTGAATGATTACCCTAGTCAGACTCTGTCATCTCTGACCTCCAAAAATACACAAGGGACTATTTCGTAATGTACTTTACCTGTCACCGCATTTGTTTTGCGGTCATTTTAGAAGTAATTAAAATTTACAAATGTGCATTTGGACCGTGCAGCAGAAGAGTTTTGTTTGGTGTCAGGTAGAAACACTCATTAATTGTTTTACATAATGGTTAATACAGACTAATGTGGTGTTATGTGAAGGAGAGGGTGTGTGTGTATATATTGTTTTATTGTTGCCGTAACGTCATAACGGTTAGCAACCCCAGGATGTGGGGCTCCATGTTCTCCCCGTGCTTGGTGGGTTTCCTCACACTTCACACTCCACTTTCATCCAAAGAGTGTATGAGTGAGTGTGTGAGTGTCTGTGTGCTTGTGCCTTGCAATGGATTGACAGCCAATCCAGGGTGTACCAAAAAAGTGGAGACCACAAAGTGATTAGGGCTGATTGTGCATAATGTGTATTGATAGCTGATATTGTATACTTTTAATAAACGTATGTGGAATTATATAATTTTTATAATAGAATTATATAATCTCTCTAGGTTCAGACTTTGGGCCGTGGACAACACAGGCAGGCGCTCCAGCCCCAGTGAGGTCACCATCAAAACTCCCTGCCCCGCAGTGGACGATGTGAAAGCACAAGGTAACCTTCATGTTTATTTACGAATGCCATAAAATTGCTTTATAAAAATTTATATAGACTATAAAAATTTATATAGTCTAAGTCTTATCTAATGTTGATCAGCAGATGGAACAACGATATGTTGCTCCAATTCTTCATTCCATATGCACTGCACATGAAAGCCATCCATGGTCCTGTACATTATAATGAGACACTGCTTTAGGTTCTTTGTGGTCATGTACAGTATGTATTTTTATTTTATTAAATATGCAATAAAGTATATTTTAAAATATACACTGATCAGTCATTACCTTAACACCACATAACATTAATATATAAACATAAACTGTAAGGATCATGGGCACCCAAGGCTAACCCATGCCTGCAGTGACCCAAAGGCAAGCCTGTCTGGTCCGACCCTAGAGAAAAGCCAATGCAGCACAAATCGCTATAAAAAGTCAGTGCTGGCCATGAAAAAGGCACCAGAACTACTAGTTCACCACAGCTTGTTTGCATGAGGGCCAGCAGGCAAAGAGCCCAAGGCCATCAACCCTGCATCCAAACTTCCCAGATCCCAATCTGATCAAGCACCCATGGGGTGTACTGATCAAACAAGTCGATTCACAGAGTCCCCACCCCTCAACCTACAGAACCCAAAGGATCCACTGCCAATATCCAGGTGCCTGAGCCGTCCTGGTGGCACAAAGGGGAACCTGCACAGTACTCGGCATAACGTTTTATGTTGTAATGTTAGGGATGATCAGTATATTTGAAAAACACTTGCAACTTGTACATGTATGTTAAACAAATGCCTGCATATATATATATATATATATATATATATATATATAGTATATAATAATAGAATGTCCTTGATTAAGTCTTTGAATTAAGTTCTTTGACCTGATTGAAAAGAAACTAACTGAAAAAGTAAAACCTGAATATGTGAAATCAGCCTTGAATTGTATAAAAGTTATATTAAAAGGCCTTAACACGAATACCAATACATCAACATCTTGTTTGAATCACTTTTTCATATCATCACTGTTCCTTCCTATAACAAGCCATAAATAGTATTAGCTCCACATTGTTGGCACCCATGATTGTACTGTAGCACGGCCCATACTTCCTCAATCCTTATTTAACCCCTGGCCACAGGTCTGATAACTGTTTACTCACTCATGTGTGGCCTCATACCAGCATGCTAAATTGTTCAGTAGCAAAAAAAAAACAAAAAAAGATTTATCTCCAAGTTTATCTCAACCCAAGAACGAAAGAAAAGTGTATGTTGTACAAACTAAAACTATGCCTTTATATATTACCTACAATCTATAAATCACTTACGATTTTTAAAAAATGTTTTAATGTTTCCCACATCTGTTCTTTTAGAAATAGCAGACAAAATTTACAACCTGTTCAATGGCTACACAAGTGGGAAGGAGCAGCAGACAGCCTACAACATGTTGATGGATTTGGGCTCACCCACGCTGCACCGTGTCCTCTATCACTACAACCAGCGCTATGAAAGCTTTGGGGAGTTCACCTGGCGCTGTGAGGATGAGCTCGGGCCCAGGTTTGACCTCTTTTTAAACCTCTCTTTGTATTTTCCTGTCTTACTCCCTCCACTTAAAGCAGCTGAAATTTAAATACAAATACAGAATTGCAATTACTGTAAGTTGTTTGGCTAAGGCACTTGCATTTAAATGCAAAGAAAGTGCACAGACTGCAATTATTGTATGTTTTATGACTTTAAAAACATACAATACATAACAGGAGGGAGGCCTTTTCCATCCTACAAAATGAACATTTTAAGCATATACCTTTTAGGTAGTATAGATTAATAATAAAAAAACACAGCCATGTGGTTAAAACTTTGCTGAAGTGTCAACCATTAGAGTCCTCAGTGCTGAAATAAAAGTGTGTGTGTGTCTTTTTATTTTTTTATCATTTCCATGTTGGACAGGTTTACCCTGCTTCGCTCCCAAGTGACTATATTAAAGTGAAAACAAATTGTGCTATAACCGCCTCACACCTCGTGATAAATGAGTGGAATTGTAAGTATAAAAAAAAAAAAAAACAATGAAGTATGATGAATATAAATTCCCCAAATCAAGGCGGCTTTTCAATTAATCATTTTTACTACACTTTACACTACAAATCCCCTGATTATTATGAGGTAATAAATAAATATAACAGCTTATGTATTGATAAAAACTTGGGAGCCCTGCTTCCCTCGCTTTGAACTTCTCTAAATCACTTGGGTTTCCCTCACAAACAGCATGGGCCATTTAAAAGTCATTTTCTTCAGCTAATCATAATACTGAATACTATTCACCCAGCTGACCCTAACTCAACTATAAACCAATGTTGGGAGAATAACATAATAAGGAATGAGTGGTGAGGAGAAGCACATCACCCCGTCCTGTCTGTATGTCGCATTTCCCTTTGGATGAGTTCTAGTCTCCTAATGCACATCATGCAGTGCTGTGTGCGGTCTGAGCCAGACACCGTCTCCCTGGATGTGTGTTTCCACCTTGGAGTGCCTCTTCATCATCACTTTGGAGCTGTTTTAAACTAATAGCAGGACGCTTTCTGGTTTTAGAGATCTTTTTACCTACTGTAGCTCACCACAGGGAGACAAACTCTATCGCACAAACCGGGATGACGAGTGATGCATGCTGGGAAACTGTCTATGACATGTTACAGGTTTAGGGATGAATGCATACCTTTCTGCAGGTAAAGATTCTGTCAGTAATGTGTTGACCGAGCGTAGACAGCTTCGTGTCATGTTTGGTGTCACCACAAGTGTCGGAGGAATGCAACTGATTGGTTCGTAACAGACAAGTGGATATGAAAAAGAAATATAATTGAAATAATAAAAAGCGAGAGGCCCTGGCGAAGTGCAAGAGGTTGAAAATGTACTTTGGAAATGAGAGGACATTTTCCACTTCCATACATGCTCGGATTTATGGTGACAACCGTTGCTATTTGGAGACCGAAACGTACTTTCATGAAAAATTAAAGCATAACAAACCACAGGGTTTTTGTCTTAAGCAAATAAACATCCAGATTTCTGTAACCACTGAAATGTGGCAAGATATTAGAAACATAAATACATTCAGAAGAATGAAATAGATTACAACATCTCTCTACCAAACAGGAATATTATTCATTGAAAATACTACAAATTCTTATATCATTAAAATTCTATTATAATATTCTGTAAGATGGTCGCCAAAGAAAATTAATAATTTTTGGAGCCTCATTTTTTTTTTATCCGTCCTTTGGAAATGAAGACAAACAGGTTAATATTTGGATGTCACATGAATCTGTCTGGACAGTTCCTCTATTAAAAACAGTCAGAAAAAAAGAAAAAAAAAACTCGTGCTGCACGATCTGTTTGCGCAGCACAAGCCGTGTTTTAATAGCAAAAGCACTCTCTCTGTGCTTTAAAAAATGTCCTTTTTCCTGAGTCTGCCCAGAAACCTTGTCGGTTGCTGGCACTTTGGGATTCAGTATTTATTTTGTAGAATGTAGAGCTTCTGGTTTTGGCTCTCAGATGAAATGAAGCCATTTCTGTGGAATGAGACACTCTTTCCATGCCCTCGCTATCACATTTCAGCTTTTTTCACCAGTGATGATGCCCACTCCGAACTCCTTAACTCCAAATGCATTTCGAAAACTTCATCAGATTTTGTCAGATTTTAAAATTCAATTCCATAATGAATGCATTTCATCTGTTGTAACTCGACTGCACAGACTGAAGATGAGATTAGTCTATATCTGATCTTTTCAGCTCTTCCTTTCAGTTCCAACTCTACTCTGCTTCATATTTAGTAGGTTTGAGTTTTCTACATTAATCTCAAATTTTTTCATCTCTCTCCAGGACACTCCAGGACAGTTTGCTGTTTTATTATATTTATTAACGTTATTCATGAATTCATTAAAGTACATTACATTAAATTGTCCATCACACCTTTTGTCTGTCATGGCAGGAAAGCAGGCCTGATTCTGTCGCAGCTTGATGACCTCAGCGGCTGGTGTCGAGGGCTTCTTCAAGAGCCCAAGATTGGCCTACGCCGAGCATCACTCAAATTCCTGGCTTGCCGTTACACAGACACCAAGGCCTTCAGCCTCAGCTGGATGGAGCTTGGCCAGGCGCTGCACAAATCTTGTGATGAACAAACGCTGCCTGTGATGTACAATGACTATGGAGAACCTAAAGAAATCTGAACGCCATCCAGGATAATAAAGTTAATGCTCATGTAGCCCACAACAGGAACAACCACAGTCTGTTTCATTAAGGCTCCTCATAAGGACAAAGCTTTCTTAACCTGTTCAGCAAATATTACAGTTACATTTACCAGTTTGTTACTCACTGCTTGAGCAAATCCTCAAGAAATTTAAACTAGTTTAAACTAGTTCCATGACTAATTTCATTCCTTATTCATAAAAAAAAAAAAAAAAAAAAAAAATCCACTGTTCAGCCATTTTGTAGTTGTTACTCAAATTCTTAGTTGCATTCCTTGGATAGGGACTTGTAGTGCAGTATTACCCTGAGTGTACCGTAAACTATACTGCTATACCACTATACAATCAATACACCCGAAATACCACAAGTTTCTTTTTATTTTGTATAGTAACCTGGATTATATACAAACACTAAAGCCAGCTAGTTCTTACTGATGTAGAAAAATTTTGTTTTTGTGATTTTAGGATGCTAAGTAATTTGTAACAGTTAAATAGTTTCTTTAATTTGCTGGCTAACTTCAGTTCGCTGTCTCTTTTCAGTTGTGTACAGTACAGTGATCACTCGCTATATGACTGTCTACATAGTGAACCCTGACTGAGTGAAGGACGTAGATTTCAGATGTAGTGCTCAGTCTTTTGTGGTGGTGTACTGGACCTACAAGGCAAATGTATTCAACTGGAAGTAAATAAAAGTAAATAACAGTGAATGAACTCAGTGTCTGAGCCCATAAAAAAATCACACACACACACACACGCACACACACACACACACACAACGTATATCTCTAAAGTAGTTCAAATATCATGAAAACGAAAAAAGCAATTTATTTTTAAAAATAAATATTCTAGAATTATTACATGTAATGTGAAATATTTCCTGCCTTTTTTATTATTATTTTGATGATTTTGACTTTTAGCTCATTTCAGGTTTGAGTAAATTATAATTCATGGAATATAAACACTGTGCATCCCTTGGTCTAGTTAAGTACGCACAGCCACAATCATGAGGAAGACTGACTGGACCGTATTCTAGATGATCACTTGCTCTTGTCCACAAGGAGTGTAAACCTCAAAAGGTGAATGTCTTTATACTGTATATACACATACATATACTGTGTATGAGTGGGTGTGTGTAACCTCTAGAAGCATCTGATCAAGTACTAATACTTAAGGTTTCCTTTTTTTCCTGCTATTTTTAAGTCAATCTAAAGCACATTGTGTTATCTTTGTGGTCGTTGCTATGAAAACAGCTAATCAGTTAATATGTTTAGCAATTATACTCTTTATGTGAAATAAATCATTTTGTTGATCCATAAGCAATGTCCTTTAACATAGTTTACCACTAGAACCTTGCTTGGAACGTGAATAAATACTTTCTCACATTGAAGTGGAATAAAACATATTTTGCAACAAAAGCCAGAACACCTTAATCCACATGTGAAATTGGATATGTCTATTACTTCAGCAGACAATGTGGTTTGGGGTGCTGATTTTGGCAGATAATTTTTTTCTGTGACAGTTGAGGGCTCATTCATTTTTTATTTGCTGCATTAGCCTTGTAGTGCCAGTGCACAACTCCAAAAGTCAAATCTTCTCGTGTCTTTCTTGATCAAGCATGTTTGAAGTAAGTTATAACCAGAGCAAATTTCTGTTCAGTTACACTTTGAATTAATATGTGGTGAACCAATCATGTTCATATTGTATTTAAACACTGCACGCATTGTGACCAGAATACTGACTGGATCAATCGGAGGTCAAATACTGTAGCTCACATTATGATCAGATATTAGCCAGGTTTATCCAAAGTCTGTTTGCATCAGCCTGACATTAGAAAGAAAGTCCCTGTCCACTGGGTCAAATTACAGCACTTACTACCAACATGTTTATTACCTCCAAATCGATGTAGGTGTACAGAGATGTGCGCTCGGTAAAGGGAAAAATAAATACTTCAGTACACAAGGCTGATTAAGACATAAGCTTAGAATACTGTATAGAATACTTATTGTACTTTTAAAATACAGTACGTTATAAACACAATGCAAGATGAGTTGATGCATTATCTGGATTTAACCATTTGTTCTTTTATTGTTTTTGCCAATTTTGCTTGCCACGATGCAATGTTGCCGAAGTTCTCAATGTGGATATTTGTACAGTACCCAATTTTACCAAGACATCAAAGCAACTTTTTAAATATAAAATAGTGATGTATGTATTTGCAAAAATCAAGAAAGCTTGGCTTATATATCAGTAGCAAGCTACAGTATACTTTTTCTTTCCCCTATCTACAAAAGCTGAATCTATGAATTCTTGTTGTGCTAAATAAATATATGTCTGTAGTGTATATGGATATAAAAGAACATTAATTATGTAACTGATGAGGAATTCATAACAAATCTTAATGTTGGTGAAGCAGACTAGTTTAAACAGTGTACTATTGAAACGCACTGATGCATTTAACAAGCAATGAGCATTGAGGTCTGCTTTGAACTGTTTACAGTAAATTAAATGTTTACAGTAAAAAAAAAAATGTCTGATTAACGTTTCTAATTCTGTTCGGGAGTAAGGGTTTTCCACACCTGTTTCATCATTTTCCTGTTTCGAATCCTTAAATCAGATATGAAAAGTGCAAGGATTCACTTCATTGTGGTTTGACCATCAACATTACAAATGTAAACTCGACCAGTGAAAATGTTCATTTTATATTAGATCATTAATGAAATGATTTACAGTACCAGATTTTTATATTGATTTTATTTTTACTGGTACATCAGTAAAATCATACATTTACAGAATGACACATAACAGCATGTCATACACTTTCATTCGTAATTGAATCTGCTACTTTTCAAAGCATTCATGCATATACAGTACTACACAGGTCACTACCAATAATAAAGGCTGTATTAAATTTCTTAGCAGAACATGTGGCACAAAACAACCAAGCACTAACAGTACAATATTAGTCTAGCTTTCAGATAATCTAGATTAAAAACTGAGAGTGGGAATAAATGCTTATAAGACAAAAAATGATAAAGCAGCTCATATCTACATCTACATGAATGTCAGATTCTCCAAATATATATGTATAGATTAGTACTGATTGATTAGTATAAATTTTATAAGATTGCATGTTTCAATTTGTGCTGGTTTAATTCTTGTGTCACCATTATACACATTCGGTCTCCTCCATGCCTCTTGATTTTTAACCCATTCCTCTCCTTATGGTCCTTGTGCCTCAGACTCTCCCGTTCTTCCCTTGTTCTCTTCCGCCTTGGGGTCACGACATGTGCATTCGTCAAGGTCACAGTCCACGCCAAATTGTATGACCTGTCTCACATTCAGATACACATTAAGGATTTGTCATATCCAAAAGTCGTGGCAGATTATTCTTCAAGTCTATGGGCTGCAGAGTCTCTCTCACACAGACATGGAACAGCTTAAAATAGTGTTGAAGGATAGACTGTGATCAGAAATAATGTTGTTGCTGCTGCTGTGCAATGTTAGCTTATTCAATAAAGTAGGTCTATTGATATTCAGAACTACAGCATGACAAACTACTTGGAACACACTCTTACGTTTGCTCTTTAATTTAGAGTTGAAATCAAGATGTTACTTTCTGGCTGGAGGATGATCATTTTGACATCTGACGGTTGCTGGGGTGAGCAGAGCCGGCTTTTGTGGAAAGTAAGAGGAAGGTATCCTCATTTGGTGTTGACCATAAATGCTTACAGGCTTTAGGAATTCTAATGTTATAACTCTATAAGGGGCATATACAGTGGTGTGAAAAACTATTTGCCCCCCTCCTGATTTCTTATTCTTTTGCATGTTTGTCACACAAAATGT
>JAQQZS010000001.1:26959579-26969609 GCA_030068045.1 Platyallabes tihoni
CGGAGGAAACCCACCAAGCACGGGGAGAACATGCAAACTCCATGCACACAGAGACGGGAATCGAGCCTGGCCGGGGAGTACAAATTGTTGGTGACAAATCTGTGACCAAGACAGCAAGTCTTTGTGATGCATCAAGAGCCACGGTATCCATTTCAGCATAACACCAAGAAGGACGAACCACATCCAACAGGAGTAACTGTGGACCCAAGAGGAAGCTGTCTTAAAGGGATGTCTGGGTGCTAAGCTGGATTGTATCCAAAAAACATAAAACCACAGCTGCCCAACTCCCCTCAACTCTCCTGTTTCCACCAAAACTGTTCGTCGGGAGCTCAAAGTGTCAATGTACATGGCCAGGCTGCTATAGCCAAACCTTTGGTAACTCATGCCAATGCCAAACATCAATTTCAATGGTGTCTGCAGCGAAAATCTTGCGCTGTGGACAATGTGAAACGTATTGTTCTCTGATGAGTCCATCTTCACTGTCTTTCCCACATCCGGGAGAGTTACAGTGTGGAGAAGCCCCAAAGAAGCGTACCACCCAGACTGTTGCATGCACAGAATGAAGCATGGGGGTGGATCAGTGATGGTTTGGGCTGCAATATCATGGCATTCCCTAGGCCCAATGCTTGTGCTAGATGGGTGCACCTACAGATGGTAGGTAGATGGACTACCTACAGTAGCCATTCTGGAGGACCATGTGCACCCAATAGTTCAAACATTGTATCCTGAAGGTGGCGCCGTGTATCAGGATGATAATGCACCAATACACACAGCAGGACTGGTGACAGAGTGGTTTGATGAACATGAAAGTGAAGTTGAACATCTCCCATGGCCTGCACCGTCACCAGATCTAAATATTATTGAGCCACTTTGGGATGTTTTGGAGGAGCGAGTCAGGAAACGTTTTCCTCCACCAGCAACACGTAGTGACCTGGCCACTATTCTGCAAGAAGAATGGCTCAAAATCCCCCTGGCCACCGTGCAGGACTTGTATTGTATCTGTCATTCGCAAGCCGAATTGATGCTGTATTGGCCGCAAAAGGAGATCCTACACCATACTAATGAAGTATTGTGGTCTAAAACCAGGCATTTTATTGTCCAACCCCTGTTTATTGTTACCTGCAGTGATCAAAATTAAAACAAAAAAAGTCTTGAAATATTTCACTTAATGTGTTATAAATCAAGAATATATGACAGGTTCACTAATTGCAGGAAAAAATGGCATGCTAATGAAAATAAATAGCTGATCCAGGGGTAGAATCATTACCCTACTTGGTTGGGTAAATTTTACCCCGACATTATTGTCTTAGTGAAACGAAAGTACAGCCTCTTTCAACTCATACTGTTTGATCTAATTAACAATTGTTCTCATAAACAAACACATACAATATAGTATATGTGTAATATCTGTAGTCTTTTTTCCCTAAATCAAGAAGTATGGCTGTCTTTTAAAACAATAGTTTTAAAAGTCTGGAGAACTCAGGTGTGTGTCTGCATCCTGTCAAAAAGAAAATCAGCCATGGCCTCCGAAAATAATTCAGTTCAGTTCAGCTGTTCAGTTGCTGCTCATCAATCTCTGAAGTGGTTATAATGTTCCCAGAAGTGGATGTCCCAGCAACGTCAGTCCATGCTCAGCATGTTTAATGCTTGAAGATATGAAGAAAATCCCAAGAGCTGCAGAATAACCAGGCATCTCTTAGAACATGTTTATGAGAATGACAGCACAATAAAAAAAAAGAGTGAATAAGTATGATTTTTGAGTGGCTAGGATAAAGCCCAAATCTTTTTAAAAAGAATATTGCATGGCTGAGCTACATTCACATTATAAGCCACATTGTTCAATTTTGATATTGTGATCAAATCAGATTTGCATTTTATGACGGTTCACATTCTTAATTACAAGTCACTTTTATCTGAATGTAATGTGGCCACTTCTGTCCTCTGAAGCCACATAAATATGCTTGGGATTTTGCTCTAGACGATGGGAAGCAGTTTGTCAGCTGTATGTGTTGAGGTCTAGAAGAAGGAAGAAAGACAAAGGTCTTGCTTTAGCTGTTTTAGCAGCTATTTGTAGCACTGCTATGAAATCCATGATGCCGGTTCTGATTGATGTCATCAGTGCCCTACGTATGTAAAAAGTCGTCAGTGCCCTACGTTTGTAAAAAGGCAAAAAGTTGCAATTCTGATCAGAGCGTTTTCATTCAAGTTGCGCGACCATATATCGGATATTTATGCAATCTAGGACCTTAACGAAAGTGACTCAGATCTGATCTAAAAAAAACATTTAGATTTGGGTGTTCAGACAGCCCTTAAAAATAGATCTATGTCACACTAGGATAAAAAATTCAGATTTTAGTCATTTCATACTGGTAAGGTGAACATAGTCTTGGGTGTGCAAAACTGCATCTAAAACAAACACAAAAAAAAATCTGGAACAATATAAGTTCGAATAATGAGATCAAAGTGAAGATAATTAATCATCATACACAATGCCAGCTATACACAGCGTATGATCAGAAACTGTGGAGCCTGCTGGTGGAGTGTGATGATTTGAGCTTGTTTTGCAGCCACAGAACCTGGGAAACGTGTAGTCATTGAGACAATATTGAACTCCTCTTCATGCCAGAATATTCTTGAGACAAATGTTGGGCCATCTGTTCAGCAACTTAAGCTTGGCCAAAATGTATTCATGCAACAGCAAAGTGATCTCAAGCGCACCAGCAAACCAACATCTGTAAGGCTAAAAAAGAAAAAAGTCAAGGTGTTGGAATGCCTATTTGTCCAGTCCGATCTGATCAACTCCGAGAAAAAACTAGTACATCATAATAGTGCATTTGTATTCATCCCCCCTGAGTCGATCTTTGTAGAACCACCTTTCACTGCAATTACAGCTGCAAGTCTGTTAGGGTATATCGCTGTTCTTCCTTGTCGCAAACTGCAAACGCTTTCTTCTTGCCACGCTTCTATAAAGGCCAAATTTGTGGAGTGCATGACTAATAGTTGTCCTGTGGATAGATTCTCCCACCTGGGCTGTTACCTCTTGCCTGCTTCTCTGATTAATTCTCTCCTTGCCCGGCCTGTCAGTTTAGGTGGATGGCCGAGTCTTGGTAGGTTTGCAGTTGTACCATACACTTTCCATTTTCGGATGGATTGCTCCGTGAGATGTTCAATGCTTGGGATATTTTTTTAACTTTACTTTAAAGTTCTCCACAACTTTATCCCTGTTTGTTTCATGATGCTATTTGTTCACTAATGTTCTCAAACAAACCTTTGAGGGCGTTACAGAATGTTAATATTTATACTGAGATAAAAATTAGACACACAGGTGGAGACTATTTGGTGACTTCTGAAGATAACTGGTTGCACTGGACTTTAGTTAGAGGTATCAGAGTAAAGAGAACTGAATACAAATGCACACCACACTTTTCAGATTTTTATTTGTAAAAAAGTCAGAAACCATTCATCATTTTCCTTCCACTTCACAATTATATGCCACTTTGTGTTGGTCTATCACATAAAATTCCAATAAAATACATTTATGGTTGTGACAAAATATGTTGAAGGGGTATGAATACTTTTGTAAGGCACTGTATTCAAGAAGACTGCTTTTAAAATAATATTCTTTAAAATCGTCTTTTAGTAGCCCTAAAATGCAGTACTAAAATAAAATGTATCACACATAACATTTCTAACTGGAGTTAGTTATCCAGTATACTGTATTACAATGAGTACTTCTACATCTAGTTACTGAGTTGGGTATAATAAAATGGGAACAAAGTCTGTGAAATAAAATGAAAAACTGGTAAAACTGGGATAAAAAAGCCTGTCCAATGTTTTTTTATTTATTTATATAAACCCAAATCATTGAAATCAATGTGCGTAGTTTGTTATAAAAAAAAACATCCAATAAACCCAATGAACTTCTAGTGGAGCACAGAGAAAGATCATCTGACCCTTATACCACCCTGGACTGAAGAGTGGGGGCGGATATGACTCCTTTCCATGGGATTCTCCAGCAAACTTAAAACATGCTCTTGTTTTTGAGTTGTTTTTTTGCTCTCTAAGTGCTGCCCTGCTTTCCTGTTTGCACAGCAGAGACATGGGGCCTACTGAAGAGGACCTGAGGTGGCTGCCAAGCATATATATATGTATATATATATATATATATACACACACACACACACACCCCTAAATCCCTGGCTGAATGAAAGCAGACTTCAAGGATACACAAAAATGTTGTGGATTTATAAAATAATATGTAGAGGATATGTAAATATTCCCAAACACAACAACAAAAAAGAAAATATCAATATACTGGGGGTGTTACCTTGCAATGTGGACGGTGAGTTGCAGGAGAACGTGCACTGCTTGCCAAAAGTAGTACCCCAAGGGCAAGTGAATGAGGCAAAATAGACATGAGAGTTATCAGGGAAACCACAGTCTACTGGCTCACAGCTCACCACACGGTCCCAAACGCCATTGACGCAGCTCAGCTCTACAGCTTTCTGAGAACCAAATGCAGACACAGTCAATGTTAAAGGGATAATGTACTTGATGACTAGTTAAGCTTATCATGCACCCTCATCTACTGACTTGTTTATACCAATTATACAATTTTTATGCCTCTATATCCATCGTGTCTCTTTGTTTGTAAAATTACTATATTAACATTATACACACTATCAGTCAAAAGGTTTGGACCCCTCTTCTTCTCTGCAACAGAGGTACTGTAAGTTTTGGTCTTGTTTTCCTGGGATGGTTTTCTTGAGAACCAGTTTCATCATGGTGCTTGATGTGGTTTGCAAATGCACTTGACAAAACTGTTCATGCAAGAACTATTCAATCAACATCTAGAACAGTGCCCACGGATAAGTAATAATAATAATAATAACAATAATAATAATAAAAACACAAAGATGAGGCTGCTGTTCCAAAACTAAACTACCCTGCAACAACAAATTTATTGCCCAACACCATTATCAAGTTGAGTATGTTTAATCCATACAGCAAATAATTAAATTACAATTTACAAAAGATAGAGAGACAGCAGGGCTTTAAAATGTTTCAAGAATGAAACACAAAAAATGGTAAAAATTTGTTTCAACCTTCCAACATATATGTATATATACACAATGCCATTTATCAAGCTTAATATGCAATTTGAAAAATTCATTTATTTATTCATTTGTCTAAATTTTATTACCAATATGTACTTTAATTAATTTAACATTCATATATATATATATATATATATATATATATATATACATACACACACATACACACACATACATACACATACATATACATACAATACACATTACTTATTTAAGCCCATTTTTAAAATACATTTTAAAAATTCATATTTTATCATCATGATTATCATCATGACTCTGTACCTGTTGCAGATGAAATCTCAAGCCACTGAGCGTGTGCAGTGTGTATCCTCTGTGGCATGTAATGGAACAGTGTGTGGGGTCCAGAATGGGGGTGCAGGTAACTGAAGCATGCTCTACTTTGACAGCACTGCAGGAGTCCACAGTGCATGGTCTTCGCACACACCTAAAAAATAGACATAAAGGGGTGTTATATTTCAGTCCTGTGAATGTCCCTAGAACAATGTTTGGACCAATGCCATATTCTTGTACAGTACAGTAAGTCCCTGACTTATGAACATCCGAGTTACAAATATTCTCAGAACGTTCCGCGAGTCTATGAACATTTGTAGATGCAAACAAATCGCGGAAGTAGTTTATGTGTATTGTACAAAAAATACACACCGCAGTGCACCAAATAGCAACAATTATATACAATATTTTCATTGTGCGTTACCGGTTTCAATGAATAAGTCCGTGAGCACTATAAAGCTGTCCTATAAAGCTGTCCCGATGGTGAATAATTAATAATAAATAAATAAATCCTAATTTCGGAGAATCCTTAACGAGATACAGTCCAAAATAGCTATGAGACAAAATGGCGTCTGTTCAAATGTGCAGTAAACACCATGTAGCATTATCCTCTCACTGACATTTTCCCGGGTTCCATTAAATGAGGTCACCTGACCCTGTTGCGTCACTTTGATTCCCCTCGCAATTTAAAGGCGCAGTCGTGAGAGAGTTTAATGTGGAACCAAAAGTCTAAACCTGTGTGTTTGGTTTGTTTATGCTTTACATGGTACATTTATGTCAATGGTGTATAATTCTCCCTTTGTCGAAACAAATCCGTGCTCCTAGAATAAGTTGGGGACTTAGACTGTTTTCCTTATTCACCCATATCTTATTCAGTTGACCTGTTACTTAACAAGTCTAACAAGCCATTTGCTTTACCCAATATGATCCTTAACAATAAAAACAAGATTACGTATGTAACATATGTATGATGCTACATCCTGACCACCACTGCAGATTCCTTCTGAACTAGTTGAGGCCAAATGTCAAAGTGATAAAGGTTCAAATACAGAGAGCATCATAGCACAACCGGATGCACTCATAAACTGTGTCAATAGTATACTTTTATTGAGAATGACAATCACTCAGTTGCTGATATTGTCGTTGTTAAGGATAAGAATCACTCAACATTTTAGCAATGCTTGACTCATCACAGAGCACCCAGGCTGCTATGAAGCAACATCTGTAAAACATCTGTAAAAATGGTAGGTGGTAAGTTCTATATGACCACTTTTAACTTTCAGCATGCTACAGTGAGCCATTTCATTTAAAAAAAAAAAAAAGGCTCTTGAACTACATACAAGTACATTTAATAACTTCCTTAAGTCAGTGGAAGAAGACTCAATAGGCAAAAGAGCAACGAAGAGTTTGTGTGACAGAAGAGCACACAAACTGCTCATGGTCCTCCCAGGTGCTAGGTAACCTTAGTCACATTAGGTTGGTGGACTTTAGTTTTCACATTTATGTATGAATGTGATTATTGCTTTAATGGTCCCTCCTAATTGTTTTCAGGTGTTGCACTTCCTCCTGGTCGGTCTCATTTAGAGGTTAGCATGCTGCTAATGGTAATTATTCTAGCATTCAAGTTCCTACCTCAAAGCTTTCAACCTAGTTTTTCTGTTCTGCTTTTGCTTCAAATTCTCATTTCGAATTCTGCTTAATAAGTTTAATATTTATGCTTTTGTTTTCCAGCCCTAACGTCTAGATTCAGCATGATGCTTCAAAGACAGACCAGCAGCAAAGAACAAGTGAGGCAGCCTGATGACATGCCACAAAGTCGTTTACCACAGATCAACAAGGTGTCGGTCAACTTTGGCCTCCAAAACTACTCTTAAAGTTCCACTGCCTAAGGAGGTCAACCTAGTTATCTCCACAGCCCAGCACCCTAAAGAGCTCAGTGAGATGAACCCCCGCAACAGGTTTCAGGCATAGCCAAGCCCTGTTTCTGCAGAGGTCAATGACACAACCTCCCATGAAAAAGTGCAAAACATGCCCTGGCTTCCTGGAATCATGAAACGCTCTACTCAAATCTTCTTTCTCAGTAGTGCCATGACATGGCTGTGCCTTATTTCAACAAAGCCAGGCTCTGGCACAGCAAAGCCCTGGCCTTCCCCAGCAATGCCATTCCCTTTTCCATTGATGTGTTAACCTTCTCCAGGAATGCCACATCATGTTCCAGCTGTGCCATGCTTTGCCCGAGCCTAACATTGCTCTGTCCAAGATTAATCTTGCACCGCTTAACCCATATGCTCTGCCCAGCCTGAGCCACACTCTGTACTCAAACGGTTGTCAAAACGGTTCTGCATCATGCCCAGCCAAGCCCTGTACCATCCCAGCCAAGCCCAGCTTCACCCTCTGGTGCCCAGAACACTCTGCTAATTCCAGTGACTGACTTTAAAGACATCATGCTAAGCCTGCTGCCAGGTTTGAAACACATTGTGCGTGCAGCTAATTACACTAACTATCGGTTGCCAGCATGAGTGAAAGTAGGTCGGTACGGTCCATAGTACTAGAAAGAGGAAAGAGCAGTTGTTCCTAAGTCAGTCCAAATTTCCTCTGAACTGTCAGTATTGTTTTGTTCACAGCTTACACAAGCTACAAAGCTAACTAGTTTCTAACACACGACTGAATCACAAACCCCTGACACTCTCTAACACTTGGTGTGTGGAACAAGTAATTGTACACTGTAGTGTATTCATTTACATTTTACAAACTCCAAAAGTTACCTGATATTCTAACGTTGAATAAATTGAAATCAGGACTGCCCACCACTTCCATGGTTTATTCTTCTCAACTTTAGGCTATATAGTACCGGTAAGAATTTTAAAAAACATTTACCTGTTACCTGTTACACTAACTGGTTGTCAGTTCAGTGCTAGTTCTGCCAATTGTGAAAGGAAATGTGTTGGCCAAGCAACAGAACTAGTTAAATGAACAAACAAATCATAATATGTTAATAATAAATGTTGTTTGTGGAACTGTTCTATAAAAGCAATATCACACTTGAGGTTGTGTTGTCACATCCGTGGTATCTTTGATACTCAGGCCGCAAAATTGTGCCTATACTGTAGCTGCAACACAGCTGGGCTGATAGTCAGTACAACAGCACTCTCTCTTGTGTGACATTGCTTAAATGTCTTTCATTGTGTCTGCGTTATGTTAATTTCCAGTTTTCATCTCTAACATCTGAAAATGCTGCTTTGTAAAACATGCCTTAAACAAATTGTTATGATTTTTTTTTAAATGTGTTTATTCAATTGTTCAGATCAAGTAGAGATACAACTTATGGAATTACCTTGTAATTTCTAAAACAAATACTGGTAGAAATCTAAAAATGGTAATTAGTCTGCAGTTAGAATTGAGTGCTTAACCTTAATTAACTGTTTGACCTGGGCAATTGAAACAAAACATAGCAACAACAATTGTCAATTCTTTTCTCATAATGTATTGCTTCCATAAAAATGTTTCATAATTTAATTTGTTTGAGGTGTGTTTTGCAAAGACAGAATGTTCAGCTATGAAACAAAAAGCTAGTGAAAATTCCTCTTTGTGCTGATTCCATAATTGTTGCCAGGGCTTCTAAAGAAATCAGTATTGACAACTGCAGTGTGGTTCAATCAAAGATTCTGAGAAGTTTACTCCAGCAGTAGTAGTGTTGGATTCATATCAGAGCATACCACAATTCGTGTCTGTGCTGGCAGCTTTTATCTTAAATTTATTCACTCACTCACTTATTCTCTATAACGCTTATCCTGTACAGGGTCACGTGAAACCTGGACATGGTGCCAATCCATCACAGGGTACATCTAAAATTTAGTGTTTATTCATGTCCCACTGAAACTAGTGTAAAATGTGTTAAATGTGGTTTTTGTATGTAAGACTGTGCTGTCTAATGCAGTTAGTAGATTCAGAGACATCCCCATGTTAACTTTTATACCATAAAATATTCTAGGTATTTTTTCAGCAAAATCCAGCTTCAACTTTAAATCCATGCATCCATCTAGGAACCTCTGTAGTCCAATTAGGAGGCCAATGGTGACCACTATATTTAGTCCCATTTTGTACAACAGTGGTAGGACCTCCGGTGAACATTCACACACACTACAGGGAACTTGGAAATGGAAATACACATGTTCTTGGACTGTGAGAGGAAATTGAAAAACCCAGAAAAAACCCACCAAGCATGGAGAGAACATGCATACTCCATGCACACAGACACGAGATGGGAATCGAAACCAGGACCTTCAGGTGTAAAGCAACAGTGCAAACCACTAAGCCACCATACCGTTTCAACTTTAATACCAGTCTTAATATCAGACTTTAAATTATTCACCATTGCTGCTGAGCTACAATCATGTATTTTTTTAAAAAATTGGAAATAATTCTCTGTGGCAAGAAAACAAGCAAACTTTACTAGATCTTAAGGAAGCCACTCTTGAGGACTGGAAGTAAAGCAGGTAGAACACCTTATTTCTATCACATTTGATTCAACCCTTTGACACTTTGACTATCTTTAAACGACGACTCAAGACGCATCTGTTTCTCCAGTACTTGGACTATCTCCCCCTCCCCCCCGTAAAAAA
>JAQQZS010000001.1:26973697-26988025 GCA_030068045.1 Platyallabes tihoni
TGGGATAGGCTCCAGGTCCCCGCGACCCTGAATAGAGGATAAAGCGGTATAGAAGATGACTGACTGACTGACTGACTGACTGTGGCACGGTGACTTAAGCCTCGTTTACACTGCAGGTCTCGATGCCCAATTCTGATTTGTTGCCTATATCTAATTTTTTTAACCGTCTGTTTACACGTTCTTTCAACTATGACCCATATCTGATACACGTGTTTACACTTGCCATACCATCTGAAACATCGCGCATACTTAAAGGGAGGTTCTTGCGCTTTACACTAACCAAGATAGACGAAGGTGAACTATGCTTAATGCTAGCTCTGCGATATGTGCAAAGTTCGCAAAACGTCACCATGGTTTTAAAACACCATAATTTCAGCCTGCGCATATGCTTCATTCACCAAATACTGATTTCTTAATGTTATTTAGCCCAAATAAGCATTAACACAATGCATGCATTTTTTTCCTGTTTACACAGACATAGAACATATCCAATATGTGTCACATATGAGCAAAAAATCGGAATTGGGTCACATTTACCTGACAGTGTAAACTTAGCTTTAGTGGTTAGCACTGTCGTCTTGCACCTCCAGGGTCCGAGTTCGATGTATGGCAAATAAAATCCATGAATCTTGAATCAGTACAGTAAATATTTCTGTATGACTAAAGTCAATGCCCTGTTATAAGTTAGATCACTCTAAGGTAGTGTAGTGCGTACCACAGTTAAAAGTGGAGAGTGTGTGGTGTGTGGTGGGGTAATATTGTAGTACTTCCAAAATATTGTAGAAGATGTAGCACTGGACTGTAAACTGCCCCAGTCCCAATCTTACAAAATTGTGCATAACATTACCAGAGTGAGATTGGGCTCCCCTGTTGCAGACACTGCAGGGCACCGCAAGTCCTGATGGGAAGCTGTTGCATTAGAAGCCCATTGGTCGATGAAGCCTTTTGGGGTAAAGAAACCACAGTCCTGAACACTGAAGCCTCTCTCAAATTCCTCACACACACCATCACCGTCATGAAAGTAGCAATGGCTTGGCTGACCTGTGAGAAAGAGAAAACATAAGCCAATCAACACTAACCTTAATGCCAAAAATTTATTTGTTTCTAACTGCTCGGCAGAGGGATAAAGATAAGGTGGAGTTTTTTTATACCAGTTCAGTAAAATGGGGTATGAGATCACAAGTTAAAAATTATTAATTTAATTATTAATTAAAGCACTCTAATAAAGATGAAGCCACAATAAGATTGGCCGGAGAGGGAAAGAAGTTCCACAAAAACAATTTAAATGCAAAAGATTAAAACTCGTTTACAGCTGGCACACATGAATGAGTTACATGCCCGGTAAGAAGATGGTGAATCAGAGATGAGGTGATTGATGAATGGACTCCAGAACCAAATTAAAAACACATCCACTCCATGAACATTGGCTGGTTATCTACACTGCATGTTTATATGTGTGAAGGAAGGGTCACAGATTCATTCCAGGGCTTTTGTTACTTGTTTTGTTTTGCTTCCATACTATATATACTGCAACAGAAATCCAAAAGTGATGTCATGTCAGTTATTCTCGGCAGTTGATATCTATTTATTCTTGGATTATTCAAAACCAGCTTTGTACTGAGAGTATTACAGTACTGTATTGACTAGCACTGTTTCAGTCTTTAAGCCTAGCTTTTGTTTAGTTAGGCATTTTGATGAATAGGTGTGAGACATTTTGATGCTGTCACCTATCCGTCTCACACAGCATCACTCAGATGTCTGGAGGGATATTGATGGTAAACTGTCATATAATATTCGTAACTAGATGCGCCTGTGACTACATTTGTGTAGAATTTAATTGCACACTCATAAGTTTAAAAAAATTTACGGTATCTGTTGAATTTTGGAATGAACTTAATTTTTTATGTGTTACAGAGAAGTGTGCCGAATGAAGGTGCATTTATTAAGTGGATTTTAAGTGCACACTCATAAGCATGTTTTAACAAATGTACAGCATCATCTGTTAAATTTATAGAAAAACGTATAATTTTTTCAAGGTTGTTTTTTATGATATGAGGACTTTTTAAATTTAAATATCAAAGTAAATATCGTCTCTTCCTGTGGAAGGAGCATTGATTAGCTCATCATTTTATATGTAATAAAGCATTTTACCAATCACACAAAAAGCCTTTTTTTTAACCTTACATAATGCAAAAGAAATCATTTATCAGGAAAGTTGGGAAGCTAAACATCACCTTAAAAAAAAAATCTGTTTAAGTTTTATGGATTATTAATCCATGCACATGGTTTATAATTTTTTTTCCACATGACATATATTGGGCTCTACAGAACCACTGTGCATGTCAAATAAGTTTTATTCTGATTTCTGATTAAATGGTTTGAGAATGTAAACTTCCATCTTATTTACAGCATCCCTGTAAATAGTTATGAATTCACTTGGATTGAAGAAATGTTGTCCATGTAGACAGACGTACTGGTGAATGGCTGATTAGCCAATTATATTATGATCTCCTGGGGGGATATGAGTGTATGAGCAGCAGCTTAAAAAGATGTATCACGTATCTCGGAGAAAACATGCGATAGCCTCCGTCCTCCCTGGTTGGTAGACTTGGTCTCATTTTCAGTTGGATTTTAATTACACAAAAATCTGCCCAGTAATGTGGAGCGCTTTTTATATTTTTGAGATTTGTTTGAGATATTCAATAGTCCACATTTTGTTATATATATGTTGCAGAAAAGATACAAAATGTTTGCATATGTTGTTGATTATAGTAAGAAAGAAAATCATAGTCATCGGAAGTGGCAGGTCAGACTCAAAATCAACTGAAATTGAAGCATCTCCATTTAGTATTGTTTGTCTTTTCTTTACATTGCAATATTTTGTAATGACAAATGTTTTTACACAAATTGGATAATTTTGGAGTGTCTACTTCATTCTATCCTTATCACTTGGGCTCTTGATCTAGATTTAGATTTCTATATAATTTTTCTGAAAGGTTTACCGAAATATCTGTATTATTTGATTATTTAAATCATGTTAAGTACTTTTTTTGTGCTTTCCATAATAACATTACAATTCCTAACAGTTTATTTTAAAAATAATTCCTTCTTTGACACCTCTTCATGAGAAAGGTCTGGCAACCTCTGAGGTGTGAACATAATTTCAATGTACTGTAAATAGGCCACTCAAAATATCATGCTATTTTGATTTGACTTCAATATGTATATTATACTGTACATACTGTATATCAAGTCAAGTAGTCAAGTAGGCTTTTATTGTCATTCCAACCATATACAGTTCAGTACACAGTGAAAGGATACAACGTTCCTCCAGGACCAAGGTGCTCTACATACATGCAACAACATAAATTAACAACACAACATAAATTAACAACACACTTTACTGGAAGATTTTCATTTTTAAGTTAACCTAAAAACTATCTATTTCTATACAAAAAAGAGACAACAAAAGACAATAGACAGCAAAGTGCACGTGCAATGTGCAAAGTAACATGACAACGTAACATGTTACAGTACTTATTTTTTCTTTTTAGTGACGAGGTATATGCAGATTTTAAATAATTTCTAGCCTATTCCTTTTTGCTTATAGTAAAATACGCTATACAGGTAGTCCCCGACTTACGAACAGTCGACTTAAGAATTTCCGCAGATACAAACGGACTGCAGTTCTACTTCAATCACGGAAGTAGTTTGCATGTTTTGTACAAACAATAGACACTGCAGTGCACCAGATACCAATATTTACAAATATATACAATATTTTCAGCGTGTAAGTAAATGTATAAAATACTATAAAAGCTGTGTACTGTAGTGTCTAGTATATTGTATATTTGTGTGGGGGTCCTGTCCTGGTGGTGAATAATCCTAATTTCGGAAAATCCTTAACAAAACAGTCCAATACAGTGGAAAACAGCTCTGAGACAAAATGCCATCCGGGATTCCCCTCGCAATTTAAAGGCGCAGAGACAACAGTTTTGTGGTGAAAGGGAACAGAAGTAGTCAAGTGGATTAGTATGTTTACATTGTATATTCGTGTCAAAGGTGTATAAGGCTCACTTTGTTGGACTTAAGAACAAATCGGACTTACAGATGTGCTCCCGAATTAGAACAAGTCAGGGACTTGCATGTTCTCCCCATGCTTGGTGGGTTTTCTCCCGGTACTCCAGTTTCCTCCCACAGGCCAAACACATGGTGCAACTTTATGAGTTTTATGAAAATTCACCCTTTAAAATTAACACAGTTCACACCCTAGTGTCCAAGATTAATAAGCAAGTGGGCCTTCATGGTCATGTTCACTATGTTCTTATCACCCCAAGATTTTAGTACCAAAGGACTGTTCCTAGAAAACAGTTTATACTTATTCAAAGTCTTTATTAAAAAGAACGACCTGACACATCAGCACCAACACCAACAGTGCTCTCTCATAGTTGCACTGATATAGTTGTCTGCTTACTATTGCTATGAATGATGGGAGTCATTATTTCCATTCTGTTATAGCTCTATTGTCTCTCTGTCACTCACCCACACAGTTGAAGCCTGGCTCCATGGTGCATTTTTTGGAGCAGCCATCCCTATCTAAGAGATTCCCATCATCACACTCTTCCATCCTACACAGGAAGGAAGACAGATTAAGGATTACAAAAGCTGGGAATGCTATGAACACAAATGCATTACCTTTTTTTCATTTAAAAGATAAAAAATACTTTTTTTTTTTGCAAAATAGCTTCATTTTTTCATTAGATTATATAATACTTACAGATACAATAGCGCATTGGTTCCCAGTCCTCATCCTGGAGGACCACTGCTTTCAGCACTGCTCATTTAACTAATCAGACAATTTACAGCCATTCTCAATAGAAGTGGATGTGTGATAGGATAGGGAGAATATTAAAATTTTCAGGGCAAGAGGTACTCCAGGATCAGAGTGGGGAACCACTGGTAATGGCAATCAAGAAATAAATGAAAAAGAATGAAAGAACAAGAAGTATAGAGGTGGAGGGTGCAAGAAATTGGTGATTATGGTAGATGGTATTAGTAGTAGACAGTATAAAATATTTAAAGCTACACATTGTTTCCTTAAAAAACTGAATCATGCTGTCATGTTTTAAACACCTACCTGCATTAGGCGATTATTAACTTTGTGTCAGTTGAGTGTCAGAAGTGGGAAAGTCCTGTAGTCTTACTAAACCATTTTCAGGAGTGTGCATGCTTTATTTTGATCCTAATAAATAAACTGTCTATTGCAATGCATAGTTTAAATATTAAATCTGAATGTAATTACAGAAATTCAAAGAGTGAATAGGCAATGGTGATGGGACCTCTTACCTTTTTCTCAAATAAAGGTCGTTTTGGAAAAACGTAATCGAAGCAAGCTCCTCACATTATTTCAGGCATGACACCATGTGCAATTATGCATTGTAACTGAAGCATGATGCATGCTGAATTTTATTTATAAAATGAGATAAATGTATTGTTCAATATTGTACCTTTGCAGTCGTCCATCTCCACAGAAAGGGTCTCCATGGGTGTAGACCAGAGGAGGAGAGAGTTCACTGCGTAAACCTTCGGCCTCAACCTGGATCCTGTACTCATACCGCACCCCTTCCTGTACATCACTATGAGCATCTCAACGCAACCAGACATGCATACAACACACACACACATGCACACATATGGAAAAAGACAAAGACAAAGATATCTGTTAGTGATGCTTTAAAGCTTATCATTCTCTGAAAATACTTTACCCTTGTGACCATTGACCCTATGATGGCAGGGAGTTTCAGAGTTAATCGATTTCTTCAAATCCTTGAGAACTCAAGTGTTATTCCCTCATAGCTTGCTTGATTTCAACTGCCTGCTTTTCCGGCCAATAGTAAGGTAAGATTCTTTCCGGTATCTCCTGTTACCCTTCAAATTGCCCTTATTAATTATGCACTACTTCCAGAGCTGGAAAGATAAATGGAGTGAATGCTGCCAGGGCCCAGGATGTTCTGTGTCACTCATAAAGAATGCTACTACTAGATAAGGCAGTTAGGAGATTTAGTGGTTAATTATTATTATTATTTTTTTTTTTTTTACAATACTACAATCACTTATATAAGGAAAATCACATAAAGCCAAAAAGTACGATCTGGGACATGTCACTGTAATAAAACCTGTATTAAGATAAATAAAGAACTGAATCTATATGGCATAAGTAAAGGTTTGTTTCCATCTTAGTTTTAGTAGCAATAAACTAAGGATGAAATAGGGATGAAATAGATGTGTTTTGAAATAGATTAACAACGACAGGTTTGTATTCATTGTAGACCTCTTGGTGGCAGTACAGCCACTTCAACAATCCTCGTTCTTTCTCTCTTTCTCTCCTGAGACCTGAATGATAAGACACTTATCACACACTAACAGTAATCTGAAGGCAAAGTGATGACTAGAGTTAGTGAGACAGAGACATAGAGAGGGAGAGAGAGAGAGAGAGAGAGAGAGAGAGAGAAGCAGCTTCAGCCAACTTTAGGTGTTTATTGTTTCTAACTGCAACATGATCACATTTGGTTTGGATTCCAGAAGTTCTCCTATCCTTTTCACTTTCTGACTTTCAGTCTTTCTTATTGCTAGCTACCTCCTCAACCCTGTCCACATAACTTTATTCTCTTTGATTTTTCCATCCTTTTGCATTTATAGGGCCAGTGGAAGGAAATTTGTTGGAGATAAAACAGACTTCGCTCCACACCATTAATAAATGTTTTGGCCTATTGCGAGTGCTCAAGGAAAAATAAACCAGGACCCTGTTGACATCTTCACACTTAACAAGCAGATAAAAATGTGATGTCAATTCAGGAGCCCTTGCAGTTTCAAGAATTACACTGTTAAATTGCATTAATGAATAATAAGAGTAGAACCAGTACACAGAGACAAATAGGGTAGATGATTATTATTTTATAATTTTAAAAGAATTAATTGGCCAAAACATGGTATTGGTGCTAAAAAGTGTCTCACCAAGGTGAAAAAGTGAGTTTTTAGATGGGATCATATAAAACCATTTTTCATAATACTTAATGCTTCTCGTCTCCCGATCTATGCTTTGTTTTTTGGAAATATACATACACATTTATATTTTTATTAAAAAGCAATAGATTTGCTAAATAGAATTTCATGCCCTTTTATGTAGTGCCTGTAACTTTTTGGAAATCAAATCTTTCATTGATCTTGATTATCATTCACATTAAAAGACATTGTTAAGATGTTACAACATGAATTGGACACGGTTACGGACACGGTTACGGACATGGTTATGGACGGTATAAATTTTTTGCTTTTTACGCTTTTACCAAAAACTGAAATGCTCTAATTTAAGCAACAATTTTTACAGGTCATATACTTCTAGAAGCTTACACCAATTTTAGTATTAATACTCATAAGGAAATATGAATAATATGCATGTAATAATTTATTTATTATAGTTAATAGTGAGACAGTATAACGTCTGAAGAAGACAAATTGAAATTTTTGGGGAAACAAGACCCATCACTTCCATGTTGCAAAAACCTCAGAAGTAGCTTCTTTGGTCCACACACTTTCTGCATTACATATACTGTACTGTACGTACCATAAAATCAGTACCAACACTGTATTTTGGCCATATACAGTACATTCCATAAATGGAAACATTATAATAATAAAAAAATATAGTAGTTAGTCTAAAGTGATCAATATATTATGCACAATTAATTTGCATTTTATTTAAGCTATTAAAATCTAATTTAATCTACTTAATTTTTTAAATAAAATTTTTAACAATTGATTGAATTACTCTTCTGTGTCATTGCTGATGGGCTGCAATTTGTTAGAATTTAAAGATAGGGTGAAAAATAACTATCTGCCAACTTGACCAACACACAGCATTCTGTTGAGTGTGTGTCTGTGTGTATGTGAAGTTCCCAGCATCTTACCTGTCTGTGTACGTGGACTGTTTTAATGTGACGAAGCCTCTGCCTCCCGGTACGGGTGGATCCCGTATAACATGGTAAATGAGCGGACGGCAGACAGAGCAAAGAGGATTCTGGGGTTGTGAAGTCAGAAGCACAGCGTCGACCTCCAGCTTCTTATCGAAGGTCGAGATTTTTACAGACTTTACTTTCTTGCTAACGGTGGCACGCAGAGTGAAAGGAATATCACAGAATACATTTTGGGGGCCAGTGTGAATGGATTCACCAGTCTCCAGGATGAACTCCAGATCAGAGATGGCCTGACTGCCTGTTTGCAAAAAATAACATCCAATAAATAATAAAAATAAAGGTAATGTTCTCTCTCTCTCTCTTTGTCTCTCTCCCTCTAATACACACACACACACACACACACAACAAAAGTTTAATTAGCTCATTAAGTGCAAAAATTTGACAAAAATTCTATAATGATTTCTTTCATATACATTATTTAAACAGTACTTTTCATTATATTCCCATTATCACTCTGTCTAAATTAACATTATTAACAAAAGTATGTATTCTAGAATGCTTTAACTGACTGTACCCCATTAAGGTGATGAAAATAACACATTCCAGTTTATGGCATGAAATGTTCATACAGACTGAAGCGAGCTTTTTTGTGAAGAGTACAATGAATGGAAAAGATTGCATTAGCTAAAAAACATAAAAATAATACTGTATGCTAAAAAAGTGTGAAGAAGAGCTTTCAGTCACTCACTGGAGGAGAGGTAGGTGATCCATACGGTTAGTGTCTCTGGAACTACCGCATGCTGAAAGTACAATTGCAGAACACATCCACCAGTCTGAAGACACTGAGAACTCATATTGGCCTCATACAGGCTGAACTCAGGGCTCCAGGAGTGCATGCTGGGTTCACATGGCTGATAAACATCAGGAGCACCTATTACACACATATAGACACACTCTCATATATAACTTTATGTTTATGATTTACTGATTCCCATTCAGATGAAAAACATATTTTTGAAACAGAATCAGTGAAACACAAACACACACACAAATCTTGAAAAAGAAGGAAATCTCTACGAATAAGTGCTCTGACAATAATTACACCTCAGGAAAACCTGGCTCACACTTACTACGTTACATGGACCAGAGACAACTATGCAGCGATGGTGATGAAATTTTGCAATTCTGATGATCAAAGCACAGCCGAGAGGCCACCTTGATGCATCCAGAATTTAAAGCTGGGTTACTTTTGCCCCCCCCCCCCCACCCCCATAAATAAATAAAATGCATTTAATGTTTTCAATTTGTATCAGTTCACTTTCGGCGGACAAATTGCCATGTCTGAAGACCTAACTCTTGTATGCCTAAATTAAACAGAATTTTGTCAGGAATACCCTGATCTGTCAAATAAACAGAGTGTTTAGAAGCTACCATGTCAATATGTATTTAGGGATGGAAACAGAACAAATATGGTTCAGAAGAAAAATGAAGGGGATAAGTGAGAGAAGTGTGGCCTTGGGGGCGGGGAAGAAGGTTGGACGCAGGAAGAGTCTGGGAAAAACTCTGCAGTCTCTGCAGCTGATGTGAAGCACACTTCTCCAGACTTCAAGGCACAACATGGCAAGTAAAATGGATTGGTGACTTAATTGGGATGGACAAGATTCGGAAAAATAATTTATTAGCAGGGGCTAATGTCTGTGTGAGGGAAAAAGAAGAAGAACAATAAAAGAGCTATTCCTTCACCAAAGAAATGAGCAGCCATTCAGAACACACACACATAAACTGTTAGTCTGTTAGGCCAAGAGATTAAACAGTGCACAACACTTCCAGCAGAACTGTAAGGCTCTGATTAAGTCTAAAACAAGATAGACAGATGGACAGACGAGAAACAGACAGGTAGGTGAAGATACAGATCGACAGACTGTTGGAGAAACAGGCAGTTAGAATGACAGGCATCTGGAGAAGCAGGCAGACACAACTTGAGATTCAGCCAAACATCTGGAGAAACAGATAGACAGACACCTGGATATACAGAAAGACAGATGGAGAGACAGACAAGGAGCTGGAACTAAAGAAAAAGACAGACAGCTAGAGAGAAGAAGACAGCAGAAGAGACGGACATCTGTAAAGACACAACATCCAGTACGATGGAATAAAATTTAAAAGAAAAAAATGTGACACTGAAAGATGAAAAATTAAGGGGGAAAAAAAGAAAGAGTTGTGGAATTGTAGTGTTGTTTTGCTGGCATGGTATGGGTAAGTTCTTCTGACTGAGGACGTTTCATTTCTTTCCAGATAGGAACAGTCTCTTCCAGGATGACACCCCGCCACTGGGCACAAAGTCCACCAAATTATTTAATGAGTATGAAAATGATGTAAGTAATGTGGTAATCTTTACCACAATCAAAAAAGTGCTGATTAAGGGACTATACTTCAGAAAAATTATGTTTATCCCTCTAACACAGCCCTAAAGACTTGTGGTTATAATATACTTTCTGATGTACTTTCCTTTTTAATATATTCCTAGTATACTAAATAGTACAATAGAATAAAATGGAACAGAGAATAGAGGCATTCTGGAGAGAGAGAGAGAGTGATAGATTTACTGCTGATAAGACAGACAAACAGACAGATGGAGAGACAGACAGAGAGACCCTTCCAACTGTGTTCCTTTGCGCCCAGCACGGTCTCGAGTGTGTATGGCTGCATGGCCTCGAGTTTGTAAGGCAAACCGTAAAAACTCAATTTGTGACATAAACAGTGCGAGTGAGGTCGGAATTAATAGCTGTATCAGATGCAATACAAATGCCCCTTCTGGGAAAAGAACTGTGGCAAGATCTGCGTACACATCATCCTTCCTTCTGTTAGCAACCTGAACCATCTCCCATTTCTTTGCATCTGTGGCCTAGGGCTCTCCACACACACGCACACACACCGTATAGAACATGCTGACTATGCATGACAGCTAGCCAGAAAACAGTGATACATTACATCTCGAAGCTCAAAGAAATGTGTTTATAACACTTGGAATTGATTGCATTCATCCATTTGGTTTAGTGCAGAATTCTCCCAAGCTTTATTTCAGGTTATACAAACACTACTGTCATTTTAGTTGAAAAGTCTTTTCTGAGGTGATAAACGGACTGGCAAAATAATTCACATTTAGTAGTCACCAGATGGTTTCTCACCTGTCTAAATATAATGCCAAAACAATAGGTTTCATTAAATTTATTACAGACCTGAAGCAGTGCCACTAAGTCTTACTTGGCCGTATCTGAAGATACTCCAACTCTAATGCTGTTAGCATTTCAGGTCTTAATCTTCAAAAAAAAATTAATGCCTTGTATCTCATCAATCCGGTTTGAAAAACAAGGTTGGAGTCCAAAAACTACTCTCGCTTCATGTAAATGAAGCTTAACCTCCCTTGTGGCAGTGTGCTTTTTCAAGGAACTCACGTACGAGAAGAGGATTTCCACAGATCTGCCTCCATGTTTCAAAAGTGCATACGCATCCATGACATGTCAGTGAGTGGGCAACAAAAAGCTAAGAGAGCTCTGATTGGAATAATCAATAACATCTGCAACATGAAGAATAAAGTTCATAAGCGATACAGGATGAGCACAGCCTTTTTATGGCAAGCCAGGTGTGGAAGATACTCAATATTACCAAAACTTGAAGCTATGCCAATTCCTTTCCTTTTTTCATCTCTCCAATGGCAAAGACAAGCGAGTTCTTTATCCTGGCAATTATTATTTAAGGATTTATCCCGTAAGTTTTTCCAGACTTCTCGGGCTTGCACGCACCTGGCCAGGAGAATCCTCCTGGCAAGCAGGTCTGCAAAAGTGAGAGCAGCCTGAGCTTTGGATCCTCATTAATCAAAGAGCTGGTATTGTTTTTTTGAAATCGTTCACTGTTCGTGGCCGAATGGCATAATCATCTCAACACAATTCATATGTGAGTCAGGTTTAAATTTTTAGACTCCTTCAAGACTCATGACACAAAGCAGGACCAGGAAGGTCTTAGTATGGTTAGCTTGTGGTACACACTAATGGATCAAGGATCATTAGACTAACACAATCAGATCATAGATAGGCCTACTTACCCACAGCTTCTTCAGGCGTCCAGTAACCACTGCTGTCGCAGGAATGGGGTGAGGTGGCTTTGTAAGCATACTGATGGAGTGCTCCATGTTCATCACATAACTGACAGTTAACTCCCTCCTCCCTACACATTCATATAACCTCTTTAAACAGTGTGAACACATAGCATTCATCTAAGTTCCAATATACGGGTAAAGAATGTTACTGTAAAAGTATTTAGACCACTTTGTATTTTTTCATATTTTATTGTTATGGATTTCAGTTAAAGTTTATTAAATTGCCTTTTTTGCCATAAATAATCAATAATGAGAAGCAACAACATGTTTTTAGAAATCCTTTCAAGAAAAAACTATAATTACTCTTTTAGATAAATATTCAGACCTTTTCCTAATGGCATACCAAATTGAACTTGATCTTGAGATGTCTCTGCAACTTGACTAAAGTTCAACTGTGACAAATATATTTTTATAAATACCACACAAACGTACATGGTCACACAAATCACTGAACATGCTAGATCAAACTCCAGGCCATAGCGTACAAGAAAATCTCATTAGACCTTTAAGGACAATTTATACCAAGACACAGATCTGTGCAAGTTTTGAATAATCCTAGGAACAAAGTGGGCTCCATCATGGAAGACATCAAATGGAAGACATGTGAAACCACCAGGACACCATAAATCAAAAACTGGTCCGGGCCATCCAGAAAACTCAGTAACTATCAATATTTTGGTCTGGGAAGCAACTAAGAACATGATGCCCACTCGGACAGAACTTTAAAAGTGATTGGAGTACCTGCTGGAAGAACAACCATCTCATATGAGCTCCATCTAACAGTTTTCGATTAAAGAATGGCTACATGGAAGCCACTTCTGTGTAAAAGGAATATTCCATTCATGCTTTTGACTGAACTTCAAGTGCTAAATCTGGTAAACCATGTATTGTACAACAACTTGCTAATAGTATGGTGAAGTATGGTGGTGCCACAATCATACTATGCTGAAGCCTTTCAGAGAGAGAGACAGGGAGACTGGCAAAACTGAGGAAAGGATGAATGTAACCAAATACAGACACACCTTAGGCTGGGGCAAAGTATCACCTTTCAGGCAACATCGACCCAAAGTATGTAGCCAAGAAAATACCGGACTGCCTTCAGGACAAATCTCAGAATGTCCTTGAATGGACCAGGCTCAGATCAGGCTCAAAGCTCAGATTTAAACCGAGATTTGATGATGGCACAGATGCTCTTCATACAATTCCAATCTTTGCAAAGCTTGTAACAAAAATACTTAAAAAGTAATTGCCAAATGTTGTTCTACAAAGTGCTGAATTTATATTTACCTAAATAACAAATTTAAGTTTTTGATTTGTAAAAAATTTGCAAATATAGTTTACCCTTAAAACCCAAGTGGCATTCATATATTTCAGAAACATACAGTAGCATTGGTCATTGACCAATTAAAAAAAAATGCTTAGACAAAAGTCCTTCTGGGATCTTTCAGACATCGAACTGTGCTTTTTGGTTTTTGGATACATACGTTTTCACGAAACGTCCAAATCAATGTTTTATGTTTAGTGATTTATTTTCTAAATTCTAGAACCGGGGTACTCAATAGACTCCGGTCCGCATCCGGACCCAAATAGGGTTAAATCTGGATCAATGCCAAAACAAACATGCTAATTTAATCATAATCCAAATGAGTTCTCAATGAAGTGCGCAACTGTGTTTCCGCGCGATATATCTTTGACTCTTCTAGTGATGGGTCGTTCATGAACGATTCGTTCTTTTTGAACGAATCTTTAACACGACTCAGAAGAACGAGTCGTCTCCGAGAGTGACGTTTTCTATTGGGCGCGCATGCGCAAAGCATCGCAAAACCTCTGTAGGCTATGTACAGGAAAGAGAATTGAACGGTTCTCAACGAATCGTCAAGTCCCGAGTTGTTCGTTCCTTTGTCACGTGACTCCCATAGACGCTATTCGGTGCAGTAGATTCAAAAGAACTGAGCAGGACTCAGAAGACTCAGACTGGAAGATATCAGAGGTGAGCTACTCATTATGTTTAATATAATATGTCCTTAATATCCTAATGGCGTGCTCAAAGCTGGCCACTGATATACGTTGATTTTGAAAACAGCGAATTTAAGAGTGATTGGAAACCCAGCAGAAAACCAAAGTGCTTAATCTAGCAATCAAAAGTGGTCACCTTCTCACCTTCTGGACAAAGATGGTTACTGCAGCAGGTGTTCCTGT